>BLSH010005617.1:279135-290621 GCA_018402905.1 Glandirana rugosa | reverse complement strand
TAACCGTCGACCCCTTTAAAATCCTACCCCCCCGCGGTCTGGGGCGGGAAGGAAAAATTGGGGGGTGAAGAGTATTCGGGGTGGGGAATATAAAAGGTGGGGAACACAGTCCTCATATGTCGGGTCGTATTGGTCTATCACCATATGTCGTAGTGGTCTATCACCATATGTCGTAGTGGTCTATCCCCATATGTCTCACTGGTCTATCCCCACATGTCTCACTGGTCTATCCCCATATGTCTCACTGGTATATCGTCATATGTCTCAGGGTCTATCGTCATATGTCAGTGGTATATCGTCATATGTCTCAGTGGTATATCGTCATATGTCTCGGGGTATATAGTCATATGTCTCAGTGGTATATCGTCATATGTCTCAGTGGTATATAGTCATATGTCTCGGGGTCTATCCTGTATACCCCTATCTGGTCACTCTGTACACCCCTATCTGGTCACTCTGTATACCCCTATCTGGTGATGCTGTATACCACTATCTGGTGATGCTGTATACCACTATCTGGTTATGCTGGGCTGTATACTCCTGACACAAGGGGTGGAAAATATAAGGGGTGGGGCTTATGAGAAGTGGGGGGTTAAAAAGGAAGGGCGGGGTCTGGCGCCCCCCCATCCTAAAATTTCCCCAGCTGCCAATGCTTACCACCCTCTTTCACACTGCTGACACCTGCAGTCCCTGCCACCCTCTTAGACACTGCTCCCCTTTACACCCCCTGTCACCCTCTTTTAAAACTGCTCACCTCTGCAGCCCTTACCAGCTTCATTCACACTGCTCACCTTTGCATCCCCTGTCACCCTCTTCTAACACTGCTCTAATGTGCACTCCCTGCCACTCTCTTCTAACAACACTCACCCATGCAACTGCTGCCACCCTCTTCCAAGGCTGCTCACTTCTGATCCCTCTGCCACCCTCTTCCAGTGCTTATAAGGATGCCCTACATAAGCCCTTCCACCTGAACACTTTACTTAATTACCCAACAATTCCCACTTTACCTAAACCCTTAAAACCTAAGACCTCACATCAGCCAGCAACATTTTAACCAACTGCTGCCTATCTCAGCTAATGAAGTTAACTGCAGAATAGAGTTGGGTTGAATTCCCTCTGGTTTGGTTCATGACAGAACTCTCAAACATCCCAAAAGTTCGGACCCGAACTCCGAACCCGAATTAAAGTCTAAGGGACCCGAACTTAAAAAACAAAAGTGCCCATTTTGAAGGCTTATATGCAAGTTATTGGCCATAAAAAGGGTATGGGGGCCTGGCTACTACCCTGGGGGACATGTACCAATTCAAAAAAGGATAATTTTTAAAGAAACAGTGATTTTAATGATGCTTAAAGTGAAACAATAAAAATGAAAAATTCCTTTAAACATAGTGCCTGGGAGGTCTTCTTAGTTGCCTGAAAGCAAAGCTAAGAGCGGGGCCCATATATCTGCAGAGTTTTCTTATATCTCTTCAAAGCCTCGTGCCTCATAGCTTTGTCCTGCTCCATTGCTCTGTTATCAGCCTGATAACTTTTGACAAGCTCTCTGAGACCCGGAGATAGAAGTGTGTGTCGGAGGACGTTGCTATAAATAGATTAGCAGACTGCTAAACTATACACAGGCAAGCTCTGCATGTGTGGGGAGGGGGTGTGTGCCTTTCCTCTAATCAGCTGTCTCACGGTGTCTAGCAATGATCCCCTCCTACAGGGGAACCAGGAAGAGAATAATCTAACAGAACGTGCACTTTCTAAACAGTATATAAATGTGAAGACCGTTGTTTCATCTATGTGTATCATCTGAGGCTGTTCACTTCACTGGGTTTATGGAGGGTTTACATCCACTTTAATGCATAGAATGCATTAAGGTGAAAAACCTTAAAGTGATATTAAAGTCTCTTTTATTTCTGTTTATGAATAACAAACATGTTATACTTACCTGCTCTGTGCAGTGGTTTTGCATAAAGCAGCCCAGATCCTCCTCTTCTCAGGTTTATTGCCGGCACTCCTGGCCCCTCCCTCCTGCTTAGTGTCCCCATAGCAAGTAGCTTGCTAAGGGGGTACTCAAGCCAAGCCGCTGCTCTGTGTGTCCATTCAGACACTGAGCCATGGCTCGGCCCTGCCCCCTCTCTCTCCTCATTGGCTCAGTGATTTTAATTGACAACAGTGGGAGCCAATGAGGAAGGAGAGTCCCGGACAGCCGAGACTCTCATGCAACATCGCTGAATTGAGATGGGGCTCAGGTAAGTATTAGGGGGGCTAAGGGGGGCTGCTGCACACAGAAGTTTTTTTATCTTAATGCATAGAATGCATTAAGATAAAACACCTCCTGCCTTTAGAACCACTTTAATAAAAATGCTTTCTAAGATTAGTTTGAACTTTCCTCCTGCTTGTTTGAGGTCATACTTGTCTAATAAAATCCTTCTTAACCACTTCAGCCCCGGAAGGATTTCACACTTTAGGACCAGAGCACTTTTTGCGATTCGGCACTGCGTCGCTTTAACTTAGAATTGCGCGGTCATGCGACGTTGTACCCAAACAAAATTTGCATCCTTTTTTTCCCCCACAAATAGAGCTTTCTTTTTTTGGTATTTGATCACCTCTGCGTCATTTCTGATCGCCTCTATAAACAAAAGAAGAGAGACAATTTTGCAAAAAAACCCAAATTTCTTACTTTTTGCTAAAATACAAATCCAAAAAAATAAAATAAAAAAACATTTTTTTCCATCGGTTTTGACCGATTTATATTCTTCCTCATGTTTTTATTAAGAAAAATTGCATTTGGCGTTTATTGATTGGTTTGCGCAAAAGTTGCCGCATTTACGGACGATGAGAATTAATTTCTGGGGTTTTTTTTTTTTTTTTACTAGTAATGGCAACGATCTGCGATTTTTAGTGGTACTGCAATATTGCAGCAGACATGTCGGACCATTTTGACACTTTTTTGGGACCATTGGCATTTATACAGCGATCAGTGCTATAAAAATGCACTGATAACTGTGTAAATGCCATTGGCAGTGAAGGGGTTAACCTGCAGGGGGCGCTCTAAGGGTTAACTGTGTTCCCTGGGCGTGTTCTAACTGTGTGTGGACTGCCCTGGCTGGGGAAAGGGGATGATCACGGCTTTCATATAGAGGAAGCCTGTGATCATCGCCCTTCCCCCTTCAACAGAACGGAGATCTGTGTTTACATACACGGACCTCCATTCTCTCACTGCGGGGGAGCCATCACGGGTAGCTCTGGTGGCGATCGAGTCCGCCGCACCCGCTCCCCCTGGACACAGTGAGCGCGCCTCCGGCGGCGCGCGCTCACAGCACTAGTTATCGCAGCCGCCATCGTAAACGAGCCACTCTGTCGCCGTCAGACTGTGGTCGGCAAGTGGTTAAAGGATAAGTTCATCTTTTCTGGCATATTTTCCCTTTTCAAAATAAATAAAAGCGGTTGTCGGGAAGAGGCCCTTGTCCTCATCAACATGGGGACAAGGTGCTTTGAGGTGGGGGGTGCAGAGCCCCCCTGCCCCAAAGCACCCATACTCCCTATGTTGAGGGCACGCGGCCTGGTATGGTCCAGGAGGGAGGGGGCCGCTCGCTCGTCCCCACCCCCTTTCCTGGCCTGCCGGGTTGCGTGCTCGGATAAGGGTCTGGTATGGATTTAGGGGGGGGCCCACGCTGTTATTTTGGCGTGGGGGTCCCCTTAAAACCGTACCAGACCAAAGGGCCTGGTATGCTCCTGGAGGGGGACCCCATGCCAGTTTTTTTCTTTAAAAATATGGTGTGGAGTTCCCCTTCATGATCCCCAGAGCACAAGTCGCATGCCAAAGTCGGATCAGTGAAGACACTGATACGACTTTGATCCGACTTCAATGCCTTTCAATGGGCTGAAGTTGGATCAAAGTTGGACAAAAGTAGTACAGGAACCTTTTTCAAAGTTGCTCCGATTTTGAAAAACACATGTTGGACCAGTTAAGACGGCTCTCATAGGGAATCATTGTTTTTGTGACGTAATGCAACTTGTGCTCTTCATGTCGGTCTGAGAATCGGACTAGTGTGAACTCAGCCTTAACATGTAATGACAACACAAACACCATGCACATTTGCAGCATTTCTGAAATACATGGCAAAGTGCGCATTTTCTGTGCAGTTTGCCAATGCGTTTGGAAACACACAGTTGTGAATGGATCCCCTCATTGTTCTTGTGTACACGCACCAATTTCCCTTTCAGGCCTCATTCACACATAAAGTAGTGGGAGTTCATGTTTTTTTGCTCATTTTTCCACTGACACACATAGGACAGTCTATTGATTTCAATGAGCTGATCTACACCTAGTAAAGTAGCTTCTGGGACATTTTTGTAAGTTTTTACTGCATTTGTCACCTGTTATTTCACATGGCAAAATGTGTGTTTGCTTATGTGTTTGGTGCGCTATTAACAATTAATGGCACTGAAAGCACAACTAGGTAATTTTAGGGGTATAAATGTGGCCATACACTATAAAATCTGATTGTACAATCTCTGTGCAATCCCCTTTAGATTTACCAAAACTATATAATAGGAGGACACACCATCTATCCAATCACTCTGTATCTAATCAGGCAGGCTCTTGCACTACATCAGGGGTGGCCCCAGGGAATTTAGCATGTACCCTAAGCCCATCCGAAGGGACACTGGGGAAGTCAGGCAAATTCACACATGGAGGAATGCCAGGGGTGCTGTGAAAACTTAGTTGATGGAGGAAGGTGTGCTAATGAGTTCAGCTGGTAAACTCTTTGCTGGGTCATACTGGCTTCTCCATCCTGTGTGTCTGTCCTCTGTATACCAGGAAGTTTCTGAAATGATCTGCAAGCTACAACCATGGATGGTGGTAGGCCTGGTCTTCAAAACCAAAGAAAATGTGTATTTTTGTGCAACAGAGGTACATTACTGGTATATTGGTGCATAGGGGAGCTGGATTTTAGAAAAAAAAAAGTGAACTTGGCTTTTAGGCTACAAACACATGGGCGTTATGAAAAACGAGCTGTAGAGCTAGTACCGACGCCAGGAAAAAAGCTGCGTTGTTATCACCATTTTGCATTAGCGTCAATGTACGTTTTTCTGCTCTAGTTTTAAGTCGCGTTTCTCTGTCTCTATTCAAAATCGATGGTTCCCTAAGGGAGCCCATTGATTTGAATGTAAGTCGCACCAGAAGTTGAATCATGATGAGTGTGCTGAGGATGGAAAGAACCCCCCAAAAATAAAAGAAAAAAATTGCATGGGGTTCCCCCCCAGGAGATATATGGATTTTAAGGGTTAACCCCCACACCAAAAAAAATGGTGTGGGGCCCCCCCAAAATCCATACCAGACCCTTATGTGAGCATGCAGCCCAGCAGGTCAGGAAAGGGGGGGGGTGAGCGAGTGCCTTCCCCCTGGACCATACCAGGCCACAGGCCCTCAACATGGGTGGGTGGGTGCCCCACACCCCAAAGCACCTTGTTGATAACTTTTGGTGCGACTTCTGTTCAAATCAATGGGCTCCCATAGGGAACCAGTGATTTTGAATAGAGACAGAGAAATGCCTGACAAGGCTTAACGCTGTATATACAATGCTAAGCCTCATTTTTGAGCTTTTACCGGCATCAGCGTTTTTACAGCTCTAGCGCTGGAGCCTCAGAATGCGCTGGTCCTGGGGTTTTTTTTGGAGCTTAACCCCTTCACCCCCCGAAGGATTTTCCATGTTAGGACCAGAGCACTTTTTGCGATTCGACACTGCGTCGCTTTAACTGACAATTGCGCGGTCCAGCGACGTTGTACCCAAACAAAATTTGCGCCCTTTTTTCCCCCACAAATAGAGCTTTCTTTTGGTGGTATTTGATCACCTCTGCATCACTTCTGATCACCGCTATAAACAAAAAAAAAACTACAATTTTGCAAAATAAACAATATTTCTTACTTTTTGCTAAAATACAAATCCAAAAAAAATATAAAAAAATATGTATTCATCGGTTTTGGCCGATTTATATTCTTCCTCAAATTTTTGGTAAAAAAAAAAAAAAATCGCAATCAGGATTTATTGATTGGTTTGCGCAAAAGTTGCCGCCTTTACAAACCATGAGAATTCATTTCTGGCGTTTTTACAATTTTTTTTTTTTTACTGGTAATGATGGCGATCTGCGATTTTTATCGGGGCTTTGATATTGGGGCAGACATGTCGGACATTTTTTACACTTTTTTGGGACCAATGACGTTTATACAGCGATCAGAAATTTAAATATCCATTGATTACTGTATAAATGTCATTAGCAGTGAAGGGGTTAACCTGCAAGGGGCGATCTAGGGGTCAACTGTGTTCTCTAGGCATGTTCTAACTGTGAGGGTGCTGGGCTACCATGGGCATAAGAGATCTAAGTGATCCCAGTGACAGGGATCAATAGATCTCTTACGAGCCCACTGACAGAGCGGGGAACCGTTGTGTTTACATCGGCGGTTCCCCGTTCTTTCTCTCTGGCAGGTCATCGCAGCTCGCCGGCGGACATCGGGTCCCCCCGAGCCGTGGGCGCACTCCTGCAGAGTGCAGCGGGCACGAGAGCACGCCACAGGTGGCGCGCTCCCACCCGCTAGCTGCTCATGCGCGAGCCGCCGCTTATATGCGGCGATTCGCGGGACGCTGCCACTCTGCAGCAGTATATATACAGTACGCGGTCGGATACCGGTTAAAACTGCTTATGCCACTTACCTCTCAAAAACATCTGTGTGTGTATGAGGCCATTGAATAACATGGAGAGGCATTTTTAAGCTGTAAAAAAAGCTCAAAAATGCGACTGTAAAAACGTCCATGTGCATTAGGCCTTAATGGTCTGAATGGACACTCTCTGCAAGGAACTAGACCACCTGCAGTGGTCCCCAGACCTGAATGGTGTAGTTCCTGTGCCGACCAGCTGGTGTCTTCTAACAAGTAGGTCCAAGTGATTAGTCATCACCTGGTGCTGGATGTTGGGAAGCTATTTTGCTTCACCTGAAAATCCACAGCACCTTTGTATTTTACTTGTGGGTCTGCATACCCAGCACTTGTGACTTCCTGATTCTGCCACCTGGTATGACTCCAATTCCAAACCAATTTGCCCCATGTGACTATATATTCCTGCCTAATCTCACGTTACCCAGGTTTCTCTGATTCCCCTTTGCCCCTGTTTGTTATTTTTTACATAGTAAGTTTAAGGTTAAGCTATACAGTATTATTTTTTTTTTATATGGTGTGTTCACAATAAATTGTTTTTGTCTTCACTTAATCAGTGGTCTCATGCAGCTCACATTAGATGACAAACAACCAAATACTTGTTGGCAGCCATGATTTGTGCCCAGCGCCCACCAAACTGATCAAGGGCACCTCCTCTCTTCTTCCTGGAATAGGGTACACTCACAACTGTTTTGGGAGAAACTCAGCCATATTTTCATTCACGTTCTCTTGGCCTGAAGCCTGCCTCCACAAATAAAAGAATGTTCATCCCCTTAGCTCTTTAAACGATTCCAGACCACCCACCGCTTATATACTGCGGCAGGGCAGTCCGGCTGTGCAAAATTACATGATTTTGTGCACGTGATCTTGGGAGATCTGTGATTGGACACAGCGGGAGTCAATCATTCCAAGGAAATTCCAAGGAAAGGCAGAACGGCGTTCTTCCTATGTAAACAAGGCAGAGTGTGGGAGGAAAATGGAGATCTTGTGTTTCCGCTAAGCAGAAACACTGATCTTTTCCTCCAGTGCATCCACTCCCCCCACAGTAATACATCTCTCCCTAGGAGCACCCTTAACCCTTTGATTGCCCCTGATGTTAACCCCTTCCCTGGCCTGTGTCATTTATACAGTGGCAGTGCATCTTGTTTAGCACTGTATTGGTGTCACTGGTCTCCAAAAAGTGTCACTTAATGTCAGATTTGTCCGCAGCAATGTCGCAGTCCCGCTAAAATATCGCTGATCGCCGCCATTACTAGTAAAAATAAAAAAAATGAAAAGTCCATAAATCTATCCCACAGTTTGTAGACAGGATAACTTTTGAGCAAACCAATAAATATACGCTTATTGTGATTTTTTTTTACCAAAAATATGTAACAGAAAACATATTGGCCTAAATTGACGAAGAAATTAGATTTTTAAAAAAATGTTTATTGGATATGTTTTATAGCATTTTTCAAAATTGTCGCTCTTTTTTTGTTTATAGCGCAAAAAATAAAAACTGCAGATGTGATCAAATACCACCAAAAGAAAGCTCTATTTGAGGGGGGAAAAAAAGGACATCTATTTTATTTGGGTACAGCCTCGCAAGACCACGCAATTGTTAAAGAAACGCAGTGCCGTATCAGAAAAAATGGCCTGGTCAGGAAGGGGGTAAAACCTTTCAGAGCTAAAGTGGTTAATAGCGTTTACTGCAGATGACAGTTCTCCAGCATGTTAGTATAACAGAACTTGCACTTAACTTGCAGGTATGGCCATCCTCCCACTTTCTCCTCTGTGAGTCCCCTTACAATGGGTTCCCACTTTGTGTCTCTCTCTGGGCCTAAACCCAGAAGACCTATTCCTCTTCGGGCTACAAACCTACATGGCGTAAGTCAGGGGTAACCTTTTCCCATGCTCCTGCTGCCTAGGGCTCTGCCCACAGAGCAGATTATAAAGGGGAGCAGACTCCACCCACACTACACCCAGGGGAGGGATCTTTTGTAAAAGAGGTACTAATACCTGCTTATGTACTGGTCTCCTGATGCTCTCATCGGAGAGAGATATGGTGGGTAAAGTTTAGCTTTAGAGGCAGGACTTCAACCTAAATTCAGGAAAGATGAGCCCTAAAAACAAAGTATTAGCAGGTTCAGAGGGACACACAGAAAAAGCTTTATCAGCTAACAAATGTAGGAGAAGACATGCTGCACTTTTGCATTTCAACTTTAAAATTGCCAACAGGTTTACGTAAATGCAGGCGCTGGTGAGTAAGGGATCCCCCACGCCGCAGAGCCAGGCACACAGAATTTTCCACAGCACTCTTAAGTCAAGAAACAGTCCTTGCAGCTTTGTTTTTGTATTTTTATTAGGTGTATTGAACTTGGATGGGAATAGGGGTAATATAGGATGCCCACTTGACTTTAGCAGAGTTTTTCAGGGACCACTTCTTCTGTACAGCACAACACTTGCTTGAAGCACAACAACTCCCAGGACCAGTTGGCACACGGTTAAGTGATCTGACAATAGGGCTTAGCCACATTTCAGCATATGCCCTTTACTGGCAGGGAACACAGGCCTATTGGTCCTGGTGCCCCGCTGTCCTTCTGTGGCTACTGATCCCAGCACCACCTCTTCAAGCACTGCCAACCCACTTGGCTGCAGCAGCCAGTTTCTCCAGACCTCTTGGCTAAGCTTCCACAGTTCTCCCAAACTGACTCTGCATCCATCTCAGACTGCTCTCACCCAGTCCTCTCAGGCTGCCTCTCAGTCCTCCCCGACTACAACACTCAACAGCCCGCCTGGCTGTCTTCTCTCTGGAGATCTCCCTCAGATGCACCCGAGCTCCCCCCCCCCCAGACTAGAGAGTTACCCTCAGGGGCCCACAGACAACCTCCTAGGACTCCATCTCCAACTTCCACCCGAACTCTCCTGCCTAGCTTGGCTGCCCCAGAGTATTTGAGGGGGCTTGCCCCCTGCCAACCCATCTGTTGAGGATCGGTCAGGGCCCTCATGAATACTCCAGGCAGCTCCTCCTAACCTCCCTCCCATTCTTCTGGAAGTTTCCAGCAAGTTCCAGAAGTAGGGGGGAGGTACCAGAGATACTGCCTGAGTCATACCAGCCCTCCCTGACTCCCTGGCTCAATTACCCAACCCAGATTAAAACACAGACTTGGCAGCCAGTCAAGCCTAAACAGTTTACCTACTCTAACAAAAAAACGTAACACTACCTATTCTAGCACACTAGAGGATGCTACATTAGTATTACATTTTTCTGATTATTCTGATTGTCATGCTTAATGGGTCAGCTAGTTTGTATGTTAGCATTCCTTTTAGCTACAGACTTTATTGCTATAGTTTATTTCTAGACAGTTCTATCAACGGGAACTATAAAAAATTGAATTTGATTCAGTATGTTTATGAACAATAATACCTTAGACTGTAAATAAATTGTTGCAGCTTTTGAAGGTCCTTTAGCATACGTATGCAAAATACTGTTTCATTGTCTCCCCGCTTTCATATTAGATGGAAAAACACTCATATCCAGATGAGTGGGTGGGTGAACAAAGCAACAACAGAATATAGAGAGTTTCAATAACAATAGAAGTAAAGCACAGACTATTCAAGAAAAATGTAAAATACAGTAACACCATTTTCAACTTAAAGTTAATCATGTTTTTAAAGTTAGAAAAGTATCTAAAAAAGACATCCCCCCCAGAGTCCACAGCTTATAAATCTTCTTTTTACATTAAAATACTTCCACTATATACCTTTTTGGCTGATCTGTATATCACGGTTGCATGATAAACTGCAGGGTCTGTCCAGTGTTGAGTTTTCAGGTATGAGGAGATTTCTACTATAGCCTGTATACATGCCCTGGGGGCATTGCTAGATCTACAAAAGAACTGGACCTAGAGCCCATAACAGCAAAGTAAAGAGAGTAATACGGTTGGGCAGGCATACACATTTATATAATACACATATGTGTGTGTGTATGCATATATATAAAATATTGTTACATATCTGAGCGTGGATCTCATTGTTTGTTATTATTGATTGATTGGGTCCCCAGAGCCCTCTTTGTTACATCAGGGTCCCCAGAGCCCTCCTTGTTACATCAGGGTCCCCAGAGAGCCCCCATCATTACATCAGGGTCCCCAGATAGACCCCTTACATCAGGGTCCCCAGAGAGCTGCCCCCACTTACATCAGGGTCCCCCGAGCCCCCCTCATTACATCAGGGTCCTCAGAGAACCCCTCCTTACATCAGGGTCCCCAGAGAGCCTCCCCTTACATCAGGGTCCCCAGAGAGCCCTTCCCACAGTGGGGAACATCATAGAGCACAGGGCACACAGTGGGACACATCAGGGGGTACACAGCAGGTCATGGGGCACCTCACATGGCATGGGGAACATAGTGGGGCAAATCACAGGGAGTGAGACCCACATTAGGGCACATCAGGGGGTATACAGCAGGGCATGGGCCACATCACAGGGCATAGGGCACATAGCAGAGTACAAAGCAGAACACAGTGTCAGTAGGGCAGTGGACATGTCAGTAGGGCAGAGGACTGTATCAGTAGGGCAGAGGACTGTGTCAGTAGGGCAGAGGACTGTGTCAGTAGGGCAGAGGACGGTGTCAGTAGGGCAGAGGACGGTGTCAGTAGGGCAGAGGACGGTGTCAGTAGGGCAGAGGACGGTGTCAGTAGGGCAGAGGATGGTGTCAATGGGGCAGTGGACGGTGTCAGTAGGGCAGAGAATAGTGTCAGTAGGGCAGTGGACAGTGTCAGTAGGGCAGAGGGGTAACTGTG
>BLSH010005617.1:264721-277407 GCA_018402905.1 Glandirana rugosa | reverse complement strand
CTTCTCCTCCGGCCTTGAAATCAAATTAACCGCCTCGCCGTCGAGCCCTTACCTCTTGTAATTCTCTTTACTATTCAGGGCACCAGCAGACTCCTTGTGCAGTGGTTAAGAATAATAATTTAGAGCCTTGACCTCCTCCTCTACAGCAATCCGCTGGGGCATGTAATTCCCAGAAACTGCAAGAGAAGCATTATTCCTCTGCATCAAATCATCAAATAGTCCTGGCGGAGTGTTCCTTGTGCTGCCGCTCCGCCAATTAAACTAAAGTTCCGGCCTCCTCTTCTATACCACTCTGCTGAGGCTTTAAAATTGCCGGGAGCAGCAGCACAAGGATTACTCCTCCTCTGCCCGAAAATCATCAAATAGTCCTGGCAGAGTAATACTTCTGCTGCGGATCCAGGCAATTTCAAAGCCTCGGTGGAGTGGTAAAGAAGAGGGTGCCGAAACTTTAGATTAATTGGCGGAGCCGCAGCACAAGGAACACTTTGCCGCGACTATTTGATGATTTTCGGGCAGAGGAATAATGCTTCTCATGCGGTCCCCGGGACTTACATGCCCCGGCAAATTGTTGTAGAAGAGGAGTCTGTCGGAACTGTTACACAAGGATTACCACTGGTACCCTAGTCCTGTTCCTTCCTTACCCCCAAAGCTGAGCAGATGGAGCCCAGAGCCCCATTCTGATGTCAACAATGTGTCTGGGTTTCAGGTGGCCCTACCTGGTAAGGGGCACTGGGCTATGGGCCCCAGATTCAGGGCTATAGCCCCAAAAGCCACCCCCTAGTGACACCACTGTACACACTCACATGTGTGTTGTCAATTAATGTGACCTGGCTAGCTCTGAGAACAAGGAAATGGTCTCTCCAGTAATAGAGACCAAACTGAGCATGTGCAGGAGGACTACCCTCACTATGTATTATCTGACCTTGCCAAGAGAGACAATGCAGGAGGGAAGGATCTGTACATATAGGATCATAGAGTCTTTTTACACAATGCAGAGGATTAGCCCCTTAAGTTCCACAATAGGTATAGCAAGCATGCTATTCTGCATACACAGACTGATTTTACTGTTGTGAGTTTAGTAACACTTTAAGGCAGACCTAAAGCCTAAAACTAGCCTAACCTACATCCCATGCTGGAGTGTAACTTTACCTCCAATATGTTCAAATTCATCTGTAAAAAAGGACTTGTGTATCAAGTTATTCAACACTTTATTAATATGCAAAACATAACATAGTGGAACATACCCAAACCTAAGACTCCAAACTTGCTCTTTTCATCCCACACGGTCGACCATTGACCTGGCTACTGTAGCCCGTCTCCACTCCCAGTCAAAAGTATGAAAAATATAAAACCGCACCCCAAAACTTAGCTCTAGTTTCTGTATTTAATTAGCCAAAAAATTAAACTGCATAAATTGATATCTCCACCCAAAACAACCTTCCTTGATGTGTTTCAACACTGTTGGCTTGCTCACAAGGATAGGGAAGAGATTTTTCTCCCTATTTTATTAGTAAACACAGGTCCCTGTACTGTGATTTGCTAAGCCAATCAGCAGGTCCCAGACATAAATCATAGGCTGGGACCTGCTGACTGATTTGTGCTGTACCGAATAACAGCACTGATCAGGCAACGGGCATGCGCACGTTTGCCCCCCTACCCGGAAATGCCGGATCATGTACATGTACATGATCCAGCCAGAGCAGCTACCCCTATTGCCATATATGTACATTCTGTGATCCACGAGTGGTTAAATTAGAAGAAAAGGAAAAAAAATTTTTCTTTTTGGATAGAATAAGGGAGCGTTAAAGACCCCGTCTGTTTTTTGTCTTCTGGGTCCCATTGGCGACATTTCTCTTTGCTTTCTGTCCCATAGCCAAGACATGAAGTGAGAGGAAAACCTTTGACAGTGAAGGACTTTTTGGTTGTCTCCAGGGTCACCAGAACTAGTCCCTATTGGAAGACTTCCCCTCTATTCCTGTTCTAGTGACAACCCAACATTTGGAAATTTCTTTGACTTTTGGCAATCATCAGGACAAATAGAAAAGGTGAATTGGGGAATAGTCAGCAATAAATAAAAACCTGATATATACACTATATTACCAAAAGCACTGGGACACCTGCCTTTACACACACATGTACTTTAATGGCATCCCAGTGTTAGTACGTATGAAGCAAAAGGAGAGGATTGGGACTTTGAATGAAGTAGTGCCCAAAGGGGGTCACTACCTCCATCTCTATCAATACAAAATAAAGGCAAGGGTGGGACTTTAAATGAAGTGTGCGCTTGCAAAGTATGTAAAGTAAAAAATATTTTTTTTTATTTATGCATGTAATCATATCTAGTATCTGAATTCATGAGTAATGAATATACAAAGCATTAACCATAAGGAATTCATATTAGTACATAGTAGTAAAATTCATATAATATACATGCATGCATTTGTGGAAAAAATTGTCTATATGCCAAAAACTAGTGGTCCATATCTCAATTAAAAATAGTCATGATTGTATACAATAGACCAACTGATAAACGTATATAAAATGTAGACGTAATTGTGTATAAAAATTGGATCGAAGATGTACACCACAGTTACTATAAGTTGACGCGTTTTGCGGCTTTGGCCGCTCGTCAGGGGCAGGCACGTGATAGATAACTGCAATGAAATAACGTATGTCTTTGTAGTCCAATCTATACTTACCAGTGAGGCTGTGAGCCGGCGGCATACCTCCAGAACCAAAGGGGAAACCCCCCCCCATGGGAACATCATCCCCAGGAGCTGTGGCGAGCTGCATCCCATGACATAGAACCCACACAGACACCCCCAGGAAAACTGAAGGCATAAATGTGATTGTCCAGTGTAAGCAAGAATAGGGACCAACCATGTGGTTAGGGATTTCTGGAAAAATAAAAGTATGAACAAAAATGTATCTATATGTATCAATAAACCCCAAGGGGGTCCCCAGTGAGGATCATGAATGACAATAGAGGGTAATGGGAAAAGATGACCCATCTGCCTAAAGGCGAGGGTGAGAAGAGAGCAGAGAAAAGGGTGAAAGGAGGTGCAACACAATGGGCGCAGCCCATAGTGAGAAAATGAGATGAAAAAGAAAAAGTGGCAATAGGTGGAAATAACTACATGTCAGGTGGTCGTGTGACCAGGTGTGCACAATGACAGGTGAGGACAAAAACAGATGAGGGAAGTGAAGTACCTGTAAGGGTGCCTGGGCAGGCACAGCCGCAGATTGCCCACCCAAGTCATGCAAGCTGGCACAAAACAGGAGAAGAAAGGTGCCACCCTCCAGGCGGACAACCGCCCGGCCACTGGCATCCAAACGACTCCCTGTGCACCAGCCGAGTGGTAAAGCGGCTGCGCTTTGACGCCAAATGACATCACTGCATGCGCCTGGGGTATTGAGTTTGACGTTGACGTGCACTGCGAGGACCCCCGCCCACCCCACGCCGAACAGGGCGATAGTGGGAGGGGGCCCGGCAGTGCATGTCACAGCCCCCGGAGACAACAGACACAGGGTGGCACCCAGTGGCCAGACAGCATACCATCAGGCAAAACAGCCCACCGTATAGATAG
The DNA here is from genome assembly GCA_018402905.1 of Glandirana rugosa. Taxonomy (NCBI): domain Eukaryota; kingdom Metazoa; phylum Chordata; class Amphibia; order Anura; family Ranidae; genus Glandirana; species Glandirana rugosa. The sequence goes on along the minus strand of BLSH010005617.1, from coordinate 273,820 downwards.
ATGTTGGAATGGAAGTATAGGTCCATGTGGTGAAAAAAATCCCCTGTTGAAAGCAAGGGGGGGGGGGGGACCATGGGATACAAAAGTATGAGGCCAATAAAATCATACATACCAACTACTGGAAAAGGGTAGCTAGGCACCACAGCACACTTCCATCCCTAGTTTAAATTAAGTAAAAAGAGAGGTTTGGGACTTTGACTTAGGTTTGGGACTTCGAAGTCCCAATTCAGTCTTTTTGCTTTGGGATGAATTAGAGTGGAGACTGTGAGTCGGGGCTTCTCGTACACATCAGTGCCTGACCTCACAAATGTGCTTCTGGAAGAATGGCCAAACATTCCCATAGACACATTCCTAAACCTTGTGGACAGCCTTCCCAGAAGAGTTGAAGCTGTTATAGCTGCAAAGGGTGGGCCAACTCAATATTGAACCCTATGGACTAAGACTGGCATGCCATTAAAGTTCATGTGCGTATAAAGGCAGGTGTCCCAATATTTTTTGTAATATAGTATATGTCTTTAAGCAGTTCACTGTATGGCCTACTCTCACCTTTTGTTTCTTTTTAAACAGGAAGAGACAGGAGACCCGTCTGGATATGGGCTTTAATGTCCAATTGAAAAGCTTTACATGTTTTAGACAGAAGTGTAGATGAGACTTTTACAAAGACACCCCAACCTGCACTTAGTCCTGTGGACAAATTCTTCATTTTAATAAGTTGTCTATCAACTATGTTCTCATTTTACTTCTCTGCAAGCTGTAGCATAAATCTCTTATTGCCTTGAAAAAACCTGAACTTTGACAAGTGTATGTATTATTCATTATTGAACAATTACACTTTGAAATTTGCCAGCTTAATTTACCCTCGGGAGTTTAGGGAGAAAAAAAATTAACAAAATGATCACGAATTCTTCGCCCTCTGTTGGCTCCCCTGGGTATACTGACACACATTTACTGAAGTTCATGTTTCAAAGAATCCTCTTCAATTAATCTGTCATGTTTCTGTAGGAAATTAAGAAGTACACAACAAGCTGTAATGAGCGTGTCTCCATTGTTTATGCTCATTTGAATGGGGTGTGTAGAACAATCACATTCATTAGAAGGAATTCAGTTGCCTTCTTGGTGATGGAAGAGGTCCTATGTAACCTTTAAATAGGTTTCCCTTGTGAGTATGATACAGAATTAAAGCATATCTAAACTCAAAAATAAACATTTTATATGCTTACGGGTCCTTAGTTGCGGTGACTGCATTAGGTTTCGTTTTTCAGGCTAAGAACACTTTCAGCAAGTACATAAAATATTTGTAAGATCTTGCCAGATACGCAGAGTTCTTGTCACTTCCGTTAAGCGATGTTTAAGACCTCCTAAAACAGTCTGTGAATAGAGTATGACCACTTGCTAATTTAGAAGAATCCACAGGCATCTTAACTCTTCAATCTGTCACATTGTTAATCCAATGTACAGCCGTGGTGAAAAAGTTTTGAGAATGACACAAATATTAATTCTAACAAAGTCTGCTGTTTCAGTGTTTTTAGATCTTTTTGTCAGATGTTACTGTGGTATACTGAACTATAATTACAAGCACTTCCTAAGTGTCAAAGGCTTTTATTGACTATTACATTAAGTTTATGCAAAGAGTCAATATCTGCAGTGTTGACCCTACTTTTTATGACCTCTGCAGTTCACCCTGGCATACTGTCAATCAACTTCTGGGCCACCTCCTGACTGATGGCAGCCTACCTTTGCATAATCAATGCCTGGAGTTTGTCTCAACCACCTCTTGAGGATTGACCACAAGTTCTCAATGGGATTTAGGTCTGGGGAGTGGACCCAAAATCTCAATTTTTTGTTCCCCAAGCCACTTAGTTATCACTTTTACCTCATGGCAAGGTGCTCCATCATGCTGGAAAAGGCATTGTTGATCACCAAACTGTTCTTGGATGGTTGGGAGAAGTTGCTCTCAGAGGATGTTTTTGTACCATTCTTTATACATGGCTGTGTTCTTAGGCAAAATAGTGAGTGAGCCCACCACCTTCGCTGAGAAGCAACCCCACCCCACACATGAACGGCCTCAGGATGCTTTACTATTGGCAAGACACAAGATTGATGGTAGCGCTCACCTTTTGTCCTCTGGACAAGGTTTTTTCTGCATGCTCCAAACAATCAGGAAGGGGATTCATCAGAGAAAATTACTTTACCCCAGTTCTCAGCAGTCCAATCCCTGTACCTTTTTGTCAGTCTGTCCCTGATGTTTTTCCGGGAAAGAAGTGGCTTCTTAGCTGCCCTTCTTGACACCAGGCCATCCTCCAAAATTCTTTTCCTCACTGTGCATGCAGATGCACCACACCTGCCTGCTGCCATTCCTGAGCAAGCTCTGCGCTGGTGGTGCCTCGGTCCTGCAGCTGAATCAACTGTAGGAGACGGTCTTGGCACTTGCTGGACTTTCTTGGGCACCCTGAAGCCTTCTTCACAAATTCAGTGGAAATGTTTTTTATGGGGTTAAGTTCATTTTCATGGCAAAGAGGGACTTTGCAAATAATTACAATTAATTTGTTCACTCTTCATAACTTTCTAGAGTATATGCAACTTGCTATCATAAAAACGGATGCAGCAGACTTCATGAAAATGAATATTTGTGTCATTCTCAAAACTTTTGGCCACAGCTGTAGTTCTACTTCAGATAAGAGCAGTACAGAGGATGTTTCTTTCAGCATTTATAAGTGTAGGAAGACAAAGGGTTGAACTATTAAAGGCAAATAGACTGTATAAGGAATTTGCTCCAGAGCTTAGAGGGGAAGCTCTGTTGACTTCCATCACCTAATTGTGTGCAAGCTGTTTTTTTTTCCCTTTGTGATGTGATTGGCTATTCTTTGCAAAGTTAAGCTTCATCTCATTTACTAAGCTCTGGAGCAATGCCCTTGCAAAGTGAAACTGCACAGTCTATTTACCTTTAGAAAATCAACCTCAAAGCATTTCTATATTTATTACAAGTACTTATATCGTGCCATCAATTTATGCAGCACTTTGCATATGTATTATACATTCACATCAGTTCCTGCCTTCAAGAAGCTTAGAATCTAAGATCCCTAATCCACATTCATATATACAAATACTAAGGCCAAATTAGACAGAAGCCAATTAACCTACTCTCATGTCTTTAGAATGTAGGAGGAAACCCATGCAGGCACAGGGAGTGCATGCAAACTCTAGGGAGTGTGGTGGTTAGGATTCAAACCGGCAACCCTAGTGCTAACCACTAAGCCACTGTGCCCTGAAAGTGAAACTATCTGAGCTGCAAAAAGAGGTTCAAATGCACTTTAAAAAAATTAAAAGATGAAACTAATGTCAAATATCCGGGCCACCCCTCTGGACCCCCGTTGCACATAGAAGCCATGCTGCCTGTGGTTCATATACCGCAATACAAAGGCCCAGAGGATAATGGCAAGTCTTCATTGGTCAGTGAAACCAACTGACCATGTTGGCAAAAAAGAAGCGCTTCTTTCTCATGGGACACCTTACTGGAAGTATAAGCCTTCTGTGCATTTTGTAACTAGTCAGTACAGTGATGTAGTTGCGCTGACCAATGAGCATTTGCCATTGCGAGCATTATCATTTTTTGTACATGTTCACAGAAAATAGGTGCAGGTACTCACCCCTTCTGAGTCACCCCTTGTCTCTGTCCCCTACCCACCTCCCTGTACCAGCCCTTTTAGAAAATACAGAACCAGGTATCATTTTATGGTGCTAACTAATTTGATTGGGATTTGTTAACAACAAGAAAAGCAGTAAAATAGATCCCCTACAGCCATCAACAATAGACCCCCCCCCCCCGCAACAAAATACACCAAAGCAATAATAGATCCACTCCAGCAACAATACACCCCTCCACCCCACCAGCAACAATAGTTCCTTTCCTTAAGAGTACATGATTCCCAGTAACAACTGACCCTCCAACAAAATAAGACCCCCCCCCCCAACAGCAATAGTTGCATGTACATAATCCTTGTAGTCCTATGTAAATGGCAGCTCTGACTGAAGGTGGAGGGGCAACACTATGAGCCAATTAGGCATACCACATACACGTGCTGACAGGAAACATGCTGATAGTAGGCGAGCACAAAGGGAGCAGCAGGGTTGCCAGCCATCACTAAATTTACTGACAGTTTGTAAAAATCTGTGACTTTTACAACTGACAGTAAATATCAGGGGCTGATAATTTGTCATGCTGTGTTGACTTTTGTAATTGTAAACCAGGCAAATTACTTTTTATGTGCATTGTCTGCGTTTCCATATTGGTTTATACTGTTTTCATATCGATTGTCTTCATTTTTAATAGGAGTTCTGTAATTTTTCAGGTTGTCAGTACAAAAATGTGTTCCACCAGTAAGTTCCCCATGTTTTATCATTAAAAAAATGCTGCAGGAGGTAAGCAACCCTGGTGAGCAGTGCTCTAACGCAGTGAGTAAAGCATGGCAGGTGGACTTCTAAATAGGAGCAGTCTTCTTGTACTTACAGTAAGGCTTCTTGCACACAGGAATTTAAAAAAACAGCCAAAAAACGTCAGTGGCTTATCAAGAATGTTTTCAGCTTTTGCCAGCGTTATATTACTGCCGTTTTTTCGCGTTTTTTAGCGTTTTTAAAGGGCCAGTGTTTTGGGTTTTTTTTTTTCAATTGATCTAAAACGTCCAAAAACGTTGGGGATTGACGTTTTTTAGCGTTTTTGGAGTTTTTTGAGTGTTTGAACGTTTTTTACAGCTGAAAAACGTCCAAAAGAACCCTCTGGTCTTGGGGTTTTTTTTACTGCTCAAAAACGTTACTGATAAAAACAGTTGATAACAGCCTATGTGTGCATGAACACATAGGATAACATGATGGGGGGTTTATTGACTGCAGATAAAAACGTCTGCAGCTGAAAACAGCTGCTGAAAAACAGTCAAAAAATGTCCTGTGTGCATGAGGCCTAAGTGCTAGGCATTTAGGATGTGTAGCTCAGTCCACCACTTCCTGGCTGTGGCCTAATCTGGTCCCAATGGATTGGTGATCAGTAGTCCCCAGCGATCAGATATAAGCCCATTACACAGGCAACGGTCTCTTAACTCCAATGCTGAAGACGCAGTGACTCTCTCTCTCAAACTCAATCCCTGAAGGCAGCTCTAGCAGACTCAGGTGATGGTCTGTCCCCTTGCCTTGAACACAGCAAGAGGTCCTCTTAGCTCCTCTTTAATGGCTTTGGTCCCTCAGATGTGAGGCACAGACCCTGACCGCCGGTCTGTACCAGTCACTCTCTTCTCCAGACTGACTGCAATCAGGAACAATTTGCTGTGAACTGTGAAGCTTTCCTCCTCTAGGTGCAGCCACTTGTGGGAATTGAAATCCAGTAGCCAATAGCCTTCAATAGCAAGTATGATGCCTCATCCCCTTTAAGAATTACAATTTCCATCATCCATAGCTTCTGCCCAGCAAGTTCTGTCTGAAGCTTCCATTAACTTCTTCTCTTCTCTCTCCTCTGATTGGATCCACTTTGCAGTGGTGTTGCTATGGGGGTGCATACCACACCCAGGTGACACCCGGCAGAAGGGTGACACCATCCCATCTGTAACAGCGCACGAATCGCACCAACTGCATCATTTACAGAGTCTAGTTTGGGGTGCACACCGTGACCATGCCCTGCCAGCCTGAAAGTAGCTTGCCCAGTGCCCTGCATTGTACTGTGGCAGGCTAGACAGGAGAGAGTTTGATGCGCTAACCTGCCCAGTGTCTACTGCCCTGTCCTGCTCCTGCTGTCACTCTGCAGTGGTAGGACAGAGCACTTTGGCAGGCTAGGGGGGAGACCCACGCAAATGCGCGGCAGTGCGATAAAACATGACGTCACCCCCCCCCCCATGTTTTTCCACACCAGGTGACACCAACCCTAGTGATGCCACTGCCATTCTACACTGCCAGGAGGGAGGGGGAGAGCAGGAGCGAGCCGTCAACACACACAGCCAGAACACAGCCAGCACTGGGATAGTAAAATCTGGATACATTCCCTTCTGTCACTGTGCAAGGCAAGGGGGGATAGATCAGGAGAGCACACAGAGCTGGTTGCACCCAGCTACACCAGTTTCTGTGTTTTATTATACTATTTTTTTTTTTTTTCGTGTGAAAAGGTAAAGAGTCCAAAATAGCATTTTAACCAGTTCATTGGGAGAGGCAAAGCAACGTACCTGCCACCTCCACAGTAGGCACTGAACATTCAGAAGAACCCATTGCCCATCAACCACCAGCTAGTATTTAAAGAGGGAGGCCGTTTTATTTAGAACCCCCATTCTGAGGCACCTGCCTTGTACTGGAAGGGATGGGAGCTGAAATCAGAATGGAGTGGGGGGCACACTCTCACTGGCCCTCTTGCCATGGAAAAAAAACATTCCATACGCCAGGTGCATTGGGCCAGTATCTTAGGGTAATGGGCAACATTTTCTTTTTTTTTGTTAAAAGCAAAGAAAAAAAAAAGACCTGTGCTGCTTTTTTTTGACTGTACAAGAATTAAAAATCTAAACCTGGCCTAATTAGAATAACAATAATGCATTACTGTTGGTAAAACCCCTTAGATTAACTAAGGTTATTGGTCTTCTCATGATGAGCTTCAATATCTCTGCATGCAATATCAGCAGTCTATATAAAATGTAAAATCTGCATCAATGTGTGATGAATTAACAGTGAACGTCAGCAAAATGAAAAGCTTTTTGATCTATATGCACTGGTCTCACAGAATCTCGAGAGGGAAGGGCCACCAATATATACCTTAATAGATATCAAAATACTTGCACTTGTTAGGCGTTGGCTAAAATTGAAGTTCCCCATTGACTCCAGTACAAGGAGTAAATGGGTAGTATGGACCACTGCAGCCAGACAAAGTGCAAGTAAATAGTAAACAATATACATATAAATAAATAAATAAACAAAGAGGGCATATATAATATCTGCACAGTAAGTATGATCACCTACACAGTAACAAAACCCACTGTGCAATAAATAATGTGCAAAATGTGCTTAAAGTGCTACTGAAAAGTGACAAAGTGAAAAACTCTTCATAGTGTGCAAAACATTTCAGTCCATATTAATCCATATAGTCCTATTACGATCCTTAATGTTCCAAATAACAGGTGCAGAGAATCTTAAACGTTAAATCATAAAGTGCTGCTAAAAAGTGATTTAGTGAGATCTCTCTTCTCAAAAGCGATCGTAGTGCATAATCACTACAGAAACATTGGTGTCCAGATAAGTGTCCTTGTTCCAGGCATAGAGTGCTTCAGGGTGCTAGCACACACCACCACCAGGCAATCTTATGCGTTCACCTCAAGGGGCGACCCCCACTTGGGTCTATTAAAGCGGTCCCCACTGGTGCACAATCCTCCTCAGGCTCAGGAGCGTGGTGTGTATTGATATAGGGTCAGTTTATACCATAGTAATAGAGGAATACTAACATAGCGCTGAATCGTTATAAAACCAACAATTTTAATAAAATGCAGATTAAAAAGACTCACATGACATTGTGTACTTCCACCGGTACACTCAGGTATTGCGCCAGACATGTAACATCCACAATAGCTAGGAATATAGCAGTAAGCTTAACGGCTGCTGAATCGTGTGTACCAAGTACACTGTCTGAACGTCACAAGGCTCCTCCCGACGCGTTTCGTCGCTCGTCATGTGACTTTATCAAGGGGTGTCACACTATGAAGAGTTTTTCACTTTGTCACTTTTCAGTAGCACTTTAAGCACATTTTGCACATTATTTATTGCACAGTGGGTTTTGTTACTGTGTAGGTGATTATATATGCTCTCTTTGTTTATTTATTTATATGTATATTGTTTACTATTTACTTGCACCTTGTCTGGCTGCAGTGGTCCATACTACCCATTTACTCCCTGTACTGGAGTCAATGGGGAGCACTGTTGCATGCATTAACATATGAGATAGCTTGTTCTATCAGCCTTATATAGATTGCGCCTCACTTTTTTTATATTGGGTTTTGTCTGTAGTATTGGGGATACTATTTTAGTGTCTGGCTGCAATCCCTTGGTTGTCTTTCATTTAATAGTAGCGCGGTTAGAATTAGAAATGTATTAAAATGGAAGTTGCCAAGCATCGTCTTTATGTCCGAGTTCAGAGAAGGGAGCCTACAGGTGCAGATATAACGGAATCTGAGCAACCACATAGTTAATCACAGACGTGCTACAATTACAAAGCAGAAGGTTTCACAGGTACCAGACAGATCAAGTCCTATTAATAGTTAGGGAGTATTCACCTTTTGTTTTGGCAGCTTACAGATCACTCTGTATTTTAGAAAGAGCAATTTCAGAAGTTTCAGAAGAGTGCAAGCAGGCGGAAGCTCGACTGAAAGGAATTAAGCAGTAAGTGAACTGACAGGAAATTGGATGGATATAACTAAGACACCGCAAAAAGACTGCAAATAGAATAAGGAAAATTGTTTTCATACTTACCGTAATTTTCCTTTCCTGGATCCTCCTCATGTCAGCCTACTATGGGTCAGCTCCGCCCCTCTGACCCCTTCAGGACAACCTCTTCCCAAGCCTATAAGAGGCGGCTGTCTGCCCATATGCAGTGTTCAGTTTACCCACCTCGCGACAGACTTTGGGTGGGAATTCTTCGGCTGACATGAGGAGGATCCAGGAAAGGAAAATTACGGTAAGTATGAAAACCATTTTCCTTATTCCTGGACCTCCTCATGTCAGCCTACTATGGGATGTACCCAAGCAATCAACCACATAAAGGGAGGGAAGACATCAAACACCAGACTCATAAATCGGTATCAATAATCTCATGGCCGACAGCCGCCGACAAAACAGTAGACCCAAAAGCTTCCGATGCCGTCAGAGTTACCTTCACTCTGTAGCGCAGAATGAAAGTATTCGGTGCATTCAAGCAAGCTGTCTGCACCCTACTTCTGCTGATACCTTAGCGCATGACGCACAGGTATATGCCATGCTTCTCATAAATGTGCTTTGAGCTCCAGTGGCGGAGGATATCCCACCTCTCTATATGCCATCTGGACAGGTTTAAGGATCTATGAAGACCTTATTCTAGGAGGCCTAGCCATG
>BLSH010005617.1:205885-218894 GCA_018402905.1 Glandirana rugosa | reverse complement strand
TTCGAACTCGATCTGCCTTGGTCGCATAATAATGCGGTTTTACAATAATGTCCCTAGGGAGACCATCTTGGCGAGGAGGTTGAAGAGCCCTGTGGGCCCTGTCTAGCTCAAGCTTGCAATCAGGTAGATCAGGAACGAGATCCTTCATGAGGGATTTGACTGCCCCCTGAACATCTACTATCGATTCCGGGAGTCCCCTTAAACGGAAATTGTATCTGCGACTTCTATTTTCCAAGTCGTCGATTTTGGAAATCGCAGAGTCCAATTGTTCCTGTAGTGACTGAATACATGCGGTATTTTGGTTAGCTCTTTGTATAGTGTGATCCACCGACTGTTCAATGACCTCTATACGAGCACCCAAACTCTGTAGATCAGATTTGATTGAGTTTGTAATTTGTGCTGCTGTTTGAGCAAGTCCTGCTGCTAGCATGTCAGAAAATTTTGAGAGCAGTTGTGAAATATCTGGACCTTGTCCCTGTGGGGTTAGTAACTGCTGTGATGATGTAGAGAGGCCTGCAGGGCTATCAGCCCAAGCCCCCAACTGCTCGTTAAAAGCCCTTCCCAGGAGAGACTCAGTGGAGGTAGGAGAGGTAGTCTGGAGCTGAACTATACTCACAGGAGTAGAAGGTAGACTACTTGCTTCTCTCATATCCTGGGGAGGGTCTGCTATGGACTCCTGCACGTCCTCACTGTCTGTTATGCCGGCCGCGGTCGCCATCTTGGTGCGCCTTGTCACTGAAATCCAGCCGCCGGGCAGCTTCCCCTCTGCGGGGTTCTCTCGACATCCAGTGAAGGACGGGTGTCTCCGGAGCTTGGGGAGCCTGAATCGGCTGCTGTGTGTGCGGTCTAGCTGGTGCTGGGGCTATGCGTCGGCCGAAGCGGTGCGGAGCTCCCGAGTCAGACGTCCATTACGGGAGCTGCCGCGCATACGCCTCCGCCATTACTTTTTTACGGCCATTTTTGTGCCGAAAAGTTTGGGTCCCCATTGACTCCAATGGATTTCAGGGTCAAGTTCGGGTAATGTTCGGTACCGAACCCAAACTTTTTCGCGAAGTTCGGCCGGACCCGCCGAACCCGAACATCCAGGTGTTCGCTCAACTCTACTAGCAAGGAATATGCTGATAAGAGGAGAGAGCAAAGTGACTGAAAAATGCCTTGTACCAAGTACCTTGTAAGAGTTAATAAATATTAGAACAACAGAATTAAACAATTAACACATTTTTATTTTAGCACACATGTGCCATATCTAAAAACAGAAAAGTACAAACAATGGTGCAATTTAAGAGAAACATTCACAGTTAAAGTTAGAATTACGATTGGCCAGGGTGTGCTAATCCTGGTGGCAGGATCCGATTTGAAGGTCTACGTTTTTTTGCAGGCTGGCCTGCTTCATCAGGGCCACAGATTGGAGTCATATATACTGTATACTGTGAGAATATACAAATTGCACAATAAGTGCAAACAAGAAAAAGAAAACAAGAGAAACATGTAAGTGATCATAGGGTATTAAAACAGTATATCAAAATACGTATGTAGAACCCTTTATTATGTCTACCAATTTAAATATAATAGACATGATAAACAGCTTGTTTTTATGTGCTATGACCAAAGCATGAGAAAGGTAAGTTACATATCCTAAGTCCAATGGCAATTGGAAAAACCTTGTGTTAGAAGGTCTCAACAAGAGGGTATTCATATATATCCCAGTTATAATGCGAGAATATTAATGCAATAAAAATGGTATTAAAAAAAGTTCACCTGTAAAATGGTTGGCAACAGTCTGGTGGAAATCAAGCCTGGTGAACTGTGGGAATTGAGACTATCTGTTCCCAGCAAGAGGAGTTTGTTCCTTCAGAGTTTCAGTGAAATGAGGTATGTTGTATAGATTGCAAAGGCCTAAAAAAACATGAGTATATAATGTTTCTTCTAGGGGACGAGGGGGGAAGGGAAAAGGGAGAAAAAGAGAAAAAAAACACAACAGGGGGTATGGGGGGGGAGAAAAAAACTGGTGAGTAATACAAAATCTTTACCTTTACTTGTGATTGAATAGCATGAAATGCTTGGGTATAAGAGACCTAAAGGACAAGGCAGGTGAGTTAATATCACTTAATGAACTAATGCTGAGAATGTATGGCCAGCGGAACAGAGTCGTGGAGCAATCTATATTAAAAGTTAAAGCTTGAATCTAATGAGTAAATGTGAAATTTAGCTCTGATAGACAATTAATATAAGTGTCAATAATGGATAGTGCTGGGATTTTTTTTCCCAGCAACTACACCAGGGTAATAAAGAGAGATAAGAAGTAGTAAAAATCTAAGCTTGCTCACTTGTATTGACTACTCATCATATGTACACGGATGTGTCTACCAGGGTCTCCATGCAGATGCCAAGCCATAACATATGAATGCTCAGTCAGAGTTTATATAGCCAATACATGCCTTACCTGCTGGGTGGAGACACGCAGATCAATTCCTGAGGCCTCCCCCCCTCATCCGGATAAAAGGTCTGGAGTGACCTTATGGATCCGGAGGGGCGGGAGAGGGCTCATCTCCTCAAAGAACAGCTGGGATAGGATGTGGGCTTGAATATTGCCCATGTCCTGGATAGGTCTTGCTCCAGGAGTTGCCTAACACTAAAGAGGCAACAGGTGTTCCCTGTTTGCAGCATCAGCGCAGACAGGGGAACCAAAGTGATGGTAAATTGCGGAGGAAGACCATTTCTGACTGTGCACTGGAAATAACTCACCCGAAAATAGCGTCATGGTGCAATGTGTTCCACGGGCAGGAAGTGCAGGTGGTTTACAGCATCGCCACAGAACCAAATGTGCTCAAACTGCCTGGGAACCATCTCTATGGGTCCCTAGTGTGGAAAAAAGGGAACTGAAACCAAGGCAAGTGTGTGAACAACACAAACATTTACCTGAAAACCATAGGCAATGGGGAGACATGGGCCAGGCTATATCCATCAGTGAAGTGCCGTATAAGAAGGAGAAAAGAAAAAAAGAAAAGAGGTAGCACAGAAATAAGGATTACGATTCATGGTGTGGACGGTGTTATATATCACCCGTATCATTAAAATAAGACAATTAAAAAAATAAGAATGAAAATATATATAAGAATGAAAATAAAAATATGATTAATAATAGGGATGATATTGGATATATTTAAAGCCAAAGGATGCATTATACAGTATCTCACAAAAGTGAGTACACCCCTCACATTTTTGTAAATATTTTATTTTATCTTTTCATGTGACAACACTGAAAGAAATTACACTTTGCTACAATGTAAAGTAGTGAGTGTACAGCTTGTAATGTCCAAATTGGACCCAAAGTGTCAATATTTTGAGTGGTCGCCATTATTTTCCAGCACTGCCTTAACCTTCTTTAGCATGGAGTTCCCCAGAGCTTCACAGGTTGCCACTGGAGTCCTCTTCCACTCCTCCATAACGACATCACAGGTGGTGGTGGATGTTCGAGACCTTGCGCGCCTCCACCTTTCGTTTGAGAATGCCCCACAGATGTTCAATAGGGTTTAGGTCTGGAGACATGCTTGGCAAGTCCATCACCTTTACCCTCAGCTTCTTTAGCAAGGCAGTGGTAGTCTTGGAGGTGTGTTTGGGGTCTTTATCATGTTGGAATACTACCCTGCAGCCTAGTCTCCGAAGGAAGGGGATCATGCTCTGCTTCAATATGTCACAGTACATGACGACATTCATGGTCCCCTCAATGAACTGTAGCACCCCAGTGGCGGCAGCACTCATGCAGCCCCAGACCATGACACTCACACCACCATGCTTGACTGTAGGCAAGACACACTTGTCTTTGTACTCCTCACCTGGTTGCCGCCACACACGCTTGACACCATCTGAACCAAATACGTTTATTTTGGTTTCATCAGACCACAGGACATGGTTCCAGTAATTCATGTCCTTAGTCTGCTTGTCTTCAGCAACCTGTTTGCGGGCTTTCTTTAGAAGAGGCTTCCTTCTGAGATGACAGCCATGCAGACCAATTTGATGCAGTGTGCGGCGTATGGTCTGAGCACTGACAGGCTGACCCCTTCAGCCTCTGCAGCAATGCTGGCAGCACTCATATGTCTATTTCCCAAAGACAACCTCTGGATATGACGTTGAGCATGTGCACTCAACGTCTTTGGCCAACCATGGCGTGTCCTGTTCTGAGTAGAACCTGTCCTGTTAAACGGCTGTATGGTCTTGGTTACCATGCTGCAGCTCAGTTTCAGGGTCTTGGCAATCTTCTAAAAACCTAGGCCATCTTTATGTAGAGCAGCAATTCTTTTTTTTCAGATCCTCAGAGAGTTCTTTGCCCTGAGGTGCCATGTTGAACTTCCAGTGACCAGTATGAGAGAGTCAGAGCGATAACACCAAATTTAACACACCAGCTCCCCATTCACACCTGAGACCTTGTAACAGTAACGAGTCACAAGACACCGGGGAGGGAAAATGGCTAATTGTGCCCAATCTGGACATTTTGACTTAGGGGTGTACTCACTTTTGTTGCCAGCGGTTTAGACATTAATGGCCATGTGTTAAGTTATTTTGAGGGGACAGCAAATTTACACTGTTATACAAGCTGTACACTCACTACTTTACATTGTAGCAAAGTGTCATTTCTTCAGTGTTGTCACATGAAAAGGTATAATAAAATATTTACAAAAATGTGAGGGGTGTACTCACTTTTGTGAAATACTGTATATTGAACAGTCATAAATATAGTGATAATGCAACCCATGAGAAAAGTGGGAAGGACCAGACCGAAATCCATGGATGTAAACAACCATGGCGGAATGTCAGAGCATGCTGCAAATAATGCCGCAATTTTTGTACCTATCTATTTAATGCTCTCACATTACCCATAGAGATCACAGCACATATTACAATACAAGCTTGATAACAAATAAATACTCCACTACATATCAAAAGCTTGGGCCTATACTTCTAGTGTCAACTGGGTCTTTGGTAGTATGATCTAATTAGAGAAGATTAGGAATTAGTATAAACATTTATAGAAAAGGGGCGTAGCTGATGGCGTCATTTAACCCCGGTGGACGAGTCGCTTGAAGTCTGTAAATCCATTTTGCCTCAACTTGTAAGATTTTTTGGTCACCACCTCTCTCAGGGGGATGGATCCTTGACAGCACTTGGGATTTAAGAGATTCTACTTCATAGTTGTGGCAATCTGCAAAGTGTCTAGGTATAGATCTTTCAGTGATACCCCCACTGATGTCCGTCACATGGTCCCTGATCTGCTTCCAAAATTTTCTTTTAGTTTTTCCCACATAATATCCCCCGCAACCACATGTGTGTAAATAAACTATCCCAATGGTACTGCAGTTAACAAAATTATGCATTAGCAGATTCTCTCCCATGGGCAGACAAACCTTCTTTGCTTAGTTTAATAAACTGGTAGAAACTGCATGTCCAGCGGAAGGTGCCTCTGGGTAGAGACCCACAGGGGTCTGAGTTCTTAGGTGCAGAAAAGTGACTAGATACTAGAATGTCACGAAGAGACTGGTTGCATTTAAACGTAATGTGCGGATCGGGATCAATGAATGGACTTAGTTTGGGGTCATCCTTTAAGAGGTGCCAGTAGGTTTGGAAAATATGTCACAGTTGTTGATGATGATTATTATATTTTGTAATTGTACATATATTTGGTAAGTTTGATGGTGTCACCTCACCTTGAAATAATAGCAGATCTTGAGGGGTGTCTAAAGCATTGCAATATGCTTTAAGAGACTTTTGGTTATAACTCCTGTCAGTCAGTCGCTCTCTAAGGTTTGCGGTCTGTTTATAGAAATCTCCCATATCACTACAATTTCTTCTAGCTCGTAAATACCGGCCTTTTGGTATTGACTTAATCAGGTGTGAGGGATGAGCACTTTGAAAGTGCAAAAGGGAATTGGCGGCTGTACTTGTACGGTACAGGTTAGTCGAGTTCTCCCCCTCTGGGCTTTTATGAATAGTTAGGTCCAGAAAGGGTAAGGTATCGATGGGCCAATTCAAGGTGAAGGAAATATTATAGTGATTATGGTTCAATGCTTGAATAAATGATTTTAAAAGATCCACTGGGCCTGTCCAAAAAATGAATATGTCATCGATGTACCTGCGCCACAGCAGAGTATGGCACAGGTACATCGAGAACTGATCCAAAGCAAACACCTCATGCTCCCACCCCTCCCAGGTACAGATTGGCATATGATGGGCACACTTAGTCCTCATCGCCACCCCCTGCACCTGGAGGTAGTGGGAGCCGTGAAAGGTGAACGCATTGTGTGTGAGTATGAAATACAACATCTCCAAAATAAAGTTATTGTAGAGAATCGCATCTAAGTCTTTATCACTTAAAAAGAGGGATACAAGCGATACCCCCTCTGTGTGGAATACAATGCCTCCACGTCGATGGAGGCTAAGATCGTATGAGTGGGGACTGAAAGTTCCCCAAGTACAGTTAGTACATGGATAGTGTCTTTCAAGTGTGTAGGTAGACTCTCCACATGCGGACGCAAGTAGTCGTCTATCATAGAACTGGCTTGTTGGGTCAAACAGCCGACCCCTGAAATTATGGGCCAGCCCAGGGGATCCACCACTGATTTGTGGGTTTTGGGTAAAGCATAGAATGTAGGGGTTATAGGATGGTGAACTTTTAAGTAGTCCCTAGTGTTTTCCGAAATAAGATTGTTTCCAAACGCTCTATCTACAGTGTCAAATAATTCCTGCTGGTAATCTCGGATCGTAGATACCGAGATCTTGTGATACCATGACAGATTGTCCAGGATTTTGTGGCACATTGCCACATAATCCTCAGTGGTTTGGATAACGAGATTACCTCCCTTGTCGGAGGGTTTAATCTCTATGTCCTGTCTGGTTTTAAGTTGTTGTGTCTTCGTGTGTTTGTTGAGTTAAAGTTTTTTGATGTAGGCTGAACTTTCTGGATATCCTGGGTGACACGTTCCACAAAAGGTTTAAGGTTAGAGTTTGAAAATGCTGGGAACTTGCACAACTTATTCCTATATTCAGGGGGTGTGAACCCTGGACTGGTGATTTTATCAGAGTCAGTTAGTATATGGAGCATGTCCTGGGGGTCATCCCAAACTCTGCCCTCCTTTTCCAGCTGGTTTAACATCTTAAGCATTTTGTAGTCCACTCTGGACCATTTTACAATGGGAGCATCCTTGATATGGGTAGATTGGTTGTGCCAATAAGATTTAAAGTTAAGTTTTCTAGCAAAAAGTGATTAATATCTTTTACGCATTCAAACTGATCCAAGTTACGTGAAGGACAAAAATGAAGGACTTTTAATTCCATGGGGGTGAAGGTGTAAGGTGTCAAAACAATCACATCAAATGTACGTGATCTGGTTAAGTGGCTCGAACCACGTATTGGTCTAAGTTGCCCTGTGTTGTGATGTTGTGTGGTTTGGGTGTTGTAGGTGCTTTGTCTTTGGAGGCTGGAGGGTGAAAATGTGCGTCCCTATACCTTTAAGAAGGGATGGGCTACCTCCTGGCCATCTGCCTTCATCTATCTCATCAAAATGCATGTGCTTCCACTGTGGAGTCTCTCATCAGTTAGAGATAGGTCTGGAGGAAAGAGGGAGCCTTGACTGGGCCTTCCAGCTTACACATGCATTAGCTTATGTGTGTAACCAATCCCCTGCTTTTGAACGCATACTGTTAGACAGGTTAATTTGGATGGTATCAAGCTGGATTATTTCCTTGGCTGTTTGTTGCCAATCTATACAACATACCTTATTTCACTGAAACTCTGAAGAAACACACTCCTTTTGCTGGGAACAGGCAGTCTCAGTTCCCACAAGCTCACCAGGCTTAATTTCCACAAGGCTGTTGCCAACCATTTTACAGGTGATCTTTTTTCAATGCCATTTTTATTGCATTCATATTCTCGCATTATAACTGGGATATATATGGATACCCTCTTGTTGAGACATTCTAACATGAGGGTTTTTCCAATTGCCATTGGACTTAGGATATGCAACTTACCTTTCTTATGCTTTAGTCATAGCACATAAAAACTAGCTATTTATCATGTCTATTATATTTAAATTGGTAAACATAATAAACGGTTCTACATACGTGTTTTGATATACTGTTTTCATACCCTATGATCACTTACATGTTTCTCTTGTTTTCTTTTTTCTTGTTTGCACTTATTGTGTAATTTGTATATTTCCACAGTATATATACAAATTAATACTCCAATTCATGGCCCCAATGAAGCGGGTCAGCCTGCGAAACCCATAGGCCTTCAAATCGGATCCTGCCACCAGGATTACCACACCCTGGTCAATCATAATTCTAACTTTAACTGTGAATGTTTCTTTTAAATTGCACCATTGTTTGTACATTTCTGTTTTTAGATATGGCACATGTGTGCTAAAATAAAAATGTGTTAATTTTTTAATTCTGTTGTTCCAATATTTATTAAACCTTACAAGGCACATGCAAAGTCTCAACCACCCCTTGCCGCTCTAGTGATTATGTCTATGTCACTTTAGTTGGCGCATACTACCAGGATTGAGGATTCTCTTCCCACACCAACTCCTTGATCGCCAAAGTGTGCACATAGAGTGTGCTGGAATATGCATATGTTTAAAGGAAGTTCATACAGAGTATTTACATAATGTGCACAGGGCAGGGAGCAAAAACATGAACAAAGCAAAAGGATAACTTTTAAAAAAAAAAATTTAATGTATTTTATTAATTTTAACTTCACCAAGATGACAAAAAGACACACTGCAGTAAAAGAAAACAGGGTTGCAACCCCAAGTAGTAAAATGTAACAAAAGGAGTTAAAGACCCCAACATAAATGGTTATGAAGTAAAATGGTACAAAAACAGTAATCGTATCAGTTTAAACCATAAGGCTTAGGGTGGTCAAGTAGATGGTGGCAGCTCAAAGCCAACCAGTAGCCAGTGTAGTGAGGGTTGCTTAACCACTTCTGTTTGGGCGGACGTCATATGACGTCGCTGCCTTTGAGTGGTGATATCTGAATGGTGCCTACAGCTACACGCACCATTCAGATATCGTTTTTTAGAGCCGGCAATTCCTCGTCAGATAACAGTGGTCTTAGCAGCGGATTTGCCGCGAGATCACTTTTATCAGTGGCGGGAGAGGTGCCCCCCACCGCTTTCCCGTCATCTCCGCTGCTTACCGGACCCGCCGGCAGCAGCGGAGATGATTGGATCCATTCCCCCCCAGTGTCCATGAGCCGAATGAGCGGCTGAAGCCGCTCACCCGGCTCCATAACATGGCAGGATGAAAGTGACGTCACAAGTCGCTTCTGCCCAATGCTCTTAAAGGGCCCATTTTTTTTTTATAGCTGTCATTTTTTTCAACTAATTTTTTATTTTTTTTGCATTTTACAGCAAACATGAGATCTGAGGTATTTTTGACCCCAGATCTCATATTTAAGAGGTCCTTTCATGCTTTTTTCTATTACAAGGAATGTTTACATTTTTTTGTAATAGGAATAAAAGTGATCAATTTTTTTTTTAAAGAACAGTGTAAAAATAAAAAGTTAAAAGTAAAATAAATAATTGAAAACATTTTTTTTAAAGTGCCCCGTCCCCGCGAGCTCACATGCAGAAGCGAACGCATACGTAAGTCCCGCCCACATATGAAAACGGTGTTCAAACCACACATATGAGGTATCGCCGCAATAATTCTAGCACTAGACCTCCTCTGTAACTCAAAACTGCTAACCTGTAGAATTTTTTAAAACGTCATCAATGGAGATTTTTAAGTTGCAAAGGTTGTTGCCATTCCACGAGCGGACGCAATTGGGACATGTTGGGCATCATTTTACTCGGCGTAACATTATCTTTCACAATATGGAAAGAAATGGGTCTAACTTTGCTTTTTTACTCCAGAGGAATATTTCTGAACTCCTGGCTACACCAGTATCAGAGAAAAAGGAGAAGGAATTGAGCTGAGGACTAAGGGGGCCAGAGTTTCACAGAAGAATGAGAAAGAGGCAGAGGAAGGGATGGGGGGAGGGGGTAACGGCAGGACTCTGGGCTCCCAACCATCATAATGATTACTAATAGCCAAGTGGATATCATATAGAAAGAGCAGGATAGTGATATAAGAGCCATGGGTCCCATAACTTAAGAAATTTGACTATTGACAGGGATGCTGGTTAGTTGTTTGTTTATAAAGAAGCCACCCAGTCTGTTTTTTACCTCAATTTGGAAGTTAGGGTGACATAGTGTTCTAACCTAAACTGTTGTTTAGAGAGGCCTGGTGGTTTAAAATGCAACAGAGCAAACCAAGGATATTTAAGGTACTCCAAATAACCTATGCAGAAGAGTAAATACTTTAGTCCAAAAACGGCCTAACATTGGACAAGTTCATCAAGTATGAAAAAAAACACTTATCATCTGGCAAACTCTAAAACACAGTCCCATATGTCCAGGGAATAGGTGTGTCAACCTAGCTGGCACAAAGTACCATCTGGTAAAAAATGTATATGCTGACTCGAGAGTGGCGATGTTGATAGTACAATTGGCAGTAGTAGACCCCATGGTGTACTAACCTTGTTCAGGTTTATGGACATTCAAATCTGCTTGCCATTTGGTGATATAGGTGTGCATGTTAGGAGACAATAGGTGGCTAAGTTGGGCATAAATGGTGGTAAATCAGTTTAGGTGCAAGAGGAGTATGGTAGCATACTGTATGTGTTCAAAGATAGTCAGGGAGGAGGAGAGTTGTTTTCCAGTAATAAGAGACATGACCCAGTGTCTAAGCTGAGTGTACTGGAATAGTTTGGAGGGTGTAGCTTTAAAATGTTTCCTGAGAGATGTTCAAGATAGGATGGAAGAGGTCTCCAACAATGAGTAAACGGAGGTGAAACCATGCAAAGCCCACCAGGAAAAAGCGAATGGGGAATCGTGTCCTGGTGGGAAAAGAGGGTTACCCGTTAAGGGGAGTAATAGAAGATGGGTTGAAAGTAAATTGCTGGAGTATTTGACCTTATCCCAAGCTCTCAGTGTAGGTTTTCTCAGAGATAACTATTTTTTAAGCATAAAATGAGATCCCTTTTTTTACAGTACTCTGCAAAATTAAATATTCTTTTTAGAGACTTTAGTGCTACTGTAAGGAGGCTGAATGATTGCAATAAAAAAACGCAGCTACCTTTAGAGGCCAATATGCAAATCTCTATATTTTATGAGATATACTGTATATGCGAAAGCAAGTGTGCTAAAATGTGAAAGTCATATGAAAAAAAAAAATTTAAGCTAAATGCTCCAATAACAATTCAAGATATATGCTCACTTTAAATAAATTCTAATTTCCCTTAAATGCTGCTGATTAGGTAATTGGAAGTGAAGCACTCGCATGCCATAGGTTAGTATTCTAAATTTAGACAAAACTCTTTTCTAGTTCAGGTTAAGTCTTGGGCATTTATCTTTTTCAACCTGCCTGATAGATTATTAAGGTCTAATTAACAGAGATCGATTTGATGTGAAGGGGTCGAGTTCTTGGCTGCAGAAAGTGAAAGCTACAAAATGTACAAAACTAGATAATGAACCTATCAGTGCTTACATTTACGTCTATGAAACATGCGATGTACTAGGACAGAGAACATGGTGCTAGTAAGTACAAAAAAACAACTTAGCTAGAAAAAGAGCAGTTCACATTTTCAATTATACATGAAAATCTGAGAATCTCATTATTGCTGAAAACAGTAAGGCCCCTTTCACACTGGGACCGACTGATCGTCAGCGGTAAACCGCCGCTAATTTAGCGGTGATCTACTGCTGTTGATAGCAGCGATATGGCGCCGCTATTCGGGCGGCAGCATGGCACATATAACCCCCCCACAAGAGGTTAAACAGTGGTTAAAAGTGCCGGTGCTCGGCGCTCCCGGAGCAGTGTACAGCCGCTTCGGGAGCACTGCCCATTCAATCCAGTGGCAAGGGCGGTGGAGGAGTAGTGTATATACCACTCCCCACATTCCTGAAAAATCATGCTTGCAGGAGTTTAATTTTACTCCCTCAAGTACACCGCCCTGAGCCGCCCCAGTGTGAAAGGACACACTGGGTTAAATGGGGAGACGCTTTACAGGCTCTATTTTTAACGCAATAGCGCCTGTAAAACACCCCAGTGTGAAAGGGGCCTAAGATCAAGTTTTTATTTTAGGCAAATACTTTATTTTTATACAGTTGACTTCCGTAGGCTCCTTGCACACTGGACGTTAAAAAAGGATCTAAAAACATCAGTAGCTTTGTAGTGAGTTTTTCAGCTTTTATCAGCGTTAATGCACTAACGTTTTTGTGCATTTTTGAGCGTCAGTGTTTTTGAGGGTTTTTTTTTTTTTTTTTGGATCCAAAAGTTTTTTGAGTGTTTTTGTAGCATTTATGAGCATTTTTAAGCTTTCCACGTTTTTTGGTGGTAGGAAGAGCGACTCTTGAACGCGATTTTAGAGCGTTCTGACAACAGCTCATAAACTCCACTGCTGATGAACGTCCATGTGAGCATGGATACATAGGATAACATAGAAGGGAGTTTATGGGCTGTTAAAAAGAAACACCCAATAGCCCAAAAACTACCGTTTAGCAGATACAGTGTGCATGGAGCCTTACAGTTCCATGACTAAAGGATATTGGTTGAAACCTCTGTATAAAGTCTTTTAACCTGAAATGACTATAAACACTCCAAATCAGGCTGAAAAGTTAAACGTATAGAAATAATTCTGTCTGTGGATATTCAAATACACATTCATGAATTGTATTATTATCAGTTTTAGATGATTTACTTATGTATTATAAATTGCTTGCCCTTAAACTAAACCTGTGCTTTGCTCGCTTAGGAAAAAAAACAAAAGGTTCCCTTTAATGTACCGTATATACTCGAGTATAAGCCAAGTTTTTCAGCACATTTTTTGATACATAGGTACGAGTGTACCTGCAAGTAGTCGTCACCTCAAATACTCGACAACAGTCTTGCGAGATTTTAGCGCAAGTTC
>BLSH010005617.1:184960-199483 GCA_018402905.1 Glandirana rugosa | reverse complement strand
CTCTTAATTAAATACCCCAAAAATAAATAAAAAAATAAAAAATGATAGACGCTAAAAATCGCCATGACGTTATAACGTCACCTGTACATCCTGGTAAAACTGTGAAAAAACCCTGGTGACCGTAAATATGTCGCTAGTCACGATATTTTTACGTGACGAATGACACCTTTACGGTAACCGTCACCAATTGACACAAGGGACCACACAAGATTGACATACCCCCGACCCGACCGTCCCCCTCCCCTCACTAGTACCGAGGGTATATGTTCTTCGGACACTAGTGTCGGGAAGGGGGAGACAGTCTTTCCTCTAGGCACAAATGTATGTACCTGGAGGCAAGAAAGTGACGCCCCCCCCCCCGTAGTCCCCATCGGTCGTGGGTGGACTCGATCGCTGCTGGCTACCCCTGATGCCCCCCCCCCCGCAGTGAAAGAACGGAGGTCCATGTATGTAAACACGGATCTCCTTTCTGACAGAGGGGGAAGGGCTGTGATCACAGGCTTCTTGTATATGGGAGCCATGATCACTCCCCTCCCCCTGCCAGCCCAGCCCCCATACAGTTAGAACACACCAGGGAACACAGTTAACCACTGCCAATGGCATTTCCACAGTAAGCAGTGCATTTTTATAGCACTGATCGCTGTATAAATGCCAGTGGTCCCAAAAAAGTGTCAAAATGGTCCTACATGTCCACTGCAATATTGCAGTACCGCTAAAAATCGCAGATAGTAAAAAATAAAAAAATAAATAAAAACCCCATAAATTAATTCTCTTAATCCGTAAACGGGCCAACTTTAGCGCAAACCAATCAATAGACGCCGATTGCGATTTTTTTTTTACCAAAAATATGAGGAAGAATATAAATCGGCCAAAACCGATGAAAAAAGGGATTTTATTATAACTTACCGTAAAATCCTTTTCTCTGAGTTCACTGACAGACGCAGCTCTTCTTAAATGACACGTGGGGTTTTATGTCGTCCTATCAGGAGTGACTAGGCAAAATAGATGCAAAAGCATCAGGGATAGGCTGGCCCCTCCCATGGGGGCCGTCCTCACCTGAGCCTATAAAACCCCCTGCTGGCCAATAGCATTCAGTTTGTCACAAGCAGTGTAAAACTGTTGTAAAAACTTAGTAAACTTAGTAAAACTTAGTAAACGTGTGCACTGAGGCCCAAGTGGCTGCTTTGCACACCTGAGACACCGAAGCCTGGTGCCTGAACACCCAGGAGGTACTGACCGACCTGGTGGAATGAGCCGTGACCGGAAAAGGGGGAACCTTGCCCCAAAGCTCATACGCATGGGTCACGGTCTGTCTAATCCAACGGGAAATGGTAGCCGACGAGGCTGCCGAACCCTTTTTGGAGCCCCCGGGTAACACAAACAACGAGTCAGACTTCCGAAAAGAAGCTGTAGCACTCAAATAAACCCGCAGGGCCCTCACCACATCCAAAGAGCGTAACTCAAATTCCTTAGGATGTTTTGGGTGAGGACATAATGAAGGAAGGACAATATCCTCATTCAAATGAAAAGAAGAGACCACCTTCGGAAGGAAAGAAGGCGGAAGTCGCAACACCGCCTTGTCATTATGAAGAATCAAGTACGGGGACTTGCAGGACAAGGCAGCCAATTCTGACACCCGCCACGCGGATGTGACAGCCACTAAGAAGGCAACCTTCTGCGACAAAAGGGACAAGGGAATGTCCCTAATCTTCTCATACGGTGGTTTCTGTAAAACAGAGAGCACCAGATTCAAATTCCACGGCGCCAGAGGCGGCCGAAACTGGGGAGCCCCATGACGCACACCTTGTACAAATGTGCGGATCAGCGAATGGGAAGCCAAAGGTCTCTGAAAAAGGACCGCTAAGGCCGAAATCTGGCCCTTGAGCGTACTCATTGCCAGGCTCTTGTCCAGTCCCTGTTGCAGAAAAGTCAGCACCCTGGACACCAAATAAGAGCGAGGGTTCCAACCCCCCGCTTCGCACCATGCAATTTAGGCCTTCCAGGTCCTGGGATAAATTTTGCGCGAAGTGCACTTGCGTGCCTTAGGGATTACAGAGTCAGCGACTCCCCAATCTCTTAATACCTGGGCCTCAATAGCGAAGCCGTCAAAGCCAGCGAGGGTAAAGCAGGGTGCAAGATGGGACCTTGGGGCAGCAGGTCTTCGCGAAGCGGAAGCCGCCAAGGAGCGTCCGCCACCATCCGAACAAGATCGGCGTACCAAGTGCGCCGAGGCCAATCGGGAGCGACCAGGATCGTCGGAATACCCTCCGCAGATATCCTGCGCAGAACCCGAGGCAACAGCTTCAGGGGAGGGAAGAGGTATACTAACCGATACCGACCCCAAGGAACCACCAGCGCATCCGTGGCGACCGCCAACGGATCTCTTGTTCTGCACACTAAGGTCACGACCTTGTGATTGAACCTGGACGCCATGAGGTCTACCTCTGGTGTGCCCCACTTGCAGCAAATCTGGCGAAACACCTCCGGATGCAGGGACCATTCCCCCTGGTCCAGTGTCTGGCGACTGAGAAAGTCCGCCTGCCAGTTCTCCACTCCCGGAATGTAAATTGCGGAGAGCGCCGGAACGTGTTGTTCCACCCAGCGGAGAATCAGAGCAGTCTCTGCAGCTGCCGCGGAACTTCTTGTCCCTCCTTGATGGTTCACATACGCCACAGCTGTGGCATTGTCCGACTGAACCCGGACAGGGAGGCCATGCAGCCTTGTCGACCAACGGGACAAGCAAAGCCTGATCGCTCTCAGTTCCAACACATTTATCGGAAGTCCAGCTTCCTGAGCTGACCAACGGCCCTGAGCAGACAACTGACCCAACACCCCTCCCCAGCCCGACAGGCTGGCATCCGTTGTCACAATCGACCAGTTGAGGGGAAGAAAGGACTTTCCCAGAGTCAGTGCTGGAGCCTGGAGCCACCAAGTCAGAGATCCCCTGAAAAGGGGAAATTTGTCCCACCGTGACAGAATCGCCTTCTGCAGGAGCCGAGTGTGACTCTGGGCGTAAGGTATCGCCTCGAAGGACGAAACCATGAGTCCCAACACCCGCATGCAGAACCTTAGGGAGGACCTCCGGCGCGACAGTAGGGTCCGAACCGCCGCTTGCAGCCCCAATAGCTTGTCTGGAGGCAAGAACACCTTCGTCTGCACCGTGTCTAGAATCAGACCAAGGTACTCCAGGCGACATGAGGGGGCTAGTGAGGACTTCTGCAGGTTGATGAGCCAACCGAAGTCCCTTAGTGTAGAGGCCGTGATTCTCACGTCCTCCTCCAAGGACACTGCCGACTCCGCCCTCAAGAGCAGGTCGTCGAGGTACGCTACCACTGCAATACCTCTCTGTCTTAGCAGTGCTAGGACCGGTGCCAACACCTTGGTGAACACCCTGGGAGCCGAGGCCAGACTGAAAGGTAGGGCCACAAACTGGTAGTGTAGGTCTCCCACTGTGAAGCGCAGAAAACGCTGGTGTTTTTGGCAGATGGGAATGTGCAGATAGGCGTCCCTGATGTCCAGGGACGCCAAGAATTCCCCTTGATGCAGGGCGGCAACGACCGAGCGAACGGACTCCATCTTGAACTTCTGTGCTTTGACAAAGCAGTTCAGAGCTTTGAGGTCCAAAATCGGCCTGACCCCGCCCTTTTTGGGCACCACAAAGAGGTTTGAGTAAAAACCGCAGAACCTCTCCTCCAGTGGAACTGGCACCACGACGCCCATGTCCGCAAGGGACTGGACCGCGCCTAATAGCTCCTCCAGACGCCCCTGCGGGAGTCTTAGGTTTGAGGGAAAGAACCTGTCTGGGGGCAGAGCTTTGAACTCTATCCGGTATCCGGTGGACACCACATCCAGGACCCACCGATCGGAGATGTGAGCTGTCCAGCAGTCCGCAAACTCCAATAACCGGACCCCACCCGAGAGATGGGCGGGGGCAACCCGTCACTCTGAGGAGGGCTTATCCTCCGCTTTACCGGGTTTCCGTTGCCAGGTTCTCTTACCAGACCCAGCCGGGGGCCTTACCGGACTTGGAACCCGCCCCGGCTGTGCCGGAGGCACGAAAAAACTTTTTCTGCCCAGAAAAAGAGGGGCCCTGTCGTCGGCGAAAGTCCCGCCGTTTGGGTTCCGGAAGAAAGAGACTCTTCCCCCCCATGAAATCCTTAATGATTTTGTCCAGCTGCGGTCCAAATAAATGACCCCCCTGGAAGGGAAGGTCAGTGAGGCGGTTCTTAGATGCCTGATCACCCGACCAAGACCTCAGCCACAACACCCTTCCGATGATTATAGCAAAAGCTGAAATTTTGGACAGCATGGGCATGATGTCCAGCAGGGAGTCGCACAGATAATGGAGGCCTTCCTCCACGTGTTGCACCTTATGCAACTCCTTCCTCGCACAGTTGCAATGCAAATTTTTGCTCACCGAGGAGAGGCACTCAAAAAGAGACTGTGCTGTCATTGCTGAGGCCAGAGCTGGTCGCATAGCAAAACCTGCTACCTGAAAGATAGCCTTAGACACCATTTCCGTGCGACGATCCGCCGCGTCCTTAAAAGAGGGCGAACCCTCCACAGGAAGGGTGGTAGCCTTATTTAGACGGGCCACCGGTGGGTCCACCGAAGGGGAAGCCCACCGCTTAAGGAAGGCATCCTCAAAGGGATAGCGCACCGCAAAACGCTTAGGCAAGGTGAAGGAATTTTTGGGGGAACCCCATTCCTTAAAAAACAGCCCGCTCAAAAAATTGATCATAGGGAAAAGCCCGAGGAGACTTAGAAGGCCTCATAGACCCACAGACATAAGTGGAAGACTGCGCCTCCTCTGACTGATCAAGGCACAGGGCCTGGCGAATGTCAGCAATTAGCGCCGCTACAATTGCCCTGTCGCGCGCCACTGAGGCCCCCTGGTCCTCTTCAGTATCTGAGAGGACCAATTCACCTTCAGAGAGTTCCACGGGGGTCCCCGTGACAACCG
Organism: Glandirana rugosa; assembly: GCA_018402905.1. NCBI lineage: Eukaryota > Metazoa > Chordata > Amphibia > Anura > Ranidae > Glandirana > Glandirana rugosa. The sequence goes on along the minus strand of BLSH010005617.1, from coordinate 194,520 downwards.
AAGCGACTTCATGATCTGAATCCTCGCCTGAGGAGACATGAGGGGCCAAGCGCTTAGCGGGGGGCTCGGGGGCCGGAGCAGTAACCACCTTTGGAATGAATTCCACAAAAAGAGCCCGCAAAAGGTCCAAAGTGACCGCAGGGGCTTGTGCGGAGCGCTGCTCTGTAGGTTCAAAATCAGAGGACGCTGCAGGGTCCATAGCCGCCGCGTCGCCCCCCCCCCACGTAATCACCACCACCACCTGAGACCACCCAGAGAGCCTGGGAGGACAAGCCCACCTATACCAACACCCCAAGGAGCCAGCCAAACCTGCTGCTTCTAGCCCTGTAGCCTGTCAGCGCTGTGAGAGAAAAAAGCGAGCCTGGGGACTGTACCACACGTGCAGCTGCCGCTTCTCTGAGGAGAAAGCACGCGCAGTTACACAGAGTGCAGTACCACAAACCGCCACCGGGGAGAAAATGGCGCTCGCGCAGCACAAGCCAACCGCCACAAAATGGCGGCAGTTAAAAAGGCAACGCGAACAAATGTTCCCCAGTGGGAACTCCGGTACAGGCCCCAGGGCCCTCTATATCACAAACGCAATGCCGCGCAGACCAGGGGGGGGCCGGAGGTGGGGGGTGGGGGGGAGGGAGGGGGGCAACGTAAGTACTAGGTACCCCCCTGGCAGGGAAAAGCTACCACTAAAATTAAAACTGCCCCGGATGTCGCCCTCCCCCCCACGCCCTAAGGCGGAGGAGGGGTCCACTCACCAGTCCGACGGGCGTTGCGGGTAGCCACCTGAAGCAGACTTTCCCCCCTTGTCCCGGGAAGGATTGCTGCTGGCCAAGGCCACTGGAAAGGCAAAAACCAGACACTGGGCACAAGTGACAACAGCCACAGGCCGCCCGCACGTAACAGGCCCTGAGCGACGTTGCCCTGTCATTTTAGGGTAGGTCGTCAGGAGGTGGCCGGGCAGGGCAAAGCTTTGGATTCGTGATATCCGCTCTATGCCAAGGCCGGCTACTTGATAGAAGTCTTCATCTTTTTCTTAGAAAAAATTTACATGCAGAAAAACGCAGGTCCCATGAGGGAACCCAGTCAACTCCTTTTGCACTAGGCAAACAAAACTGAATGCTATTGGCCAGCAGGGGGTTTTATAGGCTCAGGTGAGGACGGCCCCCATGGGAGGGGCCAGCCTATCCCTGATGCTTTTGCATCTGTTTTGCCTAGTCACTCCTGATAGGATGACATAAAACCCCACGTGTCATTTAAGAAGAGCTGCGTCTGTCAGTGAACGTAAGAGAAAAAATGTTTTTTTATATATTTTTTTGGGATTTGGATTTTAGCAAAAGGTAAGAAATTTGTTTTTTTTTTTTGCAAAATTGTCGCTCTTCTTTTGTTTATAGTGGTGATCAGAAATGATGCAAAGGGGATAAAATACCACCAAAAGAAAGCTCTATTTGTGGGAAAAAAAGGACGCAAATTTTGTTTGGGTACAACGTCGCATGACCGCGCAATTGTCAGTTAAAGCGACGCAGTGCCGAATCTCAAAAAGTGCTCTGGTCCTAAAGTGTGAAATCCTTCCGGGGCTGAGGTGGTTAAATACCTCCAACAGTCTTTTCTTCTGCAACTGATCGTGTCTAAATGCATTTACTTTATTTGTAGAGATTTCTTTCCTGCTGTGGAGACTTTTAAATATTTATAATTTGCAAAAAGGCACAACCATGCTTCTGTGTTTAATTTAAAGAGAATATGTGACCTACAAAACAATGCTTAGGCACGCAGCAATTCATTAATTAGACAATGTAAAATTTTCACAGTGTTAGGGTCTGGTATGAAGCAGAAACAAATTTCTGCAATATTAACTAATTATTTTTAGGGTCCAGGCACAGAGAGATGTTGAAAAGTCTAATTCCAGATACTGTGCAGTTGAGATCTTATCAGCAGAGTCAGGAGATACAGTAGGGATGTAGGAGTTGGTGGATGGAACCATAGCCCACAGTGGCATACAACACCCCAAACGTGTATCAAGTGGACAACATCCTTACCATGGCTTTTGAAAAGAGCAAGGATTAAAGGGAAGTAATGTAAATATTCTTAATCTTCTTTTGCAGGACACAGTTAACCATAGTTAAATATAATATTATCCCCCAGAGAACATTATGGCCTCCTTGTACTCACCTCTCAAAACGACTTCTGCCAATCAATGATTTACACTCCCCCTTGTCATTCTATCCTCACCATTGCCATCTTAGTATTCTTCTAGGTGTAAAGTCTTCTGTATCCATCAACCAAAGATGAGGTAAATGTCACACATGCAAGACTGTACACTAAGCTGTGAATATGCGGTTGTCATTGTCTAGGTAGGCAAAAATTCCTAGCAGACAGTCAAAGAGTTTTAATGGTAGAAAAGACGTGTGTGTCTTATGTCATGAAAATCTGCCTACTGACATTTTTAAAAGATTGAACTTATTTCTGATTTTAGAATTCAAATAAGGTGGTGCTATTAAGATCAACCCTCAACCCACTTATACTTACCTTCTCTATGCTACCTTGTCATTCCATTCCTAGGCAGTCCTATCCTAGTATAAGCTCTGGGTTGGAGCTTACACAAGGTTGGCGGTGACTATCAGGGTTTGTTGATTGGCCTGCATCCTTGGAGGAAGTTGGAGGTTACATATTCTCCCATACCAGGAAGTACCGGGCATTTCAAAGCAACAATGGGGGAGTTCAGTGAAGATTGTAATATGTGGTTGTAATATTGTTCAATCGTAAAATGATACAAGGAAAAAAATTATAATACTAATACTATTGATAATAATCCATTAAGTATAAATGCATCGAAATTAAAAAAAGATATCCAAAATGGTGAGCCATACACGGTAAAATCTGACTGTCCAATCACTGAACAAAACTGAGCCTTAAAACCCATGAGGATGCATTCCATTGTTGGTGGATCCAAGAAAGACTGTACAATCTGATTGTATTATATGTGTGTGTATGACCTAGAAGGTAATTATAAGGCTGTATACCTGCAGACTATGCAGTACATCTGGGAATATTTGTTATCTGGAACAGTTAATTTGTAAATGTACCAAGCATTGCTACACAGTATGTGGCCTGATCACTAAAACAGTGTGTCTGTAATCAAATATACTGACTCATGTTGATGGTCTACATTGAAAAGATGGATATAAGTGGAATAAAGCTGTGATTTTCTTGACTGGCAACAATGTGAACAAACCAGAAGTGAAGTGGATCTACAATTGTATCTGTAGTAAGGACATAATAAAAGCAGGGTGAGTGCTAAGTAAAGTTGGTAAGTTGGTAATTGGTAAGATGCGGTGGAAAAATGAAAAGCATCCTTACTTTTTGCAGTGTGCATTACAAGCTCAGGCCTTACCAGGGGCGGATCCAGGGGGCCAATGTGGCAATTAAAGCCTCCCCCCAGAAAATACTGAGCAGGCAGGCCAGTGGGGGGGGGGGGCGGGGGGTGAGCAGGCCAGTCGGCAGGCAGGCAAGTGAGTGAGCGGACAGGTCAGTCAGCGGGCTGGCCAAGCAGAGAGATAATGCCCGCCCTGCATCACTGCAGTTCCTCCCTCACTGTGCAGCAGCGGGCAGCAGAGAGATTGCATCATCTCTCTGTTGCCTGCCTTCACTCTGGGACACAGCAAGTGACAATCCACAGCTTGTGGCAGGCAAGTGACAATCTGCGGCTTGTGGAAGGCAAGTTACACAGCAAGTGACAATCCGCATCTTGTGGCAGGCAAGTGACAATCTGCATCTTGTAGCAGGCGAGTGACACAGCAAGTGACAATCTGCATCTTGTGGCAGGCAAGTGACAGTCCGCATCTTGTGGCAGGCGAGTGACACAGCAAGTGACAATCTGCATCTTGTGGCAGGCAAGTGACAGTCCGCATCTTGTGGCAGGCAAGTGACAGTCCGCATCTTGTGGCAGGCAACGTGGCAAGTGACACAGCAAGTGACAATCTGCATCTTGTGGCAGGCGACGTGGCAAGTGACAATCTGCATTTGGTGGGAGGCAAGTGACACAGCAAGTCACAATCCGCACCTGGTGGAATGCGACCTGGCAAGTGAAAATTCGCATCTGGTGACAGGCGACCTGGCAAGTGACAATCTGCATCTGAAGGCAGGTGACATGGCAAGTGACAAGCTACATCTGGTGGCAGGCGACGTGGCAAGTGACAATTCACATCTGAAAGCAGGCGACGTGGCAACTGACAAGCTGCATCTGAAGGCAGGTGACATGGCAAGTGACAAGCTGCATCTGGTGGCAGGCGATGTGGCAAGTGACAATCTGCATCTGGTGGCAGGCGATGTGGCAAGTGACAATCCGTGTCTGGTGGCAGGCGATGTGGCAAATAACAATCCACATCTGGTGGCAGGCGACGTGGCAAGTGACAATCTGCATCTGAAGGCAGGTGACGTGGCAAGTTGCATCTGAGGGCAGGTGACATGGCAAGTGACAAGCTGCATCTGGTGGCAGGCGACGTGGCAAGTGACAAGCTGCACCTGAAGGCAGGCGATGTGGCAAGTGACAAGTTGCAGATGACGTGGCAAGTGACAATCCGCATCTGGTGGCAGGCGACAAGGCAAGTGACAATCCGCATCTGGTGACAAGTGATGATCCGCATCTGGTGACGTGGCAAGTGACCCACTCACCGTTCCCACTGATTCTGCATTATGGTGAGTTGAACTATTTCATTTTATATTACAATGCAATAATATAAATAATGCGCTTCAATCATCCTGACATCATATCAACCATGTTCCATGGTGCCGTGATGATTGAAGCACCAACACCAGCAATTGCCCAGAAAATTTCCCACAAAAAACCTTATTTTTTGGCAGTGCTCCTTCTGAGACTAGACTCTGGCTCTGCCCCTGAGCCTTACTTATTATTATTGTTTTTTTTCTCGCCTCTCTTTTTTGAAACAATAGAATTCAGCACGCATGTTCTCATTTTTGTATATACATTTTGATACTTCCTTTACGATTAACTATTTGGTTTTAATTATATGGGGATATTGTATCATTATCAGATTGATATGGAAATCTTCTTCTGTTCTTTCTAGCCCTGATGATGGATATGCCTGGACCCCCAAAATGCGTTGGCTACTTTTTTGGATCACATCCCTGACTTTCTTCAATATTCTTAAATATTTGTATTGGGGAAATAAAACAGTGTACAGTCACCATTGAAGGCAAACATTGCTATACACTCTCATAACAGTTTAAGTGCAAACAAGTATAGGCATTCAAGTAGTCAGCAATATTAAAGTGGTTGTAAACCTAAAAAACCTAAAAAAAACAAAGAAAATCCTGCAAGACAAAGGCATAATGAGCTAGTATGCATCGCATATTAGCTCATTATGAAATACATACAGTACCTTAGTTGTTGCAGCGGTCCCCGCACATCGCTGTGACTGGCAATATGTCTCCCGAAGTTATTTCTAGGTTCAAAGACTCCGGTGCTGTGGTTAGCCCAAGCCACAATGACGTCACTCCCGCACATGCGTGTGGGACCCGCCGGCCACGGCACGGGCCCTGAAGAAACAGCACCATGTGGTGCGGATACAGAGAATATCTCCTAAACTGTGCAAGTTTAGGAGATATTCACGGTACCTACAGGTAAGCCTTCTTTATAGGCTTACCTGTAGGTAAAAGTGGTGTAACAAGGTTTATAACCACTTTAACATTGGCACTATATAGTGAAACAAACATTAAGACTTGAAAGAGGTAACCCCACATTGTGGGGAAAACTATACTTGAAAGCCCTGAGGTACAAGACATATAAAGTGTAAGCTCATTGTACCCCTGACTTTTAATGGAATAAAGTTGTATCTGGACCTCTTAGCAGTGGTGTGGCGCTTCAATTTCAATTCTTGTTAATTTGAGAGTAGAGGCTGTGTCTGTGCAGCTGCTGTGTCTCAATTGACATGAATGGGACTGCTTACCCATGGATACAAGGAACACCTGTGCATCCCTGTACAGGCAAACACAGCCCTCGCAGGACTGTACGCTCAAGTATGCCTGTGTGAATGGGGCCTAACTCTCCCATACCAAAAACTGATACCAGCTGAACAGACTGACCTTTTAAGATGCATAAATGTGTTTACCACTTCTATGGTAATGCATGCGTTATAGGAGCACTGTGTGTTACAGCATACAGCAGCTCACAGGAACATAATACCATGCGTGTTAAAGTAGAACTATACACAAAACTGTGTTTTACATTTTGGATAGCGTAAGGGAGGATTATAACTCCTATTAGGTTTATTTTTGCCTCTTTGTCCCAATGGGGATGTAGTGCTACCCCCATAGGACCTGCTGGTGAATAGGGATCCCCCACCCCACACAGCCAGGCACACTGAATTTCCACAGCACACTTGATTCAGGAAACAATCCAGCAGCTTTGTTTGTTTTGTTTATTAGGGGTATTAAGCTTGCATGGGGATAGGAGTAATATGGGATGCTCACTTGAATTTCAGCAAAAGAGACTCTTTGGGGGCACAACTATATACAGTCCATATACAGTATATACTCATCTTCTGCCTCCTGCACAAATCTTGCTTGCAGAAAAACTCAGGCCCAGTTCCCAGATAGCAAGGATAACTTGCCACAAATGTGTGGCAGTGTTGAATTGTAAGTCTGCTAACTTGCTGCACATTTTCACTGGCAAGTTGTACACTTGCAGAGCACTTGAAGCGTAAGTTTTAGTTGACATTTTTGTAATTTGTAGCTAATTTGCTTGGCAAGTCTCTAGCAAGAGCAAAGTTGCATTGGTGAGTCTACAGCAAGAGCTCTGCAAGTCTACAGCAAAATTCAGCCACAGTGACCCCTGTGATGGGATGACTATTACACAACATAACTGAACCAGAACTTGCAGCAGACTTACAGAATGTTTGCAAAGAAAGTTGATATGGAGATATGCAATGTGGACTTGTTGCAATTGTGCAACAAACTTATGAAGCCTGGCAAGTCTAGCAATAGCTGAGCAAGTAATTTTAAAACTTGCGGCACAATTGCTTGCTATCTGGGCTGGAACACTCTGTGGGGGATCTGAAAAGGCACTCAGTCAGATCCAGTAAAAGCCCTTTACAGGCAGGGACCGCGGGCCCTTTTGGTGTGTAGAAAAAAAGTCAGTGTCCAGCTACCTTCCTGTGGCTACTAATCTCAGCACCACCTCTTCAGGCACTGCCAGCCCACCTGACTGCAGCTGCCCCTTTCACTAGCCCTCCTGGCTAATCTTCCACAGTCCTCCCAAACTGACTCTACAACCATCTCTGACTGCCACTCCCCAGTCCTCTCAGGCTTTCTCTCAGTCTTCCAACTGTCTCACTCACCAGCCATCCGGTTGTCTTCTCCCTGGAGATCTCCTGGATGTGCTCACTGGCTCCTGCTGTCCTCACTCCTGCTCCCATGCCACTGGACAGGAGTCCTTGTGTTGTGAGAGGATCCCTCCTGCACCCGAGCCCTAGGCCTGAGATCACCCCCCACCCCAGATTGGGGAGTTACCCTCAGGGACTTCCGACAACACTCCATCTCCAGCTTCCACCCAAACTCCACTACCCCTGCTGGCCTGACCCTGAGTATTTAAAGGTCCCTCCCCCTGCCAGCCAATTTGGCTGGGGATTGGTTGGGGACCTCATCAATACTCCAGGCAGCTCCCCCTAACCTCCCTCCCATTCTTCTGGAAGTTTCTGCAAAGTTCCAGCAAGTAGGGAGAGGTTTTAGAGATGCTGATATGAGTCATTCCAGCCTACCTGGATTACTCACACTGACCCAGATTCAAAACACACAGCCAAATAATTTACCTACACTACCGAAAAAAAAAACCTATCACACTAGCACACTAAGCTAGAGGGTGCTACAGGGAGTTTTACCTCCCCTTCCTGTCTCATAGCCAAAACAGGAAGTGAGAGGAAATCCCTGAAAATCAAGGGAATCTCTTGGGGCCCCCCGGGTCATCAGAATTTTTGTTCCCATTGGAAGATTTACCCTCTATTACTTTTCTGGAGACAACCCAAACTTTGGGATTTTCTTTTACTTTCACCTCTTATGATAATGGTAAACAGGACAAATAGAGTGGGTGAATCTCCCTAACAACAATAAAAGCCTAATAGGTGTTCTAATTTCTCTCCACCCCATCCGAAACTAAAAAAAAGTTTTGCCTTTATTTCTACTTTAACAGTGTAAGTAAAAATAAAGCATGCTGCTTTTTTGGTATATTAAGCAACAATGGGCTGCCTCAACGCGATGCACAGTAACACACCACGACAGTGTGAGACCAGCATTGCTCTTGCAGTGTTAAATTGGAATGCATTTTAATAATTGACGAATGGGAGGGGAGTCGGTCCTCCGTCTAATGCATTATAGCAATAAGCTTCAACTCTAAACATTAAAGAATTTCAGTTGTATCGAGAGAGACTAACATTTTTAAAATTGCCTGTAATTGTCCACATACAATTCAGCTCATGAAAAAATTACAAGCTGTCATTTCTCCCTACACAGAAGATCCTGTATTCTCAGGAACTATTAAATGGAGAGAGATTTATTAACATAAAATGAAGAAGAGAGGGGAGGCGTGAGGTGCTCTGATGTGAAGGTGTTATGAGTGGCTCTATTCGCAGAGCTCTTGGGAATTCTGCAGAGAATAGACTAATTTAGCCATCGTTAAATCGCCATCTCACTTTCTAATATAGCAACAGAAAATATTATTTTATCCTTACAATGAGGAGTGACACATAGGCTTGGTGTTACGGTGCCGCTAATTTCTACAGGCTGACTTATTCCTGGAAAGGGCATATGATAGCCTACATCTTACATCTCGCACAGCGGTGCAAATCTCAGTTCCTATAGGGCTCCTGTTTTTTTTTTTTTACAGATATTCTGGGAGAGATAATGAATGCTTTTATCTAACAGATGTTAAAAATAAATGCAGATGTGCCCCACCTGGTACAAAAGAAAATGTGCACTGCTCTTCGGCCTTAAGGGTCAAATCTAGATTGTCCTTTTATTAGTATTTTATGGTGTGTTCATTAAAAGTACACTCCAGTAAAAAAAAAAAAAGACATGAAATGCATATAGGGGCTACATCCAGGGTTGCCAACCGCCAGTAAATTTACTGACAGTTTGTAAAAATCAGTGATTTTTACAACTGTCTATGAATATCAGGGTCTGATAATTTGTCATGCTGTGCTGATTTTTTAACCACTTGCCGACCGCCGATCGGCATCTGACGGCGGCAAAGTGGCTCTGTAAGGCAAACCGCCGTCATACGACGGCGGCCGCCAGATCGCGCACAGTGAGCGCACGCGCGCCGCCGCAGGCGCGCCCGCGCGCTCACTGTGTCCGGGGGGGGGCCAGGGAGCGGGTGCGGCGGCTTCGATTGCCGCCGGCCACCCGCAATGCCCCCCCCGGAGTGAAGGAGCGGAGGTCCGTGTAAGTAAACACGGACCTCCGCTCTATGTGAGGGGGAAGGACTGTGATCACAGCCTTCCTGTACGTGAAGGCTGTGACCACTTCCCTTCCCCAGCTAGGCAAGATGTGTATAAGAG
>BLSH010005617.1:171708-184772 GCA_018402905.1 Glandirana rugosa | reverse complement strand
TTTATTGTCTTGAGGATAATTTTTGATTCTGTTAACTATAAATTTGTGTTGTACCTTTGTGACTGTTATGGGTATAGTTCATTAAAGGGACCAAATGTGAATTGGTGAATTCCTGGCCTTCCTAAAGGTCGAAATCCTGGCCTCGGGAAAAACGCTAAGCCGCGACGCAGCGAAATTGACTGTTAACGCGCCAGCACGCTGCAACATGGGTTTGCTTTAAACGCAGGAAAAAAAGGGTGTTTGTCTCGAAAGAAAACAACCATAAACTAGTGGAGACGCAGTAAAGACTAGCGGCGATATTTGTTTTCTTCTCGCTGTTAAAACGTTTTTTTTGGTTTAAAGAATGATAAGTGGTTAAGTGTAAACCAGGGAAATTACTTGATATGGGTATTGTCAGTGTTTCCATGTTGTGTTTAAATATCAATTGTCTTAGTTTTTAATAGGAGTTCTGTTATTTTCCAAGGTGTCAGTAAAAAATGTGTTCTGCCAGTAAATTTTCCATGTTCTGCCAGTAAAAAACGCTGCAGGTGGTTGGCAACACTAGCTACATCCTACCAGCATCTTCTTTTGTATTCAAGCATTTTTGTGCTATATCAGACCAACCTAGCGCCAAAGCCTTTAATGCCCTGGTCTTTTCATTATTTCCATTTTCCCATCCTGTAGGAGCTGCTGGAAATGTGTCCAGGTTCTTCCCCAATGCATTGCCCTACAGCCAGGCACACAATCTCAGACACATTTTTTCTTAATAACCAGTCTAGGGGTGTTGTTTTTGATTTTTGGAGAACGTGGATAGGCTTGAGGGATTTAGGTGGGATACTACAAAAACAAAACTATATACAGGTTGAGGACAATTAACTCCTTTCTGAAGAGCTGAAGCAGAAGTCCTTGTGTCACGATCCTGGTGGTGGAGTCTGGCTTATGCAGGGAACAACCGCTCTTGCGCACCCTTTTCAGGAACCCCTGGTAGAGTAGACAGGAAGTCCCGGAGTGCGGGATGGCACGAGGGCTGGATGGTCACTGGTGGTGATTAGAGTTGAGCGAACACCTGGGTGTTCGGGTTTGGCGGGTCCGACCGAACTTCGCGAAAAAGTTCGGGTTCAGTACAGAACGTTACCCGAACTTGACCCCGGACCCCGCACCCCACTGGAGTCAATGGGGACCCAAACTTTTCGGCACAAAAATGGCTGTAAAAAAGTCCTGGCAAGTGCTAGAGGGCTGCAAAAGGAAGTGAAATGGGCGTAAGAGTAGGACAAGTGCCCTACAAAAAATGGAGTTGGGAAAATAACTTAAAATCAAATAATAAAAATAAAAATGGGAAGGGGGGTGGATGTGGATTAGGAGCCTAGAGGTTGACTAGGCCGTGACCGTGGCAGTGTAGGTGGAAGTGGCGGTGGTGGAGGAGGAGGAGGGGAGGTAGCCAACACTTTTTGTTGTTTGTTTTTTTTTCTAATTGGGGTAGCCCCCAAAATATTGAGGCATATTCAAAAAAACAAGTATACCAATGGCTGTGTGAGGCCGGTCTAAATGTCTATTCTGCACAAGGTACAGACAAGTCTTGTGGGATCCATGCCTAGTTCATTTTAATAAACGTTAGCTTGTCCACGTTGGCTGTGGACAGGTGGCTGCGCTTGTCTGTGATAGCGCCCCCTGCCGTGCTAAGCACACGTTCAGACAATACACTGGCTGCAGGGCAGGCCAGCACCTCCAAGGCATAAAGGGCAAGCTCAGGCCATGTGCCCAATTTGGAGACCCAGAAGTTGAATGGGGCAGACCCATCAGTCAGTACGTGTAGGCGTGTGCACACATACTGTTCCACCATGTTGCAGAAATGCTGCCTCCTGCTAAGACCTTGCCTATCAGCTGGTGGTGCTGTTTGTTGTGGCGGGCTGCTGACAAAGCTTTGCCACATTTCGGCCATGCTAACCCTGCCTTCTGAGGTGCTGGTGGTGGCACAGCTGCGTTGGCGGCCTCTTCCTCCTCCTCCTCCTCTGCCTTCGCCTTGTGCTTCCACTGAGCCCTCCGGTGTCATTTGGGAATGCCCTCAGCAGCGCCTCTACCAGTGTGTGCTTGAATATTTTTTACCTGGCCTATGCTGGTGGAGGAACCCACCCTCCGAGCCACTTGTGAATGACTGGCCTGATAACCGTGGAAATGACCCCTCTTCCTCCTCCTCATCCTCTTGTGCCACATCCTCTTCCATCATGGCCTGAAGTGTTTTTTCAAGGAGACATAGAAGTGAGATAGTAACGCTGAGAACAGCATCATCGGCACCTGCCATGTTGTTGGAGTACTCGAAACACCGCAATACGGTACACAGGTCTCGCATTGCGGCCCACTGTTGGTGGTGAAGTAGTGCTGTTCCGCAGAGTGTTTGACCCATGCGTGCTGCAGCTGAAATTCCACTATTGCCTGCTGCTGCTCGCACAGTCTTCTCCAGCATGTGCAAGGTGGAGTTCCACCTTGTGGGCACGTTGCATAGGAGGCGGTGAGCGGGAAGGCCGAAGTTACGCTGCAGCACAGACAGGCGAGCAGCAGCAGGGTGAGAATGCCTAAAGTGCACACAGACGGCCCGCACTTTATGCAGCAGCTCTGACATATCTGGGTAGTTTTTTTATAAGTTTCTGTACCACCAAATTCAGCACATGCACCAGGCAAGGGATGTGTGTCAAACCAGCTAGGCGCAGAGCCGCTAAGAGATTACGCCCATTGTCGCACACCACCAGGCCGGGCTTGAGGCTCAGTGGCAACAACCACTCATCGGGCTAGCCGGCTCAGGCCCACCCGCCACTACATTTGCCCAGTGTGCAGTTAGCGAGATATAGCGTCCCTGCCCGTGCTTACTGGTCCATGTATCAGTGGTTCTGTGGACCTTGTCACAGATGGCATTGCACAGTGCACACTTGATCTTGTCTCCAACTTGTTTGTGCAGGAAAGGGATGGCTCGCCTGGAAAAGTAGTGGCGGCTGGGAACCAAATACTGTGGGACAGCCACCGCCATCAGGTTTTTAAAACTGTCCGTGTCCACCAGACGGAATGACAGCATTTCAAAGGCCAGGAATTTGGAAATGCTGGCATTCAGGGCCAGGGATCATGGGTGGGTAGAGGGGTACTTCCTCTTTCTCTCCAGTGTTTGGGAGATGGAGAGCTGTAAGCTTCCAAGGGACCCTTTGGAAATGCTTGGGGACGGTGGTGGTGCTGTCACATGCTCTGTTTGCTGGGTGGCAGGTGACACTGTTACTGTATAGGTGGAGGAAGAGGCCGAGGCAGCAGCAGAAGAGGAAGCAGGAGAAGGCCGAGACCTTTCTTGGATCTTGAGGTAATTATTCCAATGCAGCTTGTGCCTTAAATTTAGATGCCTGATCATGCAGGTTGTGGTCAGGTTTAGAACATTTATGCCTCAGCTCAGGCTATCATTGCACAGCTTGCAAACCACTCGTGTCTTGTCGTCAGCACATTGTCTGAAGAACTGCCACACGGGGGAACGCCTTTGAGCTGCTTTTGGTGTGCTAGGTCCCGTGGTGCGGTGGGTAGTAGCAGGCCTAAAGTCTAGGGGACGCTTTTGCAACCTGCTTCCTCTTTTGCTGTGCTGGTGCCTCTGTGTGACCACCACCTCTTCCTCCAAACTGCACACGTCACTCGCATGACCCTCATTCCATGTGGGGTCTAGGACCTCATCGTCCTCCTCCACATCATCTTCCACCCACCCTTCACCGCTGCCCTCCTTGTCAGTCTGCACACTGAGGAAAGCTGCAGCAGTTGACGCCTGTGTTTCGTCACCATCAGAGACGTGCTGCGCTGATGTTTCCATGTCCTCATCCTGCAACAGAAGTGGTTGGGCATCGGTGCACTCAATGTCTTCCACTTCTGGGGCAGGGCTATGTGGATGGCCCACGGAAATCACCCCAGGAGAGTCATCAAAAAGCATAAGAGTCTCTTGCATGACTTGGGGCTCAGACAGCTTGGCTAATTTACAAGGGGCTGAGGTGAAAGACAGATGGCCATGGGGTTCAGGTGCCAACTCTGAGCTTTCATCAAGGGACTGGAAGGGAGACAATGTGAAGGAACTGGAGGCATTGTCAGCCACCCAATCTACTATCGTCTGTACTTGTTCTGACCTCACCATTCGTTGAGCGGCATTCGGACCTAACATATAACGTTGATGGTTCTGTCGGCTACTCGCACCTGAGGAACTTGTTTCACTCGTGCGTGTAGCTGGCACAGATCGACCATGTCCTCTCCTTCCAACAGGAGCTTCACCAACACCAGCAGTACCAACAGCACCACGACCACGTCCCTTATTTGACGCTCTCCTCATTCTGCCCACAAATGTACTATGTAGCACTATTTAAGTATTTATTAATACAAAAAAAAATGAATAATACATTCTTCTTCTTCTACAGGAGCAGCAGGAACCTGACCCTATAGGAGTAGGCAATGATTTTAGAACAATAATCTGTCCCTTGCAGGACCAGCAGGAACCTCTCCCTTTAGAACCAGGAGATGATTATGGAACAATAATCTGTCCCTTACAGCAACAGCAGGAACCTGACCCTATAGGAGTAGGCAATGATTTTAGAACAATTATCTGTCCCTTACAGGACCAGCAGGAGCCTCTCCCTTTAGAACTAGGAGATGATTATAGAACAATAATAATCTGTCCCTTACAGCAACCGCAGGAACCTGACCCTATAGGAGCAGGCGATGATTTTTTTTATTTTTTTTATCAGATTTTATTAGGCATTTGGTAGATAGTACAGGAGACTGTAATGACATTAAACATTGGTGTACAGTAAGAGAATAACTCCAATTAACATCAATGGAGAATAAAAGATATCTCAATTAGGAATGACAACGTAGTTGAAAAGGGAGATCAGATGATCTCCGATATCCGTAACAATACTAATTATAACAATAACAACTATGTATTGGATGGATCACCTGCTAAGAATGAGGACGAAAGGGAGGGGGGGTGAAGGGGGGTAGGAGGGGGGTGGGATGCATCTCTTCGCGTAAGTGGGCTAAAAAGGAAGTCCAAGCCCTTGATCCGTGGTGCCTCTGTGGTAGGAAAATATGTCGTGTGAAGAGCTTGCTGTTCCCTGAGGTTGGGTGAACTTTATGAAGGAGCTCCATCTTTTTTGAAAATGATGGGTCGCCTTGGGATGGTTGAAGTCTGTGAGGATTTTTTCGTTGTTTAGTTGTGATAGTTGTGGGGAAAAGTGGTGAAGCAATAACATCAAGGATGAGCAGTTCCTGGTGCCCTCGGCTGTGGACACAGATATAGGCTGGGTTTCCAGGGTTACCTGGCCGGATTTGATGGCTGTCCCGTCGGCCAGGTGAATAGTCATTTTATGCGCCTTGGGGCACAGGGGCATTTGGTGTAGCATGGCAAAGGTCAGGTACACAAAACAGCTACACGCCCCTGAATCAATAATTGCTGGTACTTGCATGCTCCCTCTGGGCAACTGCAAAGAGATAAGGAGAGTCAGGTGAGATACATTACTACTGACAGGGGTTGCCTCCTGGTTAGCCTGGTGGTGCCACTTACCGGCTTTGGCAGGACAGGTCCTCATGATGTGTCCGTGTTCTCCACAGTAAAGGCACAGATTCAGAGCACGGTGCCGCTATATCTCTTCTGGGGTGAAAGACGGGCGTAGAAGGCCAATCTGCATCGGCTTAGGTGGGTCAACTGGTGCGGACGTGGCAGATGCAGGAGCAGCGTGACTGGGGACTCTGGGCATCACCCAAGTCAGGCGTTGGACCGCGGATGTTCAAGCATCTCATTCAGCCCGGCGTTCCCGGAGCCCCCGGTCAATTTGAATGGCCAGGTTTATCAGGGTGTCCAGGGTCATGGGCACCCCGACGCGGACAAGCTTGTCCTTTAACGGCTCTGACTGTCCCAGGCGAAATTGGCAGAAGAGTGCTGCGTCATTCCACACTGTGTCAGCACTCCAGTGCCTGAACTCCGCTACGTAGTCCTCAGCGGTGCACTGGCCCTGCTGCAGGGCATGCAGGGTGGCCTCGGCTGTAGCTGCAAGGTGGGGATCCTGGTATATCCTGGCCATGGCGTCAAAGAAATTACTCAGGGTTGCGACTTCAGGCACTCTTTGTTCCCAGAGCCGATGGGCCCAAGTCTGAGGTTCACCTTGTAGCAGAGAAATCACCAGGCCCACTTTAGTGGCTTCCAATGAGAAGGTGCAAGGCTGCAGGCCGAAGTATAGCTCGCAAGAACTGTGAAAAGCCCTGAACTGTCTTCGGTCCCCCGCAAACTTGTTGGGCAAGGGGACCTTAGGCTCAAATGGCAGTGCCACAATTGTGCAGGCCGCTGCAGCTCTACCTCCAGATGCAGAAGGGGCGGACAGCTCACGCACTTGCTCCTCCAGCCGGGTGTAGCCATCTTGCAGGTTCTTCACCGCTTGCGTGAGCCTGGCCAAGTGGACGCACAACTTGACCATAGCAGAGAGTGCTCCCTGCGCAGACTCGGACATTGCTGTCCGTTACTGTCATGATCCTGGTTGTGGAGTCTGGCTTATGCAGGGAACAACCGCTCTTGCACACCCGATTCAGGGACCCCTGGTAGAGTAGACAGGAAGTCCCGGAGTGCGGGATGGCACGAGGGCTGGATGGTCACTGGTGGTGATGCTCCAGGTGGTCGTGCAGATCAGAAGGGTGGTCGTGCAGGCTGGGTCGGCAACTGGCAGGCTGTGCGGTACAAAGGGATTAGGCAAGAGAATGGTCAAGTCCAAGCAAAGTTCGTTAACAGACTGGCAGCAGAGGTACAGAGGGGTCAGACAATCGGATGGTTGTGGATAGCCGGGGTCGGTGCGGGCAGATAATCAGCAGGTCAGGTCAAGCCGGGTCGGATCAGAAAAACAGGTAGTAACACAGGAACAGGATACAGGAACAGAGCTGGGGCTCACAGGTACTCAGACACTGTAGGACAGGTGCAGGGGGTTTAAATAGCACAGTTTGGCGCCATTTATGGCACATGCGCACGCACGGGCGCGCGCGCGCAGAGTCCCAAAAGGTACCAATTTTCTCCTAACACCTTGTTTATAGCAAGCTGTGGACTTGTCTTTAGAGTGGAAGCAGTTAAATGCAAACTCCTTCTTTAGAATAAGAGTCCCTTCACATAGAATCAGATACACTAAGCTCTTCAAGACACCAACTGATGTTCCCTTTGAACAAACACAGGCCTCTAGCACAAGAGGGGTAGTAGCAGCCCAAAAGTCTCTAAGATTTCACACAGCGGTCCGTACTCACAAAATGTCCAGGGTCAGTTGGTTACCTCCCTCCAACTTCCAAGTTGAAAGCCTTTCTCCAGTGATACTAGACAAGATCTTCAGCAGACAGCTCCTCGGCCGGCTATCTGTAACTTCAGAATCCAGGCCCTCAGGTCGTCCATCTGAGGCCTCACAGGGCCCTGCTCCCTGGGATTGGCCAGGGCTGCAGGAATCTTCATACTGCCACCTGCACACCTATGATCCAGAAAGTTCTCACAGCTCTCTGGAAAGCTGACTGAGTAAACAGACTAGCAGAAGCTGAGAACACTGAACTGACCTAATTAATCAGCTGTATTAGTTACAGTGAGCTCAACCAAATTTACCTAACACAATAATTACAGCCACACTGGTTACAGTGAGGCAAGATAAATTTACCCAACAAAAATACACCCAGCTCCACTGAACACAGTGAGCCAGCACTAAATCTAACTAATCCTAGCACCTATCTTGGAGAGTGCTATATGTAGCACCCTCTAGTGTACTACTAAGTTAGTGCAGGCAAATTTAAATTAGACTCATGGTTAGTTTGTGAGTCTGGAATCTGGATCAGGGTTTACTGCAGGTAAAGCTGGATGATTCACAGATGTAGGTCTCTGGTGCCTCCCCAAAGATCTGCAAGTTTGGGGAAACTTCTAGAAGTTAATGGGCAGAGGCCAAGAGGGTTTTGTGACAAACGCGGGTATCAGATCCCTGCTCTCCACACTAACTCGTGACAGAGGACTGACCGATCTCACACCGCGCTTGTAACAATGCCACTCCCAGCTGCCTCCAGCACAAAGATTTTCCAGCTTGCAGGACCACAATCTAAGTTGCAGCAGCCTAAGAGCGATTGTTACCGGGATAATTCAAGCAATTAACCCTTTCTCTGCCACCACTGACCTTTGTTTTGGAGCCAATTAGCAATACCAATTGATATTAGAGTAATCGCCTGTAACACACACTATCACCGCAGACAGATTTATTCAGATGATTTACTCTAAACAGTCAGGGCCGGCCCTGCCATGGGTCCCAGTGGGTCCATTGGACCCAGGCAGCACTTTGAGAGGGGCAGCAAATTGAACCTCTCCTTCTCTTATAGTTAACCAGCAAATTGACCACCAAGAATTTTTTTCCAGCAGTTTTGTGCGTCCTGACCCTATACTATCGTAACCTGCCCCTTTACTACCCTAGCCTGCCTATATACTACCCTAGCCTGCCCCTATACTATCCTAACCTGTCTATATACTGTTCTAGCCTGTCTATATACTGTCCTAGCCTGCCCCTATACTGCTTCTATCCTGTCCTAGCCCGCTCCTATACTGCCTTAGCCCACCCCTTGGAATTGAACATAATGGTATGTCATATCATTTTGCATATAGACATGGTGCTGTTGCATGTAAATCTGACTTCCTGATAAATTTAAATTTAGTTTTAATCATCATGATATAAAATAATGGATGTGGGGGCATTTTGGTGGGCGTGGTTTATTATTTTTTTTTTTGGCGGGGGCAGCATTTCATTCTTGGACCCAGGCAGCACAACGTCTTGGGCCAGCTCTGTAAATAGTAGCACGTCTTCAAGAGCCAGGTTAGTTATAGCTTGCATTAAGAGTTTTAGGGACAAGGTCAACACTTTTCAAATTAAGGTTTAATAATGAAAAGGTCAAAATTGGTGCAAATAAAATATTTACAGAAAAATGTATTTCAGAGCAATAAAGACATAATATACAGCAACAAGAGATCAGATAGATTTTACGGAAGATAGATACTTGCACTTAATGTCCTTGATTAACAGGGTTCTGGTCAATGAGTCCAAATGGTTCTCAACTTGTCAGATGTTCTTGGTTTGATGGTAATCGGAGAACTGAGAACTGTCCTTTCTCATGAAACCACAGTAACATTCTGTCATGAAACCACAGCAAACATTCATGTTTTATCTGTTGCCTACCTTGCTGCATGTGTCCAGTTAAAGGCCGGGCCTCACTCACCTGTGTGCTTTAGTAGGCCTCCTCAGCTGGTGTCCACCCCAGGGAATAGGAAACAGAATATAACACCTAGCAGTGCAAGCCTGCATTGCTGATCAAAGTTTGTTCGTGTTTGGCTGTGTGAGTGGTTGTTCCTATAGTTTGCTCTGAGTCTTATTCCATGTACCAATCTTTGGCTTGTCTGACTATCCCTGTCTGCCTGATACCTCAATCTTTGGCTTGTTCTCTGTTTCTCCTGTCTGATTGTGGCCCTGACCCTTTGCTATTACCTCTGACTATTCTTGCTGTTCCTATGCTGCTGCTTACTTTCTTCCACCTGTAGCCAGCCGAACGTGAGCTAGGGGACCCCGGGGGCCGCAACCTGGATCCAGTTGCAACCAAATCCATCCTCACCACTAGAGGCTCTGTCGAACACCCACTGGCTCTTAGATTCCGCGCCCTGGGGAAACCAATGCATTAGATCCCTGTGTTTCAGTGTCCGTGCTCCAGGGACCCTCTTCCCATATCAGACAGAACTTATTAGCAGCAGCCAGCTATAGGTCCACAACCTTAGTGGTGCGATTCATACTCCAGCAGTGCGCACCTGTCACCTGCCCCAGGCGTCGTGACATCCTTGGCATCTCCCTTTTCTTTGGGAACCAAGGGTGTGTTGACTGATAGCCTCTCTCTGACATACAGTTTCTATACCAATATTCATATCTGTCGATATGTACAGGGTGCATTCCTGAAACTGAGAAATTATGGTCCAGTATGAAAGTTGCATTTCAACAAATCTAAACATGACCAGTGGTTCCCCGTATGATCGGACCTAGGGGTGTCTGAAATTAAAATGTTACAAACTATCAGAGGAAACGAAATATGTTCATAATATGTCTGTGCTATTATTATTTTGAAAGTTATAACACACCGTCTGTTTTTTACGACCAGGGTCTGTTAGCTTCCTTAATGGTCTGCTAGCAAAACCAGACATCCTTGGGACTCAATTTAGCTGAGATATCAGTTCCTTTAAAGTGAACTTAGGAATTCTATAGCTGGAGGGAGAAGATGGTTAACAGCTTTTCGTGTGTCCAGCACATGATATTATTACAGGATTATCTGCATACTTGAGGGGACTTGGCCAATGCCCAGGCAGAATGTCTTGTCAGGGTGATTGAATCAGCCCTAAACATGAACGATTAATGCTAGCAGGGAAGTCAGGTAGAAGATGGAGTGCTGAGGAGGTTGCGGTGGCCTAGGAGGGATCCCCTAGGTCTGGGGGGGGGGGGTCTTTACCTCCAGGCTGGGCTCGGGCTGGCTTAGAAAGACCCTTTCGGCATCATGGTTTGACTAGGAGTCTTGTCTGAGGGCAGTGGGAGCAAGGAGGACAGAGTGAGAACATCAGCACACCCAGGGTTTTTCAAGGGGAGAGACTGCCACATGTAGCAAGCTTTCTAAAGGACAGTGTTGTGCTCAACACTTTTATCCTTGCTCTGGAATATCTTCAGAGCAGCCAGGAGGGCTGGTGGTGCCTGCAAGCAGTGGAGCTGGGAGCAGATCTACATTAGGAGAGGATACACTCTTGCGTGCAGTTTGCCTCATTCTGTGCTATTTTCAAAAGGGACTAAGCGCTCCTAGTCTGTAATGGACTTTTGCTACTGATCCATGAAGAATTGTATGAGTACAGAAGGGAAAGCAGTTCAGGATATTTTGTACAGAAGAAGGAAGTTGTCTCCTTTTTGTCATTCTTTGATTCAAGTTGGGCATCCCATAAATCCCCTCACCCTTTCCAAGTTGTTATCCCTAATAAAACAACAAAATAAAGCCAGGGGGCTGACTCCCTGTGTTTGGATGTAAGTGGAGAATGCATGTTGCCTGGCTGTGCAGGAGTAGGGGAGCCCATCACCAGCAGCCCCTGTGGGGGTAGTGCTACATATATAAGACAACAATGGCAACCACTCTGATCAATTTAGAATAAGGGGGAGATTTTTTGCTTGTGGAGGGTAGAGAAGGGGGAATTTTTGATTTTGTGTTAGAAAAGGGCAAAGGATTTTTATTTGATTTTCATGGGGGCATTTTTCATTTGGAAGGGGGGGGGGGGGGTCCCTGGTGTGGGGAGAAGGGGGAGGTTATTTGAGAGGGGTTTTCCGGGGTAGATAAGTGGGGAGGAATTTTTGTTTTGGGGAGGGAAGAGAAGAAGGGTATTTTTGCTTGGGGTGAAAGTTCTTGCTTGGGGGGTATGTGGGGGAATGTCTGAGAGTACCTTTGGTGCACTCTGAATGTAGGGTTTGGTACATACTGCATAACTAAATACTACACTACACCAATTAAACCATGATCGTGAGTGCAAGAACTGTGACAAGTGTGTGCAGTGCATACAGAGGTGAAATTTAGCCATTAAAGCCTAAATGCAGCCAAAATAAAAACACAAAAATCAGCACAAGGAACATCATTTACAGTCAGTACCCGCCAATGTAATCTTCTGGTGCAACAGGAGATAATAGAACCATGGGAACTGTCACAAGCTTTCATCAAGAGTGAGGGTGGGGGCTATGGACAGAGGAGGATTTCACCAGGAGAAGCTTCAGCACAAGGGGCACATCCTAAGGCAGGTCAGCAACCTGTAGATCACGGACAGGTGACTGGTAGATCGCTGTCTGGGCTTGCTGACCCGCCATTCCAGAGCATCAAACAGAGTGTAAAGCAGACGGACTGCTTGTAAAGTTGGAGCTGTAGTAGGGAGCAAGAGCCACATAAACCAATGCCTCCTCTGTAGTGCTGGCTCCTGTCCCATGTGGAGTGATACCAACTGCACTCCATTTCCTATCTCGCCTAGCGATCTCCAGAGTGGTGCCACTAGCAGTAAAGAAAAGATCTTCAGATCAATGTGAAGCAATACACTGGGTATAATAGTATAGGGCTGCTTTCACATTGATGTGCTGCCGTTTACCCACACTGCGGGTGCAGTGCAGTGTACCTGCAGCTTTCCTGTGGGTTCACTGCGTTTAGCCATAGACGTCTATTATATCCTACGGTTTTGGTGCACTTTCTGAAAACAGATCATTCACAAGTGCAGCAGGCACTGCTGCTCCTCTTAAAAAAGTGATCCCAGTGTGCTTGACAGCTGGTTAGGAGGCGATATGTTGCCTTCTCACCCCCTGATTTAAACCCACGATTGCCTCATAGAAAAGTGACGGCAGAAAAAGACTGAGTAGTCCATCGAGTCTGCCCCTTTTTATTTATTTATTTATTTTTAATTTTTTTTTTTTTTTTTTACATTACTTGTTGTCTGACTATAGATGTATGTTTATCCCAAGCATGTTTGAAGCCATTTACTGTTGACTGTCTCACAACCTCTGTTGGTAGTTTATTCCAATCATCAACCACCCTTTCAGTAAAATAATACTTTCTAAGATTAGTTTTGAACTTCCCCCCAGTTAGTTTGAGGTCATGTCCCCGTGTTCTTGATTTTGGTTTCATATTGAAAAGACTGCCCTCCTGAACCTTATTCACCCCCTTGATGTATTTAAAGGTTTCAATCATGTCTCCCCTCTCCCTTCTTTCCTCCAGACTGTACATATTAAGTTCCTGAAGTCGCTCTTGATATGTTTCATCCCCCAGACCTTTCACCATTTTTGTTACCCATCTCTGGAATCGTTCTATCTTATCAATATCTTTTTGTAAGTGAGGTCTCCAGAACTGGACACAGTATTCTAATGTACTGGAGTTTGATTGACCCCCCTTCAAGTTTTGATTAGAATCTTTCATAATAAAATGACTTTCCCACCAACTACTAACCTTATTTGATGGTTGTCTCCAACACTCTGTCAGTTGTCATTTACCGA
>BLSH010005617.1:131074-163084 GCA_018402905.1 Glandirana rugosa | reverse complement strand
AAGACGTTTGTAGAAATTTCAGACACACAGTGAAATTTACTTTGGCCCTTATTCACTTGTAGACAAGACGTTTGTAGAAATTTATTCCCGGTTTCATTTAAAGTGACACACAGACTTTAAAGATGTTTGCAGAACAGATGTTCACTTATTCCCGGTTTCATTTAAAGTGACACACACATTTTCCAGATGTTTGTCACCAGATGCATCTTGTCACTTGCCACGTCCCCAGCCATCAGATGTGGATTGTCACTTGCCACGTCACCTGCCTTCGAATGCAGCTTGTCACTTGCCACATCGCCTGCCACAAGATGTGGATTGTCACTTACCACTTCACCTACCTTCAGATGCACCTTGTCACTTGCCACGTCGCTCGCCACCAGATGTGGATTTTCACTTGCCATGTCACCTGCCACCAGATGCAGATTGTCACTTGCTTCATTGCCTGGCACCAGATGTGGATTGGTACTTGCCAAGTCGCCTGCCACCAGATGTGGATTGTCACTTGCCCCATTACCTGGCTTCAGATGCAGCTTGTCACTTGCCACAATGCCTACCACAAGATGTGGATTGTCGCCTGGCACCAGATGCAGATTGTCACTTGCTACATTGCCTGCCACCAAATGCGGTTTGCCACCTGCCACAGCGCCTGCCATCAGATGCAGCTTGTCACTTGCCACATTGCCTGCCCCTAGAGGCAGATTGTCACTTGCCACGTCACCTGCCACCAGATTCGGATTGTCACTTGCCACGTCGCTTGCCACCAGATGCGGATTGTCACTTGCCACGTAGCCTGCCATCAGATGTAGATTGTCACCTGGCATGCTGCCTGCCACCAGATGTGGATTATCAATGCATTAGTAGCAGCACTGGTCCATTGAGCATAGAGGCAGGCCTTGGTGTAGTGGTGGGCTCCGAGTGAGGGCAGGAGAACGATGATGCGGCCCAGCTGTGAGGGTGTAAGAGCAGTGATTCAGGGCAGGCAGAGAGAGATGTCATCTGACAGTGCAGCCTTTGCAGCCCGGCTACAGAAAGGTTGTGGCCCGGGGGTTGGGGACCCCCGATGTATTAAATATGTGTAGTACCCTCTAGCTTAGTGTGCTAGTGTACATAGGTTTTTGGTAGTGTAGGTAAATCGTTTGGCTTGAATGGCAGCCAAGCCTGTGTATTTTGAATTTGGGTCAGGGTGATTGACTCACTGGAATGACTCATCAGGCAGCACCTCTGTTACCTACCCCTACTTGCTGGAATGTTTGAGAAACTTTCAGAAGAATGGGAGGTAGGTTAGGAGGAGATGCCTGGAGTATTGATGAGGACCCCAACCAACCCCTGATCAAATAGGCTGCCAGGAGGTGGGACCTCCTAAATACCCTGGGTCAAGCCAGCAGGGGCAGCGGAGTTCAAGTGGAAGCTGGAGATGGAGTGCTAAGAAGGCTGTCGGGGGCCCTTGAGGGTAACCCCCTAGTCTGGGGGGGTGACCTCAGGCCTGGGGCCCAAGTGCTGGAGGGATCCTCTCAAAACACACGGAGGCTCAGGAGCAGATGTGAGGATAGCAGGAGTCAGCCAGCATGTCCAGGAGATCTCCAGCTATAAGACAGCCAGGTGGCTGGTGAGTGAGACAGTCAGGGAGGACTGAGAGACAGCCTGAGAGGACTGAGGAGTAGCAGTCTGGGAGGACTGTGGAAGATTAGCCAGGAGGGCAGGAGAGAAGGGCAGCTGCAGCCAGGTGGGCTGGCAGTGCCTGAAGAGGTGGTGCTGGGATCAGTAGCAACAGGAAGGTAGCTGGGCACTGGGACTTTTTCTACATACCAAAGGGGCCTGCGGACCCTACCTGTAAAGGGCTTGTACTGGATCTGGCTGAGTGCATTGTCAGATCCCCCAAACAGTGTTCCAGCTGGGCCTGAGTGTTTCTGCAAGCAAGATTTGTGCAGGAGGCAGAAGAAGAGTGTGTATATGGACTGTAGTTGTGTCCCTGAAGAGTTTCTTTTGTTGAAAAGTCAAACAGGCATCCCATAATACCCCTATCCCCATCCAAGTTTAATACTCCTAATAAACAAAACATAGTTGCTAGACTGTTTCCTGACTCATGTGTGCTGTGGAAATTTGGTGTGCCACGCTGTGCAGGGTAGGGGATCCCTATTCTCCAGCGGTTCCTTCGCTACATACGTGTTAAACAAAAACTGTATATAGAAAGTTGAAAAAAAATCAGTTCAAAATAAACAAAAAGAAAAATATTGAAATTAAAGGAAAAAAATTGAACCAATCTCACATCATTGTAATGTTTTTTTTTTATTTTAACCTGTAGTTTTGTGATTGTTGTTAATTGGCCCATGATGCAAGCGCAAGTGCCTCCATGTTATGCACGTTTCCTCAGTTATCTGGTAACCTTAGCTGAGAAGCTACAACTTAACCTTTCTCCTTCCCAACCTAACACATTATTCATAAGACAAACATATAACCTCTTGTATGCCCTGGGAGCTGGATGGAGAGAATGTGGGGGCATTGGATCAGTCTGTCATCCATGGACCATGGGTGGAAAGTCCAAGGTGTCTATTGAGGTCTCAGAAGGTGAAATGCTGGCTTTAGGCGGCTTCAGGTTCTGAAAAGAGCAAGAAGGAACTCTGTGCAGACATAGAACAGAAAAAGAGCAGCGCCAATCTAACACATTATTCATAGGTCAATGTCCCTAAGAAACCAATAGTTAGACTTGAGAATATAGGTGGGGTGAGAATATTAACTAGCTGAAGTCAGTATTTGCATAAGAATGTGGTCTGGGTTTTGAGGATCCAGTGGGGCTGATGAATTGTACGCACCTGAAGTCACTTTCTCTTTTGTACTATAGATAGAATACTAGAAGTTTGATGTGATAGTCACTAATAAACCTGAACAGACAAATACGCACTGGCGGTGAAGCCTGAGGACAGTTTGAAAAACCTATGGTCTAGGTCAGTGCTTCTCAACCCTGTCCTCAAGTACCCCCAACAGGCCATGTTTGCAGGTTTTCCTTTATCTTGCACAGGTGCTTTACATCAGAGTCAAGGGCTTGGCATTTTGGACAGCTATTTTATCTAAGAGAAATTCCCAAAACATGGCCTGTTGGGGGTATTTGAGGAGAGGGTTGAGAACCACTGACCTAGGTGACATCCTCTAGATTGGGGATCTCAAACTGGTGGCCCTCCAGCTGTTGCAAAACTACAAGTCCCATCATACCTCTGCCTAGGGGAGTCATGCTTGTAACTGTCAGCCTTATTATGCCTCATGGAACTTGTAGTTTTGCAACAGATGGAAGGCCGCCAGTTTGAGACTCCTGCTCTAGGTGATTTTCCCTGTGCTTGTTTGGCAAGATACCTGATTGTACTTTCTGACATAGAATATGAGAACTAATATGAATGCATATGAAATCTAAACAAATGAAACAGCAAACAAACAAAATGTTAGCATGACATAAAAAAAAAAAAATATATATATATATATATATATATATCTATATATATATATATATATATATTTCAGGTAAACATTACAATAACAAGTCAAGATGTGTTCTCACTGAATATGCATGATACTTTCCCTGTGATAAGCCTTTCTATGTGTCATTGCCTATGCTATTTAGTTTTATTCTCCGCAACAGAGTTTTTGTTGTCTTTTTACTACCGGATCTGCTCCATATGTGTCACAGCCAACATCAAATTAGATGTGCAAATGACATTCTGAGTTAGATCCTTCACAGCTTGAGCATCCCATGAAAACAGCCGCCCACTGCATTTTTTCAGATACTTTTAATGATGATTGATGGAAACAAAGTGCCAGTCATTTATCTGCTATCATTGTGTTGGCTACAGTGATGATCCACACTTTATAAATCAAAAGCCCATCACTCGTTTAACCTCTGCCTTCCCAAACTTATAGTATATGCCTGACAGTGAGTGTTTTTGTATAGGACATCATCTATGCATGACTTATAAATAACTACTTTAAAGAGTAATTTCATTTTTGTTGGAAAAAAATATAGCAAATTAAAAAATAGCATATACAATTGCAACAGAAGCCATATTGTAGATTAATGTTATTACCTTTTCTTTTCAATCTGCAGCTGCCGTAATTTTTTATAAATTCAATGCAACGTGGCAAGCCGGAGGCATTCTGTACACAGTTGGTGTACATAATACCCCAGAAATGTAATTTCCTGCTTGTGTGATGAACCCGGAGTTAAGATACAGGTCAGGTTTTAGGCATCCTCTGCAATAAAAACGTAATGTTTGGTGAGATACTGCCAAACACTTCTAAAGGGATGCAAATACTACAACTTTCTCATCAGAACCCTGAAAGTGCATCAGCCACTTGTAAAGAATTTGTCCCCCCCGAATCACTGTGCGCAAGACATGTTCTAACAGAGAGCTATTCCTTCAGAGCAGAAACAGGTAGGATTCTGTAATAATGTTTTTGTTAAAATCCTTGTAATGTACATTGATCACTCAGAGGGGAATGTTGTTTTTTTTTTCCTCAACAAAAGTGGAGTTACTCTTTAAGCTACAGACTCATTGCAGGCACTGGACCCCCACTGGGGCATCTCTGCCCCCAAAAAATCACCCAAATGATTAGAAACTATGCATATGGCTGCTTTAACTCATTAGGCACTGTCATACTGTATTACTGTAATACTGTACATATTCTTCATAAGGTATATAGAACTCCCAAATTTTTAAATACAATTGGGGGGAGAGATAACATTAACCCCGGCTGCAATAGGTGCAGTCATTCTTCAGGATCCCTTATCCACTGTATGTTGCAATGTCCCAAGTCAAACAGATATTGGGTAGATACGTGCATGACGAAAAAATGTAATTGTGTTTTGTTTGGATTCGTTAATCCAGTTATTTCGTTTCGTTAAATTTGGTTAATTTGCTCAATTCGTACTCAAAATTCGTATTCGGAAATCATTCTATGTATTTAGAATATTCTTCGAATTTCTTGTTTTTTTTTGTAGCTTAAAACGTTCGAATCGATACGTTTTGAATAGAAAAATTTAGATTTTTTTTCGATTCGAATGCGGCAGCCGAAATGTTTACATTTAACAAGTGCATTTTGCTTTTGGAACTGACTGACAATTCAACGCCAAAATTAATGACATTATTCCAGGTTGTATGCTTAAGATTATTGTCATGTTGGAAGGAAAAAGAACATTCAGCCCAGCCTGCGGTCCGGAGTGCTGTGTGTGGATGCGAAAGATGTTTACATTGAGCCTCAAACCATGGACCCTGAAAAGTCTAGCTATCCCAGACGAGTCTATAATGCCGCAGGAAAACACACACAACCCCACAGCAGGACACTGCCTGCCACCACCATGCTTCATTGCTGGGATGGTATCGGGCAGGTGATAAGAAGCGGAGACTGGGTTCCTACATAAATAACATTTGCACTTGCGGCAAAACAATTCTATATTTCTCTTTCTTCAAACCAGAGAAAAATGATTG
The DNA here is from genome assembly GCA_018402905.1 of Glandirana rugosa. NCBI lineage: Eukaryota > Metazoa > Chordata > Amphibia > Anura > Ranidae > Glandirana > Glandirana rugosa. The sequence continues at coordinate 157,613 of BLSH010005617.1, read as the reverse complement.
TTCCTGACAGTTTAAGAGCCCTTCAGGTGCTTTTTAAAAAAAAAAAAATCAAAGAAGACTTTTATGTGTTTTGCAATGAGAAGTGACTTCCATCTTTATCTAGCCACTCTGCCATAATAAAGGCCACACCAGTGGCGGCCTGCAGTGAAAGTTGTCTTTGTCGTTCTCATGCTCGAAAATTGTCCCATCTGCACACAGGGTCTCTGGAGCTCAGTCAGTGACCAAACATCTGGTTGTTATTTATACACATTGATCTTGTATGTGTTAATAATATGTTTATTTAAAATGTGTGAAGTGTTCTAATTAATAAAAGTAATATCTTACTTTCAACATTTTACTATGTACAATACTGTGCAGACGTTTAAGGCCCCTTTCACACATGCGGACCGAACAGGTCCATCTGTCCATTTTTCAGGCAGACCAAATCGGACGCTCCATTTACCTCTATCGGATTGGATAGCGGTGGATGTCAGCAGACATGTCACCGCTGGCATCTGCCACTATCCGATCCGATCTAGTCTGCCAAATCCAGATGGATGGAAACCCTATTTTCCATCCGTCTGGTGGGTCGGATCAGAAGGGATTGGATGAAAACCGACAGGCGGATCCGTTTTCATCCGATCTCCCATAAAGTACAGCAGGGCTCTGACAGGTCCATCTCTGCACAGTGAGCAGAGACAGACCTGTCAACCGCCGCCTCAACGGATCGATCCTTGCTGAGCAAACAGAGTCCGTGAAAAAACAGCCCGTGTGAAAGGGGCCTTAGTCAGAAAAAACAGAATGTAAAGTACAAATTATTTCAAATAGATATTTACTCTATTTGATTGGTTTCTTTTCATCAATTTTACACTTGCAAAGTGAACAAACAAAGAAAAATCTTCATTAAACAATTACGACACATTAAATCACCTATGGCTTAACAAAAACAGCAATGTTTTAAAATGGTATTTTAATAACACACACAGTCTTTGTTTTCAGCAATATGTGTACAGTTTGAATTCGAATGGAATTCGATTCAAATTTCAATTCCAATTTTGTTTCTTATTCGGAGAATTCAGTAAAATTTGTTTGTACAGTAATTCGGGTTTTCGGATGTATCTGAGTCTCCGAACAACAAAAAATTTGTCCGCATATTTATTCGAAACGAAACAAACTGCACATGTCTGATATTGAGCTGAGGTTGTAGGTACTTTGAATTGCTTACTAGGGACTAATATCTTAGTGGAACCCCTTACATGCCTGTTAGGTCATATTGATTCCTCCTCCATGACTCATGACTTGATGTTTACCATATTTAGAGCTTTATTTGGCTCGTAGGCAGATTGCACTTAAATGGACCTCGCCTTGCCCACCAACTCTTTAAGAGTGCATAAGAAATCTAAATAAATACATTTCTTATGAAAAACATACTTATTAACTGAGAAATTCTATGCATAAATGTAATGCTATAGGATCTAAATAAATGAAACATATGTCTTCTTCTTTTTAGGTCCTGATAGGATGTTTGGGTTTTTTTTTTGTTTTGGTTTTATTCTGGTTCTTGTTTTTGTCTTCCATCCTGCATGGTGGTTTGACTTTATATATAAAAAGTAAAAAAAAATCAGATTTTAAAAATTTACTGTATTAATACTGCCTTGAGCTGGCAAACTAAAATTTCCACATCAGCAATTTCTGTCCACATATACTACACTGTCTAAATTGCAGCTTGAGCTAGTGAGCTCTATAAACAATGTGCATGAAGGATAGCCAGTAAAGAAAAATATAAAAGTATCCAAGAACTCCTGCTGCTATATTAATATGAAAAATAAAAATCATATGCATTATTTCAGATTTACTTGACAAAAATACAATTTTCAATTATGACCATAATAATAAAACCAGAAAAATGTACAAGACTTTTAAAGGCCAATTAAATTTCTTCAGCAGCTAAAAAAACATTCTACAATGACTGCTAAACTCACCTGCTCTCTGGTGTTGTCCCCAAAAGTAATTATTTTTCAACACAAGATGTTCTCAGTGTGGTCCTCTTTTAAATTGGATTGTGCAGGGCTCCACTGACCAGCCCCAGAGGGGGTGTCACTTCTGCACAGATCTCTGCATAGTTAAGGCCTACCATGTGCCAAAGAAGATCCAAAGAAAAGAAAGAAGACTACCTCCTCGTGTCACTGGCCTAAAAACACTTAGAAAGGACAAGTACATGTTTTTTTAATCAGTAGGTTTTTTTTGGTATATTAGAAAGGGTATACAGAAAGAAAAAAAGAGTATACAAACGTGTATATAAGGGTATACAAAGGTGTAAAAGGGTATACAAATATAAAAATATGGTACACAGTAAATACAAACATTTAAGTATTCATACAGACTAATAGGTAGTGGTACAATCTTTTTGGTGGTGGAACAAACTATTAGAAATTAGTACAGACTGTTAGTTATTGATATAACTGTTGGGTATTGATACAATCTTTGTTTAATAGTACAAGTTGGACTATCAGTGGGGAAACTTGGAAGTATGAGTACAGTTGTCAGTAACACTTTAAATTGCAAATTTCTGTGATTCAGTAGCATAATTTATGCGATGGTGAGCTCATACACCTACTCATCCATATTTCCCATTGTCTGTTAAATTTTGCACTAGTGAGCAAGTTGATGGCTAATATGTGTTCGTAGGTATAGTTTTGTTGCACTAAGGAGGTCACCTCAGAAAGGTTGGGAGCGACATCAGATTTCCATTTTCTAAGAATGGTTGAACGGGTTGCAAGCAGGATGTGTGTGAAAAAAAAATATACACTGAGGGAGTTAGTTCAAAGTTGGGCTTCAAATAAGAATTGGAATAAGGCAGTAGTGAGTAGTAGTAAGTAGGCGTAGTGCAGTATCTGACAAAAGTGAGTACGCCCCTCACATTTTTGTAAATATTTTATTATATCTTTTCATGTGACAACACTGAAGAAATGACACTTTGCTACAATGTAAAGTAGTGAGTGTACAGCTTGTATAACAGTGTAAATTTGCTGTCCCCTCAAAATAACTCAACACACAGCCATTAATATTTAAACCGCTGGCAACAAAAGCGAGTATACCCTTAAGTCAAAGTGTCCAAATTAGGTCCAAAGTGTCAATATTTTGTGCGGCCACCATTATTTTCCAGCACTGCCTTAACCCTCTTGGGCATGGAGTTCACCAGAGCTTGCCACTGGTGTCCTCTTCCACTCCTCCATGACAACATCACGAAGCTGGTGGATGTTGGAGACCTTTTGCTCCTCCACCTTCCATTTGAGGATGCCCCACAGATGCTCAATAGGGTTTAGGTCTGGAGACAGGCTTGGCCAGTCCATCACCTTTACCCTCAGCTTCTTTAGAAAGGTAATGGTCATCTTGGAGATGTGTTTGGGGTCATTATCATGTTGGAATACTGCCCTGCGGCCCAGTCTCCAAAGGGAGGGGATCATGCACCACTTCAGTATGTCACAGTACATGTTGGCATTCATGGTTACCTAAAATGAACTGTAGCTCCCCAGTGCTGACAGCACTCATGCAGCCCCAGACCATGACACTCCCATCACCATGCTTGACTGTAGTCAAGACACACTTGTCTTTGTACTCCTCACCTGGTTGCCGCCACACACGCTTGACACCATCTGAACCAAATAAGTTTATCTTGGTCTCATCAGACCACAGGACATGGTTCCAGTAATCCATGTCATTAGTCTGCTTGTCTTCAGCAAACTGTTTGCAGGCTTTCTTGTGCATCATCTTTAGAAGAGGGTTCCTTCTGGGACGGCAGCCATGCACACCAATTTTATGCAGTGTGCGGCGTATGGTCTGAGCAGTGACAGGCTGACCCCCACCCCTTCAACCTCTGCAACAATGCTGGCAGCACTCATGCTTCTATTTCCCAAAGACAACCTCTGGATATGACGCTGTGCATGTGCACTCAACCTCTTTGGTCTACCATGGCGAGGCCTGTTCTGAGTGGAACCTGTCCTGTTAAACCGCTGTATGGTCTTGGCCACCATGCTGCAGCTCTATTTCAGGGTCTTGGCAATCTTCTTATAGCCTTGGCCATCTTTATGTAAAACAACAATTCTTTTTTTCGGATCCTCAGAGAGTTCTTTGTCATGAGGTGCCATGTTGAACTTCCAGTGACCAGTATGAAATAGTGTGAGCGATCAAAATCAAATTTAACACACCTGCTCCACATTCACACCTTAGATCTTATAACACTAACAAGTCCCATGACACCGGGGAGGGAAAATGGCTAGTTGGGCCCAATTTTGACATATTCACTTAGGGGTGTACTTACTTTTGTTGCCAGTGTTTTAGACATTAATGGCTGTGTGTTGAGTAATTTTGAGGGGACAGCAAATTTACACTGTTATACAAGCTGTACACTCACTACTTTACATTGTAGCAAAGTGTAATTTCTTCAGTGTTGTCACATGAAAAGATATAATAAAATATTTAGAAATATGTGAGGATGTACTCACTTTTGTGAGATACTGTAAGTAGTAGTAAAGTTATTACTACGATTAACCATTTGATCCACTGTGCTTCTAATATTAATGCAGCTAATATGTAGCCCAATACTTGAAAACTATATGCTGTCCACCATTTTTAGTACATCATACTGATCATCAATACAGAGGATGCTGCTAGTACATTATAAAGCAGATATTTTCCTAGGCTCAGCCCAGGGATGGCATGCAAGAGAAACAACCACACAAAGGACTCATATCCCTGCAAATACGGATGTGATAGGTATAGGGATGCCATAAAAGTATTTTTTTTTCACTTTTGTCAAATTATATTGTGTAGCAGATAGGTAGAAAATGGCATAAAAGCTTTTTCTCAAATGCATCCAGATTTCTTTACTACTGAAATGATGCTTTAAGTTTTATTGTGTTTAATGGCAGCTATACGAGCCGACATTTTCTAAAATAATATCTCTGTACTATTGTTAACACGTGACTCTGCCTTTAATAAGAATAGAGTTCCTTATTCTTCATAACCATATTTTTGGATGAAGAACTGTCTCTTATTCTCTATAACAATAACTGGATGACAGTAGTAAGTTGACTTCTGCAGCAGGAGTGAACATAGTAATAACAAGAATTTTGTCAGGAGCCGACGGTACATGTTCCTAAACTTCAAGCCGGCCATTTGCAGCTCTATCTTTCTATATTTTAGTGTCACCTAGAGTCCTTACTTAGCATTTATTTGTCTCTTTGGGTCTCAGTATTACATGACAAATATATATCTTTATAGGTTATTTGCAATTTTTACTGCTCTGAGTTCCCAAAAAAATTTGAATGCACCAGATCTCTCTCTGTCTTTAAAACAGACAGCTAAATTCACAGTTGAAAAGAAGATGTGTGAGCTGTCTTACCTGCTGAGAAATGTGTAATTTTGGTCAGCCCATTTTCTAATCCAGGCAACCCTGTCAGACAGTACAGCCAGGTTTAGAAATGTCTTTTTTTAATGCAGTTTAAGTTTAATACAGCTTGATCAGGGACCACCCCAGTTTGTGATTGAATAGTGAAGCGGCAACAAGACAGTGATAAGGTGATATCTAGGCTATATCCTCCTATTAGCCAGTTCCCTGTGCACTATGTAATGTATTAAAGCCTAAATTCTGCTATTAGTTGCTCAATTAGGCGAGTGGTTGGAGCAATGTCTCACCAACCACAGCAGTTGAGCCACGTGTTTGCTGCCCGCCACCAACCATTCATCAAGCTGAAATAGGCAGTGATGCTTCGCTTTCCACCCTCTGCAAAGTCTACCTAACGTGTACAAAATGCAAATGTGTTATATGCACGCAATTGTGACACGCTTGTCAGCAAAAGTGAAATTAAAACACGCAGTGAGAAGGTTTGCTTCCTCACCGTCTGTCAATAGCCTCTGAAGTGCAATCTGAACACAGGCACATGGCTAATCTACCCTTAGCAATAAAAGAAGACTGTGCTTATTCAATCCCATGTGTTTAAGTGGCATTTAAGTAACAGCGACCTGTCCACAGGCACTGCCTCCCCATCAGTGCATCCAGCGCCCTGTATGTAGATCAGGGGGCTGGACGCATGGATTCCAATGGCTCAGGGTGCAGATCCCACCCAGTTGTGTGACAATAGCGAATGAGTATTTGCTATTGCCACACTGATCCTCCTCCTGGCCAAACAGGAAGCAGGTCTTGAGACCTGTCACCCGATTGGCTGAAAGGACAAGCGATGCTATTAGATGCCTAGGAGGAGGAGGGAGGAGCCGTACGGCAGAAGCTGCTGTGATGCAGAAGTGGATGAGAGGACACAGGAGCCACTACCCCCTGCCCATAGGAGCCCGCAACCCACCCGCTGCCTGCCGCCTGTAGGAGCTCGCAACCCGGCTGCTGCCTGCCGCCAATAGGAGCCCGTAGCCTGCCCATAGGAGCCCGCAACTGGACCGCTGCCCACCCGCAACCTAGATGGGGTAAGTGCGGGGGGTGGTTGTTTGCTGCCCCCCCAAAAAAAAAACACCAGCCACCACTAAATTTAAGCAGAGCAATGCCTGCCATAAATATTACAATGGGCACCACACAGTGCAGTCCACACAGGTGCGTTAGCATTGTGTTTTACTGTGTTTCTTATTCAAACTGAACTACTCTGCATCTGAGCACCACAAACCAATAATGCTATTAATTTATTTGTAATATTCAAAGCAAATTTACCCACCCATCCATTCTTTATTTTGCTGAGAAATCAAAGTGAAAAACGCCCTCTAGTATTTCTGGCCATAGCCAACTTGAGTAATTTGATACAATCTGCTGCACTAGGTATAAATTAATCAATACTATGAACAATAACTGTAGAATAGCTGCTAGCACAATATTGCTGGACAACAATATATATTAATAAGAATATTCAAGGTGCAGCGCTAAATATAATAAAAAGTTAAATATAATTTGAACAGTCCTTAAATGAAGAGTCCATTCCAGCTAGAATCCACAGGAGATGTTTTAGAAGAGATAATATTAATGCTGTACAACTAAATGCTCCAAAGGGATGAAGAGACCACCACCAGCACCCAATCACACTGCCTCTTACCATCCACTATAGACCCTCACAACAAAGGTCAAATGCACAATGGATAATACTCCTGGGCAGATCTGCTATGTAAGTTATCCACCTCTAGCACTCCCGTACGTCTCTTCCACAAACTCACGAATACCATATAAAAGCAAAAAGAACACTTCTCATTGTGTAGAAATCCCAGCCCAGTTTATTGTTAAAAAAGTGTTACACTCACATATAATGTATAGAAGTTCCATGTCTACATAGATCTGGTGTTCCCAACCAGCAAGATGGCCGACGAGACTCAGTCCGCGATGATGTCATGCGTCTCCAACTTCTCCCTATGTGTTTTGTCACAAATTACGTCACCAGGGCAACTTGAGTAAGGCCAGATGATTCAAAAAGCATTTACTTCCTAGAATCCATCTGCCCTTAGCTCAGGCATGCAGGCAGGAGGGTGTGTTTAGCTGGGGAAACCCTTTCTGAAGACTCCTTGGATGTATGACATAATTTGCCTAGGCCTGGAAACCAGGAAGTAATTGAAGAAATGTAAAAAAAAAAAGGTTTAACACAAGTAAATACAATCATCTTTCCTTTTTATTTAATAAAGCTAGCAGTATAAGGATTAGCTGACTAAAAGAGTGAAGTTCCACTTTAGCCACTTCAATACAGGGCACTTTCAAACCCTTCCTTCACAGACCAATTTTTAGCTTTCAGCGCTGTTGCACTTTGAATGAAAATTGCGCTGTAATCAACACTGTACCCAAATAAAATTTTTAGCATTTTTTCACACAAATAAAGCTTTTTTTTGGTGGTATTTAATCACTACTGGGGTTTTTATTTTTTAAGCTACAAATGAAAAAAGACTGTTTTTTGTTTTTTTTTTAAATGCATTTTTCTTAGTTTCTGTTAAAAAAATTGCAAATAAGTCATTTCTCTTCAAAAATTTTGACCAAAAATGATACTGCTACATTTCTTTGGTAAAAATAATCCAAATCAGGGTTTATTTGGTGTTGGCGGTGATGGAGGACAGACAGATGTTTTGTGTATGGTGACAGATGTGACGGGGACAGACAGATGTTTTGGGGACATACAGATGTTTTGTGCACTGTGACAATGTTATGGGAACAGGCAGATGTTTTGGGGACTGGTACAGATGTTTTATGGGGACACTGACATGTGTATGGGGACAGGGGTATCAGTGGTGCTTGGTGTACTATTTCAGGTGGAATCTGTGACAGCTCTCTGTATAAAATCATCCTCATACAGAGAGCTGCGTGCGCTCGTCCTGAGGGACGTTCCTGAATGTCCACTCGGAACGGTGAGGCGCCCACCTGGACGTATATTACAGTGGCCGGGTGGGAGATGGTTAAGCAGCATGCCCCTTTCAGGAGGCATGGCTGATTATCATCCATCTCCATTAATTTCAATGGTGGTGCGCTGTAACCCCACCTATGGCATTAGGGCATATTAGCGAAGTATTTTTTAAATGTTAGTTGGGTGCTGGGGGAGAGGCAGGGGAAGTTCCTGTATCCCAGAATGCCCTGTGAATTAATATAGAACTAGGACAAAGCTGCAGCCATTTTCTGCTTGTACAGGGCAGCCATGTAGCGGCAAAGTCATCAACCAGCCAGCAATACAGACAGTGCCAGGCAGAAGCAGAGGCATTGAGTATTATTGTCCTGTGTTTTTTTTACCAGCCATGGTTTCCCAACATGTTTTTTTAACAGCCACAGCAGCTATTTTATAAACAAATGAATAGATAACATGAGTTAAAACTATTTCAACAACGCAAATTCAACAATGCAACCAGGAGGGGGTCTTTGGGTGTCCTTAAGGCACACTTTATTACTGTAATTGCCCATGTCCTCAGCAGCGCCCCACCCAGCTTGAAGACATTATGACTCACACATTTTAAGATTGTCCCCCAGGGGACCTAGCTCCTGGGAGAACCACCAACAACCAACCGGGTGGAAGAGCCATACCCTAGACAAACCTCCATTAATTAACAATATAGTTAATCGCTGACCCCTCAAAGACCCCCTGACTGCTGTGACAATAGTGCAAAATTTTATTTTTTGGGGGGTTTTTTTTAGAAAAATTTTTAACACAAAATACTGCCCCACAAACCCGAATACACCATAAACTCTGAATACAAGGAGAGAAAGTTTTCTTATCACCTGAACTTTCTAGAATATTTCTAGAATACCCAGCAACCCTTGCAATAAACCACCCTTACAGCTCCACCCTGCCCAGCTGACCATCAGCCTCCAATCAGATAAGAACTATGCCCATACCACACTAAACTGCCAATTTTGAATCCCTCCTCTGACCTGTTCCCCCTTAGCCATGCCAACCGTCCATCTATTCCCTCTTCTCAGAGTCACACTTTCTTGAAGCTTTTTCAAAGCTTCAAAAACACAACAAAAACATGTCAAAAACACATCATAAATGCTATAGGCACATTAATACGCATTGCTTCCTTCTTCATAATCAATACATGTGTGAACAAGCCGTAAGGAACACATAGGGAACAGCAAAGAATTGATTTAGTCTTACCCATAACCATTGGGCCCCAAGCACACTGGGCATTTAGCCCTGGTGCATAGGACTCTGACATTTAGCTGCAGGCAGAGGGCAGACTACTTGCATTCTGAGCATTTGTCCCTTTGCGCATACTGCCCTAAATGTTCAGACCGCTAAGTGAACCATCCAGCCCTGTCCAGCCGCAGCAGCTCTTAGAGTTTGACAAGCTGCTGGCAGCAGGGCTGGATGGAGCTCCTGTGCTGTCCACCTGCAGCTGAACACCAAACCCCCTTGCACCAGGGCTAAAAACCTTAATCTTATATGTATACTGTATATATTTATCTCCCATAATTCACAACCTCCAACTTTTTACACCTGAGAATTTTAGACGCTGGACCTCCTGTAGTGTTCTGAGTTCATAATGTAAATTAACTCAGTAAGAAGCATGAGAAACCACAGAAGAGCAGCCTAGCATGGCAATTCTGCTCCTCCATAAATACAGCATGGTACGTGAAATTTGTCACCATAGGACAGGAAGTGTGTTACTGGCAGGATCACTAGATTAAAATAAGGTAAAATTGTGGGCGTGGATAGCTGCGGAGCGAGATGGCCACTTGACTCCACAGCTCTGTCCCATTACAGGCAAGAATCGGCTCACTGCGACTTCTCCCTCCTCTCCCGAGCACCGGAGAGGAGTCTGATACCTCAGCGGACCGAGGCATGACAAGGAAGAAGGGGAAGCTTACAACCCCACATCGCCCCACGGACTTCTTCTCCGTCATGCAGCACTCTCAACATGGTGCCGATGGAGTGATGGATCTGGCACCACGGGGCTCCCCACTGCAGACTGGCGACACTGAACCCGACGCTATGGACAGCTCAGTATCGGCACTCAGCTCGTCTGCTCAGTCACCTCAGGACAGAGGTAAGAGATCAGCGCTGTCCCCAGCCCACTCTCCTGATAAAGCTCCTCTAAGCAAAAAACAATAAAGCTGGGCACAAACCGAGCCTCATAGCACTGAGGAGGCTGCACCTGATCCAGACCCTCTGGCAGCCTTTCCTGCCAGCGATCATTCGGCCTCAGAAGCCACCATTAAAGTGATGCTCCTCTCCCTGCAAAGGGAATTGCAAAAGGAAATGCGCAATGAGAGTGGAACATATAGAAGAGCGCACGGACACCTTACAGAGGAACGCAAGCGAATATTCTAAGGCCCATAATGAGCTGCTTGATGCATTTGAACGCCAAACTGAAGCTATCCACCATATGTCCGCTAAAATTAATGACCTGGAAGACAGGTCAAGGCGGAACAATATTAAGTTCCGAGGCATCCCGGAATCCATCAAACCTGCAGAACTGACCACATACCTGCAACACCTGTTCCTCAAACTCCTACCACACCTAACCACCATAGATCTAACCATAGACTGGGCACACAGGATCCCTAAACCCCAATACTGGTCAGCAGATATCCAGAGGGATGTATTGGCCTGTATCCACTTTTATCATATTAAAGATCAGATCCTAGAGGCCTCCAGATCTTCACCACGACTCCCAGAACCATATTCGAGAGTCTCACTCTACGCAGAAATCTCCACGGCTACAGCCCGAAGATGCAAGGAATTCCAGCAAGTCACCACCATTCTACAAAAACGCTGCATACCCTATAAGTGGGGCTTCCCAGTTAAGCTGATTGTAACCCACCAAAGGAGGGCATTAAATGCTTACTGAATTGAGCACTCATCAATGCACCCCCTCCCCCTCTTAGGAATCAAGACCCACTGCACTGTACACACCAGCCTTGGTCCACTTCTAAAAAATCATAATCGAACGCTCTCAATACTCCTATGTCCTCTGGACTAAGGACCATCCATGCCTGCATTATAGGTATCTTTGTAATCCTCGATTAATCTGTCTGTGGCAGGCAATGAGGCTCCCTTATCTATTTAGGTCACCAGATTGAATATTGGAAATCACGGTTATTCTATGCTCTTATTATTGTTGATGCAATGTATGTCGGTATAAAGGTATTAGTCTCTGCTCACATCACTAGACACTCACCATAACCTCTATTAACGCAAAAGGGTTAAACTCCCCATTTAAACGCAACTTGTTATGGAAGGAGGCCCTATTACAAAATTCTGATATTATTTGCCTACAAGAAACACATTTCTCCTCCCACAACCCCCCTCACTGCTCCCACAAAAACTTTTCCCACTGTTTTTATGCTAACAACACTAAGAAGAAAGCCAGTGTATTAATTGCAGTTAAGTCCACTCTATCTTTCCAATTGTCAAAGGTTGAAACTGACCCAGATGGAAGATATATCATACTCTCAGCATCCTTCAATAATCAACCTCTGACTATAGTTAACATATATGCACCCAACTCCAATCAAAAACCTTTTTATAGAGCCATCATCAACAAACTCCACCCATACCGCCAATCCCCTTTCATTATTTGTGGCGATTTTAACGAAATCATTGATCATTTCCTAGACACCTCCAACTCCACTAGGAAAAGATCCACAACCCTACACTCACTTCTTAAAAAAGAAGACCTTTATGATCCCTGGCGATGCCTTCATGATGTGGAGCGTGACTATACCTACTACTCATCCTCACGAAAGTCATATTCCCGGATCGACCTGTTCCTAACGGATAAACACACGCTTCAATTAATTCAGGATGCTAAGATAGGAGTAATTGCATGGTCTGATCATGCAACTGTTTCTATTAAACTGACTACCAATAATCGTGCTAACACAAAATCAATATGGAGGCTTAACACCTCTCTGATCACACATCCCAAATACAAGGAACAGGTCGCATCCGAAATTGATCAATTTTTTGCAACAAATTATGGATCTGTTAACATCCCACATATTCTCTGGAATGCTCACAAGGCCTCACTTAGAGGCCTACTAATAAAATTGGGGGCGCATGAGAAAAAGAAACACAATGCTACTACCAACAAACTTCTAGACCAAATCGAAACTCTCAAACACTCCCATAAGACCAAACTCACAGAAACCCTTGAGCTCAAACTCCGCATGGCCAGACAAGAACTTAGTGAACATCTTAAAGGGTCTTTCGACCTATACTTAAAAAGGCTCCGCCTAAACTGGTACTCTGATGACAACAAAATCTGGTGCCTTTTTCGCTTCTCTCTTTTCAACTCAAAAATCTCATTAAATCTAATGGACAACGCATAGTAAATCCTAAAGACATAGCCAACCAATTTGGGTCTTTTCACTCAGCTCTGCACAATCTCACCCAGTCTGAAAGACTCGCCTCTCCTACAGAGGCAGACCTTCAAAAATTCTTGCAACCCCTGCAACTTCCTACACTAACCGCAGATCAATGCACTCAATTATCGACCCCATTTACCATGCAGGAAATACAAGAAGCTATAAATACCCTCCCTCTCCACAAGGCCCCTGGTCCCGATGGATATAGCAACAAATATTATAAAATCTTTTCCGAACGATTGTCTTCCCACTTGTGCTCAGTCTTTAACCATATTGCCTCTACCGGTACCATTCCTAAGGAATCATTAGAAGCTCTTATAGTCCCCGTTCCAAAGAACCGTCTGAAGACCCTGCCAGTTATTGTCCAATCTCCCTATTAAATACCGATACAAAACTTTTCGCCAAAGTCTTGGCGAGACGACCCTCACTCCTTGTACCGAAGTTGGTACATGCCAACCAAGTGGGATTTGTCGCTGGCAGGCAGACGTCAGACGGCACCAGACGGTTCGTAGACATAATTCAGAGGGCTGAAAAAACCCAAACGCCTTCTCTGCTGCTATCACTGGATGCACTGAAGGTGTTTGACTGAGTCAATTGAGTATATCTAAAAGCGGTACTTCAAAAATTTAGCTTCTCAAACAACATTTTATAAGCTATCCTAAGTCTCTATTCTACGCCTAGCGCCAGAGGCTGGACCTCAGGCATCCTTTCAGACCCATTTGCCATTCAGAACGGAGCTAGACAAGGGTGTCCCCTATCGCCCCTAATTTTGCTTTAGTAATGGAACCACTGGCACACTCTATTCGCACAGACCCCCTCATCACTGGCATAAAGGTCGGAGATACTGCCCACAAAATAGGCCTTTATGCCGATGATGTTATCATCTCCCTAACATACCCGACTAACTCCCTTCCCCATCTTCAAAAAACGCTGAGTACCATATCACATTATAAAATTAACTACAGTAAATCCTCTATGATGGGTTTTGCTTACAACCAACCACTAAAAGTAGCATTGTGTCCATTTCTCCTTTCACATGGACCCCCAACTCCATCCTTCAGTAACTCAACCTAAATACTCTTCACGCTAAGCTACAAAAGATCACCAAAAGCCTTCAACTGAATCGGGCCTCCTGGGCAGGTCGAAAAGCCCAGGTTAAAATGTACCTCCTACTATCTTATATGTATTCCGAACTCTACCTCTACCCATTTTATCTGCACAAATCGCGAAACTGCAAGCAACACTGAACTCTTTCATATGGAGTGGCAAACGCTCTAGGCTTAAGCACCAAACTCTGTGCACACCCTCAAAACTGGCAGGCATGGGTGCCCCTGACGTCCTCGACCAATCCAGGTCCTGGTGGAACCCAACACAAGCACCAACCTGGCTGCAAATTGAACAAACAATCCTTTCTACTGATCCCAAGAAACTTTTGGGTGCCTTGCTCCTGCAAAAGCACCCCTCTCGATCTTTCCTGGACCCAATCAATGCAACAACTAGAACTGGAAATCTCTACTCCAACGATCTCAAGGCACACCGAAAGAACTTCTTGCTCACCTTCCACTTTGGAACTGCTAATCCCACAAATATCAACTACCCTGTGGTCTGCAGCTGGTATACGCACCATCCAACAACTGTTCACTAATGACCATCTGAGCTCCTTTCAACACCTCTGCCAACAATATCACTTGAACCACAGGAACTTCTATATATATCTCCAGATACGCTTAGCTCTCTCCAGAATAAGGTGGTCTAAACACCCTCTCCTGGGGAACTTACTGAAGTTCTACGACCACCCCAATATAGACTCCAAGGGTATCGCAACTATCTACAAACTCCTAATGACCCAAGACACCACACTCAAAAATACTGGGAACGAATAACACGTCTGTCTTTCACCACATCTCAATGGCATCGAGCTCTAGGCCTCCACATTAAAAGCCTCCCTCTGCATTACCCATTGGGAATCGGTGCAGAAAATTTTCCATAATTGCTACTTCACCCCAATAAAACTGGCTCGTATCTATCCCTCCTCATCCTCCCTTTGCTGGAGAAATACTGGAACTCTACTCCAAATCTGGTGGCAATGCCCCCTCTTGTCCAAATTCTGGACAGATGTTGCTCTACTGATTACTTCCGTGACTAATGTAACATTTAGCCCCTCTCCCCAGATGGTTCTGCTTGGCATGGAGTCCTCCCTCTGGCCTCCCTTTTTTCAAACAATTGTAATGCATGTTTTTATAGCTGCGCGATTAGCGCTAGCCAGGAAATGGAAAGCTTCCCAGCCTCCAACGCTAACAGAAGTTATCACTATATTAAATACACATTGCCATCTTGAATACATGTTTGCAAAAGCACATCTCCAAACTCAAAAATCCTATTAATCTGGAACAATTGGCTTGTTCACCCTAGAGGCCCAGGCCCTCTCCCCTAATCCCATAGCCTTGAAGACTCACACAATCTCGCTTATACTTCAACAAAGATTATCTCCAACTTAAACTACACACGCAGAACCATTTCAGGAGCTATACTACACTGTCCTTTCAAAATTTTTCTGCCCAACGTTTCTTTGTTAATCCAATACTGACATTCTACATTACCCTGTTGTCCTTTTTTTTTTCTCTCTATGCACAGCTCAACTCTAGCACATCACTGTTACTCAATGATAGTGTGTACCTCATAACAGATTGTATCCATGTTGTTTAGTAGGTATCTGGTGACCATTTATTATTTTTCATTTATTATTTTTCACTGCTGTATTGTTGTTCTTAACAGACCCGTATTTCTAAAATATCTCAATAAAAAAATTTAAGATAAAAAAAAATAAGGTAAAAGTGCCTGAAAAAAAACATCCAAAAACTGGTAAGTTACATTTAATTTATTCTTTTGGGTTCAGTAATGCTAAGTGCTCTTTCACACTGTTGGTAAAGCTCCCCCCTCTGAAAAGTGATCTATTGTGGGTTGCTTTTCAAAGGGCAGTAAAGAAGTGGCTGGCAGATATTCAGGAGGTGCGACTGCCACCTCCTCACGCACTTTTTTTTTAGTTTGACACCTGTCAAACTCCACAGACCAAATTAAAAATGCCATGGTCACAAAGCATTGTGGCCACGACATGTATAAAGTCCTGTCAGGCTGTAATCTAAGAATTATGGTGGCTGGACAAGGAGGGCTTTAAAAATGTTTTACTTTACTCAAATACTATGAGAAAACAAGGCTATGTGGCTAACTACTACAAACTGATATGCATTGCCCAGGAAGAGCTAGCACTAGGCACTGGGCAGCTTGTATAAGCTCCTCCCCTAATGGCTATCCAATGTGGCCAGCTGCTACGTAGACCATGTGATAAAGCAGTTGGGAATTCGGTCACAAATGACGAACAACGCTAGGCTACACACCTCCCACTGCTACTCTGCAAAGGGGATCCTAAGGGGATAGGAGGTCTTCTAACAATAGAGTTTCAATATGTGAAATATTGGCTATAAATAGCTTATGGGTGGCTCTGCTTTAAGTGTTTCTTTTCTATGTTCAGTATTAAATTATTTCCAGTTTGTATCAAACCTTTTCTCTGTATGCTTTATCACAATTGCTTCTTTAAGCAGCAGAGTTATCAGCCTCATGTTTATCTGTAACGTTCTCATACTTCTGTCCCTTTAGGGGCTGTTATTTAGCATTTCCACTAATCCTATTATTTGACACAACAAATGTCAACTCTGTCGGATTCATAATGAGGTTACCCTAACACTGTCTTGTCAGCAGAAGCTACTTGGATATGTAAGTCAGTACTGTAATTATTCCCTGTGTGTGATTCACTGGGTAGTCTACTCACCACCACTAGTCAAAAAAAATGGACATAACAATAGTGAAGATCTGGCCTGAATTAAAGTAGAACTAAAGGCAAAACATTTTTTCTAATTTTGGAAGGTTATAACCCTTGTCAGTTTTTTAAAAAAAAATGTCATCTACAGTATGTCCCATTAGGGAAGGAAACG
Source organism: Glandirana rugosa (assembly GCA_018402905.1). Taxonomy (NCBI): domain Eukaryota; kingdom Metazoa; phylum Chordata; class Amphibia; order Anura; family Ranidae; genus Glandirana; species Glandirana rugosa. Next base: position 140,813 of record BLSH010005617.1, on the reverse strand, counting down.
CCAAAACAGAAAGTGCTAGCAAATACCTTCAAAGTGAAGTAATTCCCCCCTTGTCATCAAATCTAGTGTCCCCATTGGAAGATTTAATTTCACTTTCACTCTTGGTATTGATGGTAAACAGAACAAATAGAGATAGTAAATCTCCCTTGGAGGGAGAAAAGAGTAATTACAGTATTCTATAAAAAATACATAGAGGTAAAATGGGGGTTGGCTGTTCAGGCACAATCTGATAACCCTTCTGCACCTAGGAGAATACTAGAAAATAGGAATATTTAGCTCAACAGAATGTTCCTGTTTATTCAATAGAGAGAGGGGGCTGAGTAGCAAAGACAGATGCTGCTGGTTAATCTTATTGGAAGGGAGCAAAATAGTGATTGGAACGGGTTTTGTAACCTTTCTAATTGGTATTCCACCCAAGAGCAGTTGGCCAATGGGCATCTGCCTGACACCATAACATTCCCAAATTGAACAGCTGTCATATCATGTCTATGAGCAGTATCAGTGAGGTGTTCTGATTGTATTTGATATTTTATTTCTATCTTCGGACTGCTTGTTTCATTTGACTACCGCTATCGCAAAATCTCTGGAATACATGGGTGCTAGCCAACTAGGGCAAGAGCAAACTCTAGAACATATATGTCAATCACAAGGCCTGCTGGCTGAATGCGGCCCTCCGGGACTTGTAATGTGGCCCTCACACTCAGTTTTGCACCTCGAACATGACGGAACTCCATTCCCCCACCTCCGGCTCTCTCCCTCCGCTCCCCTGTCATTTGTAAACACAGAAGCCTTCTGTGTTTATAAGGGACAGATTTGCCCTCAGCAGCTCCCAGATCTAACAGATTCCTGCTCAAACTCACATTGGGGCATGGCAGGGATAAATCTGAGAGAGAGAATGATCTCCTTTCAGGGTGAGGCAGAGCCGCCTACACAAGGAGGTACTAGAGCCAGGCCGGTGAAAGAAATGCAAGGAAGCTTTGTAGGGGAGGTTAGGGTAGCAAACTGTGCACAGTGCACCCCTAAATGCTGCACTCTGTACAGAACACACCCTTGAACGCAGCACACTGTACATAATGCACCCCTGGTCCCAGCATTCTTAATGTAGTGCACTCCTGAACCCTGCACTCTGTATGTAGCATAGTCCTGAACTCTGCACATAATGCACTCCTGAACCCTGTACCTTGTACATAGCTCACTCTAGATAAAACCGGGCCTTTGAGAGCAAACATACTGCTGATGTGGCCTACAATGAAATTGAGCTTGACACCCCTGCTCTAGAACAATGGTTTGAAGATAACTCATTTACTATAAGTTTAAAGTGGATCTATACCCAAAATATAACCACAAATGTAATTAATACATAACTGTATAAGCTAAACTGGTGCCAATTTATTTTAAGTTTTCTTTAGATAGCACAATGTTAGTGCACAAATCCCACCTGTCGGGAGACAGTACCGCATTAGAAGTATTTTTTGTCTCCTCTCACTGCAACAACCTGCCCATCACTATTATTATAAGAGCAAATATGTTCAAGAGACACCTACACAGCACACGCATTAGAGCTGGCATTACAAGAGTTTGTTCTGCTGTCAAGAGAGACGAGATGTGTCATGACTGTTAAGGGATACAGGCATAACCAAATGACTAAACACTATATGGAATTCACTTTGCACCCTAAACAACAATGAAGCTGTTCTTAATCAAAAGGGCAGGGCCACTCAAATTTTCACATGGAAAAAAAAAACTGTAACATGGAAACCATTGACTTGCCATTGACATCAGAACCTGTGCCAGCTATAGATGACCTGTGGGTACCAAAAATAAAAAAAATCCTTTCCTAACCATAATTTAAGACAGACATCCAACAGCTAATGATAACTGTCCTTTAAGATAGAAAAGAATCCCTTGAAAGTATCGTGAGCATCAATCCTCTACATGAATAGACCCACCACCGGCACACAGATTGCTTGCTCACCTCAATCTTTAGACCCTTGAGTTAACATGAACATGGTCAAATACGCGGGTTCCCACTACCATAGGTGTGCACAGCCTATTGCATTATAGTGTGCACTCCCAAAGCTCAAACACACATGCCTTTCTTTGCAGCCTCAGTGCTGAGCGGCTTCCTGTTTATTCACACACTGAAGTATTGTAAACACAGTTCACTATGCTTCAGTTATGATTGAACACAATGAGTGTGTTTACTGTGTTCATTTAGAAAAGGAAGGAGCCAGAAAATGACATATTGTTTAGCCCCTTCCCCACTCTCCATCCTGAAACATCCCTTGGAGCAGCCAGGGGGAGAGGAGGGAAACCAGCAGCACAGCACTGCGGTGGGGAGGGGGGGGGGAGCAACATGGGGGACAGCTCGGGCAGTAGGAGGAATCAGCACAGCACAGAGTGATTAGGGTGTGCCCAGGCACCCCCCCCTGCGCACTCCTATGTCCACTGCCCAGGGAAGAGGGGTGACAGATGCAAACAGATCCCAGCTGGTCCGGTATTCATGTATGTTGCCCAGTAAAGATCCACATCTTGGTTCAAGCATAAAATTCATATACACGCCAAATGTCTGATCAGTACATTTGGCTGTTTTCGGATAGCCACTGGTGACATCACGGAGCATGGCTCCTCCTCCCGTATGCGTTACATCCTACGGGACTTTGTCAGCAGGGTAGGATATAACGGTAAGAGTCCATGTACAGTATATTGGCTGTCTGATACGTACAATTTTTTGCATGAGGCTGTTTTTTAGGAAACAATGTAAAACTGGTATTAGAGAAACTGATAGTCAGGACTATTTGTTTTAAAGGTTTAACCACTTGCCGACCGTCAACCGCATACGACGGCGGCTGCGAGATCACACCGCCGGAGGCGCTCCCGCACGCTCACTGTGTTCGGGGGGGCCAGGGAGCGGGTGCGGTGGACTCGATCGCCGCCGGCTACCCGCGATGCCCCCCCGCACTGAAAGAACGGAGGTCCGTTTAAGTAAACACGCACCTCCGTTCTGTGAGAGGGGGAAGGACTGTGATCACAGCCTTCCTCTACATGGAAGCTGTGATCACTTCCCTTCCCCTGCTAGGGCAGCCCACATACAGTTAGAACACGCCCAGGGAACACAGTTAGCCCTTAGAGCGCCCCCTGCAGGTTAACCCCTTCACTGCCAATGGCATTTACACAGTAATCAGTGCATTTTTATAGCACTGATCGATGTATAAATGCCAATGGTCCCAAAAAAGTGTCAAAATGGTCCGACATGTCTGCCCCAATATCGCAGTACCGCTAAAAAACGCAGATCGCCGCCATTACTAGTAAAAAAAATAAATAAATAAAAACCCCAGAAATTAATTCTCATCATCCGTAAACGCGGCCACTTTTGCGCAAACCAATCAATAAACGCCAATTGCGATTTTTTTTTTTATCACAAATATGAGGAAGAATATAAATCGGCCAAAACCGATGAAAAAAAATGGTTTTTTGTATTTTTTTTTTTTTGGATTTGTATTTTAGCAAAAAGTAAGAAATTTGGGAAAAAAAGGACGCAAATTTTGTTTGGGTACAACGTCGCACGACCGCGCAATTGTCAGTTAAAGCGACGCCGTGCCGAATCTCAAAAAGTGCTCTGGTCCTAAAGTGTGAAATCCTTCCGGGGCTGAAGTAGTTAAAATAGATCACAGTTTTACTTTAAGGCCTTATTCGCACTGGGTGCTTGCCCAGCTCTTCTGAACAACGTTTCTCTTGGCAGGAGAAAAGCAGTGTAAAAAATGTGCCTAAATCCATGTTTAGGTACATCAAGCATTTAGGTTTTGGCTCATTCCATTAAACAGAAAAATAATTTATTCTGACCATTAAAATGAATTAATGATCAAGCGCTAAATGTGCTTATCTCTTAGGGGTGTTTAGGTGTGTTGGGCATTTTATCTGCTCGAACACTCCTCTTCTGCTTGCGCAAGTGAATGTTTTCTATCTTTTTTGCCTCCAAATGCTCTTCTTCAAATACACCTGTAAATGCTTATGTGTGCATGGACACAAAGGCTAATATGGAGGGGAGTTTAGAAGCAGAACGGTGTGTTTTTTAAATTTTTTTTTTGCTCAATGTTCGTGAGGCCTAAATCCGTGTGAGTAGAGGAAACAAATTATTTCTGGGTCTTTGGTAAGGACATCAGATAAATTGCATATTATTCAGAGACTGGGACAAAATGCTGAATATTGGTTATAATACAAATTATATTTAGTGATCTAAACAGGCATTTTATGATAAACTATAGAAACATTTAAATTAGACTTAAAGTGATTGTAAACGATCACCTTGTAAAACAACCCATTCAGTTTAAAATAGAAATAAAAGGCAAAATATTTTTGTATAGATATAAAAATATATTATAAATACCTTTTTTCCCTTTATAAGTGATCACATTCCCTCTGTTCTCTGCTGCATAAGAGCTGGGGGAGGAGAAGCAGCATTTCCCAGTATAGCTAGAGAACTGACCACGGTGTGCTCGCCTGCTTAGTGTGATCAGTTTAAAATAGGAAAGCAGAGGGACTGACAGGAACACCAGAGATTTCACATAAAGGAAGCAATACAAAGAGAACAGGATACTTGCTCATACAAGTACATTGTACAGCAGCCACATATCAGGAATATGAAGTGTTGGGGTAAAATTTGCTTTAAATTAGAGTTTGTCCTTTAAAATGACGTGTTAACTTCTAGACAGGTTAGAAGGGCTCCTTCATTCTACATAAACCCCTGTAACTCTGCTCATGTGCTTTGTTGTTTTATCTGTAGGGCATCTTGCATAATAGAGAGCAGTATGAATTATAGAGATCCCTCACTATTTGGGAGGCTACACCTGTTTCAAAATAACCTTAGAAAAAAATGCTAAAAACTGACTGTCTAAAACTTAAATTTTGGAAGAAAGTGTATTTTGTTCTGACATTTCTTTTATGAACCACTGTCATTCTTTCTTTGTATTAAAGACCTGTATGTATATTTTAAAACAATGCTAAAATATCACTATTATCTTCAATGACTATAGAACATAGTCCTGTACAATTAAAAAGATCTATCGGTCAAAATAAAGGACGCCCTGTCTAATCCTTATGGCTAAATACACAGGCCAAATTATTGTCTTATACTTGTGTCTTCAGGAAGCTTCTGTCAATAAATGATCTTTCTATCTTTATATGTCTATAAACAAACACTTCCATCAATTATCTTTGTGCCCTTGGGTCAATTTCACATTGTGAAAACTCATTGAGTTTATGGACCATTTTCTGCATTATTTGCCCCTATTTCATGTCTCTGATGAAGTGAGAACGGCTTTTGGAATGATTGAGTTCTCCCAAGTCTTCCCTTGATACCCCCATCCTCCCAATCCTCATCCAGTCTGCGTGGTAAGATCAAGTATCGCCCAATGATCAATGGAACTCATATCGAGCACTTGATGAAACTGTTCTGTTTGCCCCCATTATAAACTCATGATTGACTCCCTTTCTGTGGCTCTTAATCCTCCCTAGCTGACAGCTCTTGCTTTTTCCAAGATGGATGATGTCTGGATTGCTAAGTGCTTACTTTTACCTTCCAAGATTCATCGTGTGTCGCCTATGGAACTAAGACTTGCCGGTGAAATGGGTAAAACATTGCTCAGTTATTCTTTCTTTAATGAACTATAAGAGAGACCCAACTGAAACCAGCCTCAAATGCCATCATTTTGTTTTTGCATACATGTTTTTTTTTAATAAAAAGTGTTTTAAAGCTGAATTCTAGGTATGGCATTTTTTACATAGATGCAAGGAGGAGTTATTTACTAAAGACAAATAGACTGTGCACTTTGCAAGTGCAGTTGCTCCAGGACTTAGTGAATGAGGTAAAGCTTCACTTTGCAAAGAATACCCAATCACAATCAAGGAAAATAAAAAATGCAGCATTTTTGCTTGCACATAATCGGATGATGGAAACCAGCAGAGCTTCTGCTCATTTACTAAGCTCTGGAGAAACTGCTCTTGCAGAGTGCAATTGCACTTTGTAAAGTGCACAGCTTATTTGCCTTTAGTAAATCAACCCCATTGGTCCAATGTACAGTAACTATGTATGTGCTATAACTGATCCCACGGAAGCTTAAAATCACAGAGGGCTCCACTGCTACAATGATCGCAACTAGCTCCTGGGTCTTGTACCAAGCGGCTGCACAGCTGCTTACTGAACACAGGAGGTCACTCGCTCAGCACAGGCACCATTCAGAGAACACTTTCCACTTTTTCAATAAATGCAAAGAATCCGCTTGAACAAGGTGGAAAACATGACATCATCACCCAGCCTCCCCACCTAATCCAATCAGAGAACGCTTTGCATTTATTTAGAAACTGCAGCATGCTGCCTGAATGGCACTCAAATTAAAGTGATTGTAAAGGCTGTTTTTTTTTTAAATAACAAACATGTTATATCACCCTGCTCTGTGCAGTTGGTTTTGCACAGAGCAGCCTGGATCCTCCTCTTCTCGGGTCCCTCTTTGCTGCTCCTGGCCCCTCCCTCCTATTGAGTGCCCCCTCAATCCAGCAGCTCTCTATGGGGTTACCGGAGCCGAGTCAGAGCTCCGAGTATCCATTCAGACACGGAGCCTCGACACGGTCCCGCCCCCCGGATTGGCTGACTGACTTTGATTGACAGCCGCGGGAGGCAATGGCACCGCTGCTATGTCTCAGCCAATCAGGAGTGTCTGGGACAGCTAAGACAGTCGTGGACATTGCTGGAGAGAGTTGGGGCTCAGTTAAGTAATGGGGGGAGCTGGGGAGGCTGCTACACACAAAAGGTTTTATATCTTAACCTCTTAACCCCTGGAAGAATTTACCCCCTCAATGACCAGAGCACTTTGCAATTCGGCACTGCATCGCTTTAAGTGCCTATGTCACTTCTGATCACCGCTATAAACAAAAAAAAAAGCGACAATTTTGAAAAAAGAAACAATATTTCTTACTTTTTGCTATAATACATATCCAAAAAAAATTAAATAAAATGTATTCATCAGTTTTGGCCGATATATATTCTTCTACATATTTGTGGTAAAAAAAATCGCAATGGGCGTTTATTGATTAGTTTGCGCAAAAGTTGCCGCATTTACAAACCATGAGAATTAATTTATGGTGTTTTTACTATTTTTAAGGGGTTAACCTGCAAGGGGTTAACTGTGTTCCCTATGCGTGTTCTAACTGTGAGGGGGCTGGGCTGGCAGGGGCATGACAGATCTAACTGATCCCGATGACAGGGATCAGTAGATCACTAGGAAAAGTAAAGGATGAGCCGGCACACCAAAGATAGATCAAATCTTCTGGTTCATTGCTTCATGAAGCAATAAACCAGAAGATTTGATCCATCTTCGTTGTGCCGGCTCATCCTTTACTGTTTGAGCGTCTCCTCACAAGCTAGAGCAGTGTATCTTTCAGGAAACTGATCAGTAGATCGATGTCATGCCGCCTGACAGAGTGGGGAACCGCCGTGTTTACATTGGCGGTTCCCTGCTTTTCTGCTGTACCAGGCGATCGCGGGTCGCCAGCGGTCATCAAGTCCACACGACCCGCGGGCCCACTCAGGGAGCGTGCGGTGGGCACGAGAGCGTGCAGCGGGCATGAGAGCGTGCTGGCTGTGGCGCACATTTGCCCCCTAGCTGCGTGTGCGCATATCGCCGTTTATAGACTTGCAGCAGTAAATGTACGCGAGCCATTCGGGAACCGGTTAATGCATAGAATACATTAAAGTGGTTGTTAAGCCACTTGTATGAAAAGTTGCCATCCCCTCTGTATTATAACAAGAAGTTGCCCTGTGTCTGTGTTATAACATACATATGCTTATCTGTACTGATAATACACCTTCTTACTAGGATCAGTTGCCCTTTGTCTGTGTTGTAACATATATACCTCTCTGTATAGATAACACACCTTCTTACTAGGATCAGTTGTCGTTTTTCAGCTTTTCTCTCTTAGCTCAGAGTTCCTGAGGGTGGGGCTGAGCACTGCTGCTGACATCAGCTGGAGAGACAGAGCCGTGTTGTGTTATCTATATAGATAAGAATATTTCTGATATAACACTGACACAGGGAACATATTCTTCTAATACAGATGGAACCAGGAGCTTTTAGAGTTAATTATGAGAGCAAAGAGGAGAAGCTACCAGAGGAAGAGGGAGGGGGAGGAGAGGGGAGCTGAAAGCAGGCATAGGAGAGCTGGGAGTGACACAGACTGCACAGACCACGGGCTCTCAAGATCAACTATATGACAAGGGGAGTCTGTACTCAGGGGGGAGTCATGACCTGGCATTATCACACAGATATTCTAGGGGATACAGAGGAATAATATAAAAAGTGAAAGCACCATGCTGCTAACTGTACATTAACCACTTCCACACTGCCTACTGTATATTTACGGCGGCAGTGTGGATGTGTCCCGCAAATTTCCGTAAATAAACGGCGATTTGCAGAGTGGCAGCTAGGGGGCGCGCGCACGCCTGTCGTACTCCAGAGGAGTGTGCCCGTGGCTCGGGCGGACCCGATGTCCGCCGGCGAGCCGCGATGAGCTGCCAGAGCCAAAGAGCGGGGAACCGTCGATGTAAACACGGCGGTTCCCCGCTCTGTCAGTGCGGGCATTGGAGATCTACTGATCCCTGTCAGTGGGATCAGTTACATCTCTTATGCCCAAGGTAGCCCAGCCCCCCACAGTTGGAACACACCCAGGGAACACATTTAACCCCTAGATCTCCCCCTGCAGGTTAACCCCTTCACTGCCAATGACATTTACACAGTAATCAGTGGATTTTTATAGCACTGATCGCTGTATAATTGCCAATGGTGCCAAAAAAGTGTCAAAATGGTCCGACATGTCTGCTGCAATGTCGCAGTACCGCTAATCACCGCCATTACTAATAAAAAATAAAAAAAAATAAAAACCCCAGAAATGAATTCTCATCATCCGTAAACGCGGCAACCTTTGCGCAAACCAATCAATAAACGCAGATTGCGATTTTTTTAACAAAAATATGAGGAAGAATATAAATCGGCCAAAACCAATGAAAAAAAATGTTTTTTTATATATTTTTTTGTATTTTTATTAGCAAAAAGTAAGAAAAACTGTTTTTTTTTTGCAAAATTGTGGCACTTTTTTTGTTTACAGCGGCGATCAGAAATGACTCAGAGATGATCAAATACCACCAAAAGAAAGCTCTATTTGTGGGAAAAAAAGGACACAAATTTTGTTTGGGTACAAGTCGCACGACTGCGCAATTGTCAGTTAAAGCGACGCAGTGCCTAATCGCAAAAAGTGCTCTGGTCCTAAAGGGGGAAATCCTTCTGGGGCTGAAGTGGTTAGAGACAGGAGCAGATTTTTTTTTTTTTTTTTGGGTTAACAAACGCTTTAAGATATAAAAAACCTTCTGCTTTTACAACTCCTTTAACAACCTCCTGTATTCACATTGCAGCATGGCAGCTGCTCGGCACGGGACCCCAAAACTAGTGGAGATCCCAGCCTCCATGGGGATCCCGCAGGTATGGCAGGTCCAAGCTGGACCAATGTAACTATGTATAAATTGCCATAGCTGGATTTCATCTTTAAAGGATAACTCCACTTTCATGGGAAAAAAATGAAAAAATATAGCGTATACAATTGTGACAAGTCATATTGTAATTGAATGTTATTTAAAGGGGTAGTAAACCCTCACATTAATCGGAAAACCTTTTGTTATGCAGCTGCACCAAGA
>BLSH010005617.1:88697-105474 GCA_018402905.1 Glandirana rugosa | reverse complement strand
CAAACAGTCAGGTGGTAATGCTCAACCTTTTCCTTCACCCCAACATGGAATCCCGTCTACCCCAGGTAAACTTACACCACCCATAGCTGGATACCAGCAACCCAGAAATACTACCCTATGTCGCAAGGGACCCCCACACCTCCCGGTGGGTGCGTATTCCACAGTACGCACCCACAAGACCGTCCCCAGAGTCCCAGAACCTCCCGTCACTACCGTTTTACCACCTTTTTTCTCCCCACCCTGGGTAGAGTCCATACCCACAAGGGTAGGAGTCTTTACCTTGGTCATTACAATCCTTCCTAACATCAACCGACATAGCGCCCACCATAATTGGTGAAGTCGGGGCCTTCCTAAAGGTCGAAATCCTAGCCTCGGGAAAAACGCTAAGCCGCGACGCAGGGTACAACGTCGCACGACCGCGCAATTGTCAGTTAAAGCGACGCAGCGCCGAATCGCAAAAAGGGCTCCGATCCTAAAGCTGGAAATCCTTCCGGGGCTGAAGTGGTTAATACCACCCGCGATACAGCCAACTACAATCCTTCCTAACATTACTGGTTCCATTTCTGAGGATGGGAACACCCATACCTGAGATGGGTCCCACCCCTCTTTTTTCCACCATTTTGCCATCACTGCCCTCCAAGACCCTGAGACCCCTGCCAGAACACCCACGCATGACACCTTATGCGTGGGTGGCCCTCCACACCCCCAGGGAACGCTGTATCCCATCATAAAGACCCAACGACCATAGGTCGATACCCACCACATTCAAATGGACCCCATCTGCCCTAAGGTACAACCCCACTTCCTTTTCCAACTCGTAATGGTGGACTGACAAACCCCCATTTCTAATAAAAAAAACTTGCCACTGTCTTATTAACTTTTACCCTTGCCCTGTTAACCCCTTCCACAGACTGAGCCCGTCGCCAACTAGATCTGGCCACCATGTCTGACCATACCAACACGGTGTCTGGGAACGCTGACTTCAATCTCAGCAAATCAGATTTGATGTCCCTGGCTAATTCCCTAGACGCCCGAAGACTTAAATCGTTCCCCCCCTACATGCAAAAACAGCACATCCGGGGGCCTATCCAGCCTAGCATAGCGGTGCTCTTCTGGCAATACCCTGCACCACAACATGCCTGGTATGCCGATCCACTTGTTCCTTACTTCCCGTCTTGGTAAACCCAACTGCCGACCATCCTGTCTGACATCTGCCCTCCTAGCACCCCAAAAAACATAGGAATGCCCGAGGATCCAGACCAGGCACTCGGATGAACCTGAAAGAAAAATACAGAAAGACTTGCACCAACATTACCTCTGTCACCACTCAAGCTATACCAGAAATGACAGACACAACAGCACCAATTCACCCAGCTCTGTATGAACCCCCCCTTTTTTTTTCTTTTTTTTTTTTCTATATGTTGGTCCCACTACTGCCACTCATTGCTGTAGGACATACATACAACCTAAAACGCTGTGAATCCCAATGACCAATGCGCTGGAGAGCCTTCCCACTCAACCCCCCAACGGGCAGCTTCTGTAGTCGCCCCAATGCGGAACGAATACTCATCCCCTTTGAAAAAAAGTCTCCATTTATTTTTTCAGTTTGGCCATGTATAACAGATCTACCCAGAGCCCCGTATCTGATCTTCGTTACCAAGAAGAAGTTATCAGCACCCTTTTGTTCCCTGAAGGCCCACCAGAAAGCATTTGCTCGGATTCAGTAAGCAGACTCAGCGAACGGCATCTTCCTGAGAGACTCCCCAACCATGAAACAGACCGAAAACGTCAGAAGAAATGCCGGGTGTGCTCCAGAGGAGGAACTAGAAAATACACCATATATTATTGTCCACAATGTCCTTTCCAACCAGGCCTCTGTATAGGCGAATTTTTCCGCCGTTACCATACTTGTGTACATTATTGGTGAAGTATGGTAATTCTCATTTCCTGTCATTTTCCTCCACACCCCTTATGCCACTGCACTGCACTGTACATACCGCTGCCTTCTCCGGAACTGACCCTGGCCTGTTGTACGACAATGCTTCTGCCTAACACTAAATATGTCAGCCTACTATGGGTCAGCTCCACCCCCTCTGGCCCCTTCAGTACAACCTCTTTCCAAGCCTATAAAAGACGGCTGTCTGTCCCTATGCAGTGTTCCTTTATCATCCTCGCTCTGGACGCCTCTTAAAAAAAAAAAATATATATATATATATATATATATATATATATATATATATATATATACACACACACACACAAAAGAAGAAGCACAGTAGGAGACTTACTGCAAAACCTTGTAATGTCCATGCGATCCTGCTGAGGTTCATGCCTCTCCTGAGTTCAGAGGACCCCCTGTCTGGGCTGTAAATCTTCCTTTGTGATAGTACCCGTGGTGCTGGGTCTCAGTTTGGCAATATAAATGACTGCCTGTGTACACCGGCATCTAGAGAGCAGTTAAACACTCCTGGTATGGGCTGTGCGGCAGATTGGTGAAACAGTAGGCAGGCTGAGGCTTGTAGTCTCACAGGGACTCTCAGGAGGTTACTGAGAGTGGCCACTACCTGGTATGATAGGAACACCCTCTTCCATGCTCTGGTTCCTGCTTCCCTGCTGTGATTACAGCACCTGTTGCTCCAGCTTGTCTCAAAAACAATGATTCGGTGGTGAGTGATGTGGGGTCTCAAAATGGCTGCTACCTTGGGTTGCTGCATAGATCTCTGGCTGTCTTTGTGTTCCCAGGTATCCTTGGTCCTCCTGCCTGCCTTTATAGCACTGAAGAATGCATGGAACTATTTTTAAAGTGTTTTTTTTTTTGTTGTTTTGTTTTTTGGGGTTTTTTTTTGTTTTTAAAAGAGTGCATTCTTCTTTTCTACACAGAGAAAAGACCCAGATGCGGGATAAACGCCCGCAGGGAAGTATTAAGAGCCGCATCACCCGCAAAGAAAGAAGCGCTCAAAGCGTGATAAGTCGGGACAGAGGAGTGGTCAGTGGTGGGATAAAATCCCTGTGGAATGCCACTCCATATCACCCTCACCGGTGCCTCATTTCAGTGCCTTGAGCCCAAGCCAATTGCTGTCGCAACACCAAAAAGCGACCAGTAAGCTCAAACATGTGCATCTTCATCTTCTGGAAGGGCCTCGGCCCAGGAAGAGAAGGCCTGCTGGGCATGCGGGGCAAACTCCCTACCGGGAAGGTGTGTATATGTCTCTTGTTTGAAGGAAGCCACGCGTGATAATGCAGCAGATGCACGCCAGGTGAAGCACTATATTAAGGCGGCAGTCAAAGAGGGCTTGAAAACCGTATCTAAGAGATCTGGGTCTAGGCACTTATCGGCTTCAGAATCAGAGCCAAGTGCTACATATCGCTACAGTTAAGATGAACATTCAGAGGATTCAGAGTCAGATCTGGAACTAGACACTCATGCATTCGATTTTTCCTTAATTCCTTCCTTGGGCCTGATTCGCACCCGTGCGTTTTTGGTGCATTTTGCGGATTTGCACTACAGTCCATTTAACATGGTTTCCTATGGAACATGTTCTGTGGGATGCATGGGGCTGAATCGAGCCTTAGTGGAGTCAGTAAGGAGGGTATGAAATGGAAAGTGGAAACTTTATCGCCTAGAAAACAGCAAAAATATTATCCAGACTTGAAAAGGTCACTACCGTCCTTCCCATTAATTTTTTTAAATACAGGAAATATGGAAGATGAATGGGCAAAGCTGATAAAAGATTGAACGTCCACAACAGGGTCTTAAAGTTGTACCCTTTCCGCTCTAAGGATGCTGAGCTTTTTGGATTCCACGCCTAAGATGGATGCCTCATTACAGAGACTAGCTCGGCACATCACTTTGACTCTAGATGACTCAGTATCCTTCAAGATCCGATGGATCGTAGGATAGATACAGATCTCAAAAGAATGTACACAGTAACAGGAGCGGTCTGCAGGCTGGCTATAGCACTTACCTCAGTGGCGGCAGTCTTAAAGGTGTGCATTGCGGAGTTAGAGGCCAGTTCTTTGGGATAAGTGATGGAAGACGAAGGTCCCCCCCTTTGCAATCCATTAAGATCACGGTGGATTTTCTAGCATAAGTAGCCGTGGACCAGGTCAGGATGACTGTGAAATTGATGGCTCATTCTGTGACGGCACTCAGAGCCCTATGGCTGAAGCATTGGTCAGCGGATAGTGCTTCCAAGCACAGCCTTTGCTCGGTTCCTTTTGATGGGAAATTTTTTGGCAGACCTTGGAGTCAGAGTTTCAACGAGTTTCTGGAGGGAAATTGGGGCTAATTCCACAAGAAAGGAGAAGATTCCCTCAGCCCTTTCGTCCTGAGAGATCTAAAGAAGGTTTCAGAGAAGCTTCCGTGTACTTTAGACAGTGGAAGGGGCAGGGTCCAGCTTTTCCCAGAGCAACCAAAGCCAAGTCGAACCAGCCAGCAAAAGCTTCAGACAAGCTCTTCTGAAGGTGTCCCCGTCCAGACTTCCCAAGTGGGAGCAGAATGTCTTACTTTGGAGAGGTCTGGGCTGAAGAAGTTGAAGATGCCTGGATCTTGGACATCATTCAAAGAGGATATCACCTAGAATTCAAGGAAAGACCTTCTTAGTCTCATTCTGTGGAGACCCGGATTCCTACTTGTCCAGAGAAAAGGGCGTTGTTTATTAATGTATGTAAAGGAATTATGGGCATCTCAAGCAATTCTGCCAGTTCCGGAGCACAAGAAGGGAGAAGCATTCCATTCTCCTCTGTTCTTGGTGACAAAATCCTCAGGAGGATTCAGGCTGTTCCTGGACTTAAAAGCCCTGAATGCCTTCATGAAAGGCCCTCCATTCAGAATGGAGTCCTTGCAAACCATCATTGTCCATTGTAAAGAAGGGAGATTTGCTAGTGTCAATAGACCTAGTGGATGCCTACCTACATGTGCCCTTAAGTGCATCATACCATCGTTTCCTTTGATTTGCAATAGCGGGCTAACATTTCCAATTTCGTTGTCTGCCATTTGGGCTGTGCATAGCTCCAAGAACATTTTCAAAAGTTTTGGCAGTGGTCATCGCTATCTTAAGAATCAGAGGCATTCAAATTTTTCATTATCTCAACGGCATTCTCCTCTGGGTCTCATCAAAGTCCCTCCTTCAACAGCACGTGCTGATAACCTGCAGCACGCTCAGACGTTTTGGTTGGTTAATCAACCATCGCAAGAGTCGGATGCAACTGGCTCAAGTCCTAGAGTGCTTAGGAATGCAATTTGACACTACCCAAGGTCTTGTATTTCTGCCTCGCAGGAAGATTGTGGAAATTCAGACAAAATTGGAAATAGTAATCACCAGGCCATTTTTGATGGTCAGGGAGAGTATGCAGTACCTGGGCCTGTTGTCTTCCACGACCTTGGGCCAGATGACGGAGGGGGAGATTTCAATACAATTTTATCCATCAATGGGATCGCCACGCGCTAACCCAGAAGATCTACCATCCAGTACCAATAAAATGGTCTCTGATGTGGTGGAAGATAACTCGGAATCTATACCGCGGGGTGCCTCCCGAACCTCCAGTTCCAGTAGTGATGACTACAGATGCCAGCCTAGTAGGCCGGGGAGCTCATTCCTTAGGCGAACAAGTACAGGGAAAATGAGAGGCATCTCTATCTCAGCATTCAAACCTGTTAGAATTAGAGGCTGTTCGGCACGCTCTAGTAGCCCTCCAATTGATTTTGCAAAGGGAGCAAAGTGGAGTCCTTTCCGCCGACAACAAGCCATGGTAGCCTACGTGGCCCAGCAAGGGGGCACCAGGAGCCTCCCGCTGCTCAGAGTGGCATGCCAGATTTTCCTTTTGGCAAAGAAGAACGTGTGCTACCTAACAGCAGCATACCTTTCGGGTCCACAAAACAAGCTGGCGGATCAACTGAGCCATATATTCTTGGATCCGAACGAATGGGGCTTGAATCTCAGATACACAGTCAAAATCTTCAGGGTCTAGGGGACACCGGTCTTAGATTGGCTGGCATTGGAGGAGAACTCTCAGATTCTGTATTACTTCTCCCAAAGGTGCACCCGCAAGCTCTAGGCCAGGATGATCTATCCATTCCACGCGACTTTCCCCTAGTCTATGAGTTTTCTCCTCTCTCGCTAATCCTCAGAGTTTTAATGAAGATTCAACAGGAGAAGGTAACAGCAATAGTGGTGTGGCCCTTCTGGCCCAGAAGACCATAGTTTTCACTAGCATGGAAAATGAAGATGTGTCAGCCAATTCCTCTGCCTCCTCACAAAGATTTTCTGCTGCAGAACAAACAGGGGAAACTGAAGTTGATGGTGTGGAGGTTTGGAGGAGATCTTTAGAGCATTTTGTCCTTTACGATAGAGTAATGGATGCTTGTTACAAGTCCGAAAGAAAACTACCAATAATACTTGTTATGGGATCTATAAAGCCTTTGTCATTTCTCAGCAGGAAAGAGCTGGGATCTGAGGTCACCCTCACTCTCTAACATATTGGAATTTCTCCAGGAAGGTCTGGGCAAGGGTTTAGTGTATAGCTCCTTAAAAGTTCAAGTCTGCCCTGTCAGCTATGTTGAACAAAGATAGGCCTTGGATCCTCTAGCGAAGCGTTTCTTAAAGGTAGCAATAAAGATCAGGTCTCCAATAAATCTTTTACCGAAGTGGGACCTGCCTTTAGTTCTGAAAGCCTTATTAGCACCTCCATTTGGTCCAGTGTCATCATGCTCTTTGTTTCACTTGACTCTAAGTGAAATTTTTTGGATGGCAATTGCATCAGCTAGAAGGGTGTCTGAACTGTGCTTTCTCAGCGTGAGAGCTGTATTGCCTAATACTCCAAAATAAAATAGTACTCAGACCGGTCCCAAGTTTTCTTCCAAAAATAGCATCGGCTTTGCACATGAATTGGGAAGCAGACTTATCGGCTTTCCCGGATAGTAACTTGGAAGACGAATGGACTAGGCTGGATCTAGTGCAGGCCTTATCAATATACCTAGAGCGAACTAAGGATTTCCGGAAACAAGATCAGCTCTTAATTTTTCCCGGTGGCTCCAGAAAAGGCATGGCTATGCCACCTAGAATGGTGTCTTCATGGATCGTAAAAGCTATCCAGATGGCATATAGAGAGTTGGGATATCCTCCATCTTTGGAGGTCAAAGCACATTCTACGAGAGGCATGGCAGCTTCCTGGGCATCATACGCTAAGGCAGAAGCAGTGTGCAGGGCAGCTAGCTGGAGTGCACCTAATACTTTCATTCAGCACTACAGAGTGAATGTAACTCTGAAGGCTTCGGAAGCTTTTGGGTCTACTGTTCTGTCAGCGGCTGTCGGCCATTAAAATAATTGTTATCGGTTTATGATGCTAGTTATTTGTGTCTTTCCCTCCCCTTATGTGGTTGATTGCTTGCTACGTTCCATAGTAGGCTGACATGAGGAGGTCCAGGAATAAGGAAAATTGTTTTCATACTTACCGTAATTTTCCTTTCCTGGATCCCTCTCATGTCAGCCGAGGGACCCCCACCCAAAGTCTGTCGCGAGGTGGGTAAACTGAACACTGCATAGGGGCAGACAGCTGCCTCTTATAGGCTTGGAAAGAGGTTGTCCTGAAGGGATTAGAAGAGGTGGAGCTGACCCATAGTAGACTGACATGAGGAGGATCCAGGAAAGGAAAATTACGGTAAGTATTAAAACAATTTTCCTTATTCCTGTAATTTTCCTCCACGCCCCTTATGCCACTGCACTGCACTGTACATACCGCTGCCTGCTCCCGAACTGATCTTAGACTGTTATATGACAACGCTTCTGCCTAACACTAAAAATACCTCTGCCTGCTCTGGAACTGACCCTGGCCTGTTATACGACAATGCTTCTGCTTAATGCTAAACATGCCTCTGCCTGCTTTGGAACTGACACCGGACTGTTTATTGACTACGTTTTTTTTGCCTTCCTCTTGGACTGATCTTTTACCCTGCTACTGGAGTAGTGGGATTCATAAACACAGGGGTCTCACATATGTGCGGGGCTCCAGAATGATTTTTCTGGATGAAGAAAACTATTTATTTGGTCTTCTCATTCCCAGATTAGGGTCTAAAGACTCGGAGGCTTCAAAGCGTTTGGGTGGGAGAAGCCTCTACCCCGTCCCCATTCTTTCCTGGCCTGCTACCTGTACTATGGACCATGTTCCTGCCTACTACCAGAACCAATATTTTGGCGCTGCTGGCAATATCTCTACCTGCACTGACTCTGGACTGTATATGGACAGTATTCATGCCTGTACTGACTATGGACAATATTCCTACCTGCTGCCTGGACAATTCGCTGACCACGTCCCTGCCTTCCTGGATCAGGGCTCTCCTCCTGTGGACAACTGCACTACTAAAACCACAGGTAATCTTTTGTTTACTCAGCAGAAGGTATTTTGGGGTGTAGTTCTTGGTATGTACATGCTATGTGTTAGAAATATGAAGGGCTTTCAAAAATGTGATAGGTTGTCAGGAAATGAAATTTTTAATTTATGTTCCTAGAACACCTGATGGGGCTCCTTTGATGTTGGGCATCTGTATGTGGCCAGGCTGTGTAAAAGTCTCACACATGTGGTATCACCATACTCAGGAAGAGTAGCAGAATGTATTTTGGGGTGTAATTTTTGCTAAGTACTTGCTATGTGTTAGAAATATCTTATATAAATGGACAACTTTGTATAAAAAAAAAAAAAAAACATTTTCCTTTTCTTTCCACATTTTCTAAGCACTTGTGGGAAAAAAATGACATGTTCAAAAGACTCTTAGGCTTAATAGATTATACGATGGGATGTTTAGTTTCCAAAATGGGGTCATTTTGTTGGTGTTTCCATTGTCCTGGTGCTCCAGGGGCCTTCAAAAGTGTAATAGGTGGTTGAGAAATGAGATGTGTAATTTATGCTCTTAGAACGCCTGACAGTGCTACTTCAATGTTGGGCCTCTGTATGTGGCCAGGCTGTATAAAAGTCTCACACATGTGATATCGCCATACTCAGGAGGAGTAGCAGAATACATTTTGGGGTGTCATTTTTTTCTATGTACATGCTATGCATTGGAAATATCTTATACATGGACAACTTTGTGTAAAAAAAAGCGTTTCCATATTTTTCCCCCATTTTCCAAAAACTTCTGGAAAAAAATGAACCGTTCAAATGACTGATTATGCATCATAGATTATACTTTGGGGTGTTAGCTTTCCAAAATGGGGCCATTTTGTGGTAGTTTCCATTGTCCTGGTGCTCCAGGGCCTTCAAAAGTGTAATAGGTGGTTGAGAAATGTTATGTGTAATTTATGCTCCTAGAATGCCTGACAGTGCTACTTCAATGTTGGGCCTCTGTATGTGAACAGACTGTATAAAAGTCTCACACGTGTGGTATCGCCATACTCAGGAGGAGTAGTAGAATATATTTTGGGAAGTCATTTTTGCTATGTACATGCTATGCATTGGAAATATCTTATAAATGGACAACTTTGTGTAACAAAAATGTGTTTTTAATTTTTTTTCCATAATTTCCAAAAGGTTCTGGAAAAAAAATGAACCGTTTTAAAGACTCATCATGCCTCATAGAATATACGTTGGGGTGTTCGTTTTCCAAAATGGGGTAATTTTGTGGGTGTTTCCATTGTCCTGGTGCTCCAGGGCCTTCAAAATGTAATAGGTGGTTGAGAAATGAGATGTTTAATTTATGCTCCTAAAATGCCTATAAGTGTTACTTCAAAGTTGGGCCATGCTGTGTGGCCAGGCTGTGTAAAAGTCTCACACATGTGGTATCGCCATACTCAGGAGGAATAGCAGAATGTATTTTGGTGTGCAATTTGTGGTATGCACATGCCATTTGAGAGAAATAACCTGTTAACCTGACCATTTTGTGGGAAAAAAAATCTTAATTTTGCAGAGAATTGTGGGAAAAAATTACAACTTCAAAAAACTAACCATGCCTCTTACCAAAAAGGGGTCATCTGGGGGGTATTTGTACTTTCCTGACTTGTTAGTGTCTCAAGAAATTAGATAGGCCATCAGTACATCAGGTGTGATCAATTTTCAATGATTGCCACCATAGCATGTAGACTCTATGCCCTCATACACTTGGGTGTTTTTTAACGCCATGTTTTGGGGCTTTTTTTACAGCTCTCCATGTTTTTTCCATGTTATTCAATGGCCCTCTAAAAACGCTGACATTTTTGAGCAGTAGAGGGCATCGGCGTTAGTGAACTGTAACTATAACGCGGAACCGGAGTGTTCCGAGGCTGCATCGTTATGGCATTTTTGACGCTGAGCCGGCAAAACGCTCAATAATGTGGCTCAATGTTGTATACACAGCCTAGTAAGGTGTTCTATTCAAAATCAATGCTTCCCTATGGGAGCCCATTGATTTGAATGGAAGTTGCACCAGAAGTCGGATCATGATGAAAAAATTTGCGTGGGGTTCCCCCCCAAGAGCATACCAGGCTCTTTGATCTGGCATGGATTTTAAGAGGAACCCCCATGCCAAAAAAAGGCGTAGGATCCCCCCAAAATCCATACCAGACTCTTATCCGAGCATGCAGCCCGGCAGTCACGGAAAGGGGGTGGGAATGAGCGAGCGCCCCCCTCCTAGACCATACCAGGCAGCATGCCCTCAACATGGGCAGTATGGGTGCTTTGAGGCAGGGGAGCTCTGTGCCCCTAAGCACGTTGTCCCCATGTTGATCGGGACAAGAGCCTCTTCTTGACAACCCTGGCCGTTGGTTGTCGGGGTGGTCTGCGGATGGGGGCTTATCGGAATCTGGAAGCCCCCTTTAATAAGGGGGCCCCAGATGTTGGCCCCCCATCCTATGTAAATGAGTATGGGGTACATTGTACCCCTACCCATTTACCTGCAAAAAAAGTGTACAAAAAACACACTACACAGCTTTTTAAAATATTTTATTAAATCTGCACCAGCGTCTTCTCCCCTCTGTTCTCCCTCTCCGGCGTCTTCTTTATTCAGCTCTTTTGCGGAGTCTTCTGTCTTCTGAAGGGTCTTCTGCAGAGTTTCTGTCTTCTGCCGCTGTCTCCTCGGCTAGCTTCTCCCACTTCTTCATCTTCTTCTCCTTCTTTGGGTCTGGTTTGGATTTTTATACGAGCATGCAACCTGACCAGTAAGGATAGGGGGCGAGAGTGTGCCCCCCCTGAACCATACCAAACTACATGCTGTCAACATGGGGAGTATGGGTGCTTTGGGGCAGGTGGGGCTCTGCCCCCCCACCCCAAAGCACCTTGTCCCCTGGGCTGTGGTTGTGGGGGTGTGCGGGCGGGGGGCTTATCGGAATACGGAAGCCCCCTTTAATAAGGGGGCCCCCGGATCCCGATCCCCCCCATGTGAATTAGTATCGTGTACATCGTACCTCTACTGCTTCACGACCCGGAAAAAAAAGAACAGCTCCTCCTCCATGGGAGGGCTCCTGCTGACTGAGCTCCCTTTGGTTTGACATTTTATTTATAGTGAAGGTGGGGCCACCCAGTGGCTTAATTGAGCGGCCCGGCCCTCTGACATCACATGACGTCAGAAGGGACGGGGTCACCCGTACATCACCCGGTGGCCCTGCCCTGCACTATAAATAAAACATCAAAACAAAGCCAGCGCAGACGGCGGCAGCCCTCCCATGGAGGAGAAGCTGTGCACGTAGTGTGCGCGCAATGCATTATGGGGCGCTCCACGGCAGCAAAGTCACTGCAAACGCCCCATAATGTTCTAAAATCGTCAAACGGGCGAACGCCCAATGTTCGAGTCAAACTTAAGTTCAACTCGAACCTCAGGCCCTTCCCTAGTTACAGATGAATATGAAAGGGGGATGTGATGATAGTAACCTAAACAGACACCTTCAATAACATTATTCAGACATAAAATGTTTGTAAATTGTAAAATACCACACTCACTAGTACAATGACAAAGAGGCAGCTGCTAACACGACAATTTAGACAAAAAATGGTATAAAAAGCATGAATATAAAGTACAGCGCTTTCAATCACTCCACACAAAGCAAATAAATATGAATCTAACGCTTAAAGTGAAAAACCGATTGCAAATAAATAGTGCATATACTTAATGAAAAATGCATAAAAGTAATTGAATACACATAAATATTCGGATACTGTATAGAATATCAAGAAAATTATAGTCCCTCATGCAATTGAATACAAATGTCAAATCAAACTTGTAAGGGACACACAAAAAAAAATGTCTAATGTGCAAAGATTAATAAACTGTCCACGTGACTGTAAAGAATAGTGACAAGTGCCCAATGATCAAAGTGGATTGTGCCAGTAGACGGGATTCCATGAAGAATACTCCACCACAAATTAAAACTCCTTACCAGATACTGGTAAGTAACCAGCAAAAATAGAACCCTAGTATTGGGGCTGTCCTCTTGTAGACAGACTTTAGGATTATATCCAGGACTCCATAGATCT
Organism: Glandirana rugosa; assembly: GCA_018402905.1. Taxonomy (NCBI): domain Eukaryota; kingdom Metazoa; phylum Chordata; class Amphibia; order Anura; family Ranidae; genus Glandirana; species Glandirana rugosa. The sequence goes on along the minus strand of BLSH010005617.1, from coordinate 93,039 downwards.
GCGTCACTCCATTTAATTTTTCACCAGAGGAAATATCCCTCAAGAATTTTGACCACATAATGGAACAAAAAGGAAATCTAGCCATAGTGTAAAACCATTTAATGAATTTATTTTAAAAATGGTTTAAAAACACTTACATTTGAGTTGAAAAATACAGCTCTAAGATAAAAGGACTGGTACAGTGACTCAGGGGGAACACACCAGACGCGTTTCGTCTCCTCAAGATGTCATCTGGGGTTATTTTGTCTCCAATTAGTCAAAACTCAGTGTGACTTTTAGATATTTCCAACCTTGCAAAGATATTACCATCATGGTCTTCTCCTCTGCAGTTACAGTGTCAGCTAACTGTCACACTGTCAGTATGATTGATGATGCCACATGCTGAACAGGCGAATGTATGTTGTTGTGGGAATGCAAGATTGTAAAAACCTGCCAACCTCCAATTATGCTGGCACCTACTTATCATGGACCCTACTCTGTTGCCCTTTGTGACCGAGGTTCCCACAGTAACATTTATAAGAGCCTCTTCTATAGGCGGCAGACTGGTGTTCAGCGAATATCGAGCATCCAAGGGAGATAATTGCAGATGACGGGGTACATTTACTTGTGGAAGCTGTAGGTACTGCCAATACATGGATTTATGTTCTGATATTATCCTACCAAATTAAAAAAAATGGTTTTGTCCAAAACATTTCGTTAATTGTAAGACTCCCAGCGGGATATACCAACTCTCCTGTGAGTGTGGGTGTTACTACGTCGGGAAGACGATAAACTAATTTTGGAGAAGAGTATATAAACATTTAACCAGCATTACCATGCGTGACCCTGATACCACAATAGGTCGCCATATGGCTTTGGCCCACAGTACATCAATTCCCAAGGTACACTTTTTGGCCTTAGATCATGTTCACTTCACATCCCGTGGTGGTGATGTTAACAAATGTCTCCTCCAGTGTGAATTGAGGTGGATACATCTCTTGCAGGCAACCTCCTCACCTGGACTCAATGAGGCCTTTAACTTTAAGCCCTTTCTTCCAGGTTTTGTGTCTGGAGGTTGTGAATTAAATTTATAAAGACTACTTTACCCATTCCACCCTATGACATGTACCGGTCTGGACAGTCTGGATATCTACTATCAATTATCACCTGATATGTATTAATTGGGATTGTGCTGATAATTACCTCATTTGTATGTGCAACGGCCACGCCATATCGTGACAGTGTTTCTCTTTTTCAATCTCATTGACAATTATTTTGATTTTTTGTTAACATTTATATTTTATTTTCCATTTTTTATTTTATTTTTCTTTATTATGTTGCTTCGTCATATTGCTTCTCCTTTTCCATTATGTACTATGTATTTCCAATCATTTTGTGTTATATTGTCTATAGATTCTCCTATGTCCCCATCCCATGTCTTTTCCCACCCCCCTCCATGGATAGGTTGTGATTACGCATCAATTCTGACTGCCCAATATGTGCCCAGCTGCAGTATTTGTGGGCTGTCTACCTAGGACTGCAGTTTTGCCCGTCACCACGGGGTGCCGCTGCCGCGTTCCCTTGTACACGCGCGCCACCCGGTGGGTAAGCTCCGGCCCAGGGGCGAGGATGGAGATCCTCTCTCCCCACCCACTGGTCCTTGGAGCAATTTTTTCCAGGTGCACATGACTGTGCACCTGGATTAATCCCGCCGGTGGTGTCCGGATGTGTGAAGTCATCCCGACCTCTGGGTGGAGCTACGCCGTGCGCCTGATCACCAGGGAGATGTCCGACATCCAGCTGAAGGGTCTGTATCGCCCCTCTATTGCTGGATGGCTGACACTGCCCTCTGCTCAGGGATTGGCTCCACTCAGACACACACCACTACTTAAGGCTGGCTGGGCATGCTGCTCAGTCTCACCTGAGCACAGCCTGTGAGTGGATGTTTTACATGCCACACCTATACCAGGTACAGATTACATGATTTTGGAGACTTACTAACTTTGTTTTAACATGGGAGGATCTCTCTGTAAATATAGTGATTCTGATCCCATCTGTTATGTGTTGTATTCCCTGAGATGGTCTGATCCCTAGGGCACTTACAACTAACTTTTTACATCTCTGTTATTATTTGTAAATCTGATACAGTACTAGAGTGATGGGATAAATTATTTTGTATTTTTTATTACCCTATTACCTCTCTGAGTAGAAATATAGGGGTCTAATAATGTTGGGTTTTATATATATATAGAGAGAGAGAGAGACGGTAACTTTAGGAGTTTACAATACGCTTGTTTCTTACTTTCCATAAGCGTTTTTGTTTCTATTCCTGAGAAAACAAAACTTTTGGATATGTGATGATATGAACTACTCCCTTTTGGCTTCAAGATGGACCTCTAATCAAAAAACAGTTTAACTAGAATTGTCATGTATTGTTTCACTTTCTATCAGTCACATGGGAAAAACACCCATTTAACTGCTTGATTGCTAATAAGAAGATACGAATATTGATTGGACTATGTTTTACAATCACACCTAGAATACACTATGAACACACCCACACTTCATGCATATTCATAAGTATATAATGTAAAACCTGTAATCATAATCATAACATTAGAATCACATTCACTTTCCCTCAGTTTGCATGAATTGAGCTATTGTGCTGTTATTCTCCACTGCAGTGATTAAAGTACCTAGTATTTGGACTTACTATCTCATCTGAAAGGTCTTGTTTTAAGACTCCCAAATAGAGTTGATCGAACCTCTGGAAGTTCGGGTTCTGCTGGTTCGCCCGAACTTCGGGACAAAGTCCGGACTGGACCCGAACTTTGACACGGGCCCCGAACCCCATTGAAATCAATGGGGACCTGAACTTTTAGGCACAAAAATGGCTGTAACAACGGCCTTTTGGCTAAGATCAAGTGTAGTATCTGTTCTTATCAGTTTGAAGGTAAGGCATTTAGGTCCCCTCTGGAGTGTTGGGGGACTAGCCTTTCCTGATGTAATTGGTACGGAATGGTGATGGTGGTGGGAGGGCCTTTTTCCTCCTGGGTTGAATCTGGCTTCGGCTTGTCCCCAGTTGAAGGCAAGGCTCTCCCTAAGCTGTCTAAATTCCTATGCCTCCTGATGGAATGGAGAACCACCTCTGATCTGGCCGATTGGCTGGTCGCTATGCTCGGCCTTTTGGCTGGCTGGTGTTGAACCAGAGACCAGACAAATGCTGAAGGATGCGCCGAGTGTGCCTTAGTCCCCGGGCTGAGCTCCGCAAATCCTGAAGCGTAATTGGATTCTGGACGGTGGACCCGGAAGAAACCTGCATCAGGTTTGCTATAGGTGAACAGGGTGACCCGAAACCTGGAAGAAACCTGCATCTGGTATATCCAGATGAACAGGGTGACCAGGTGTCCGGAAGAAACCTGCACCTGGCATCCAGATGAACAGGGTGACTGGTAAGCCGGAAAGATCCTCCTGGCTGGTACGGGGAGACGCCGGTCTGGCCTTTAGGTCGGGCCCGAAAGAAGCCCGTGGTGCATGTGCCCCTGGAGTGGCAGTCCAGGGGTGCCTGAAATTTCACAGTGGGTGGCAACACTTTGATTTTGATGGCACCAAGGTCACTGCACCATACACACTTTTTTCACACCTGCCTCCTGGGCCGGGCCTTTTGGCCAGGACCGGAGGAATTTTTGATTCCTGGCCGCAAGGCCGGCCTTTGTTACTCACAAAGGCACTTTCCGCACTTCTCTCCACTATCCCTTCCTCACTTTTTATTGTGTTTTGTTTGCTGTGTTGTTTGTAGTGTCGTGTCACTTGATTGCTTTGGGTACATGAGCACCGTTTGATAAGTAGGGTGTACGGTCTCTCGGGGCCTGCCCGAAAGTCTTGGGTTGGCGGTGGGTATGGCCTTTTGGCTTGATCCACCATCTCTCATGGGGTCTCCCTTCGGGGGAGTCCCACAGTATCGAGGGGCGGCCGGTTTCGGCTGGTCGCCAAACGAGAACTGAGGGTTGCCCGGCCTTCTGGCTAAGCAATCCTTGGTGCACGATACCTCAATCCCTGTCAGGAGCCTCGTGCCACCGGGGGATCAGGATAGAGGCCCTTCCTCTTCGGAGGGGGGCTATTGTGTACACCCATGTGCACTTTTTGTGTCTTCACTTTTGTGTTGTGCACTAGTGTTGAGCGAACCCGGACTGTAACGTTCGGGTCCGTACCGAACTTTAGGGTGTCCGTGGCACGGACCCGGACCCGGACATTTCAAAAATCGTTCGGGTTCGGTCCGGGGTTCTGCTATTCTATCGTCTTGGGGCCTGGCTTGGGCTTGCTAAAAACTTTACAGGCCCAGGCCCAGGCACGGTGCCTGTGG
>BLSH010005617.1:50857-60897 GCA_018402905.1 Glandirana rugosa | reverse complement strand
GGTGGCACTGTTAGGCAGCACTGATCAGGAAGAACTGGCAGGCATCACTGATGGGCACTGAGTGCCATCCCTATTGGACATTGATTGGTATACCTGGTGGTCCTGCAGTGGGCGTACCTGGTGGTCCTGGGTGGGAAACCTTGGTGGTCCTGGGTGGACATCCTCGGGGGGGGGGGGGCTGGACTGATAATCAGCACAGACCCCCCTGCCACGAGAGACACCGATCTGCTCTCCACTACTCCCGTCTGGCAGTGCGAGTGGAGGAAAAGCCGATAAAGGGCACTCCATATTTACACTGTGATCAGCTGCGATTTGACATAGCTAGTCACGTGGTAAAGAGATTCCATCAGAGGCTCTTTACCTAGATAGGAGATTCAGTGTGTCAGACTGACACACCACACCACCGTTCACTGCGCTGCGTGCCCCCGCGGGTGCTCGCTGGGTTGCGATCCTGCGGACATCATATGATACCCAGTCAGGATAACTGAACCATTCCTGGCCGTCATTCTGTTTTAGGCCGGACGGGAAGTGGTTAAAGAGGCATGATTAAATAAAATGTGAGCTTTCATGTACCCATAAAATATACTTTAATTGCTGTGGTACAAGTGTGACTCTCACCGTTATGTATATGCCTGAGCAAATTGAACGCTTCAATTACACATACGTTTGTGCAGGTGAAAATATACAGAGAGCTAACACTTTATCTGAGCATACCCTAAAATAGAACCTTGTTAAAACAGGGACTGCTTGGCCACCAGCAACTGTTGAGACAATGAACACTTTGGTCAGAGGTTTGTATGCAATGTACAATATAGTGTATATAATATAGGAGTCTGTAACACAGAATTAGGAGTTAGTGCTGTGTAATGTAAGGAGAACGGCGGTCAGGAGTGCAAAACTCAGAGCACAGGGTCAGGAATATATTACGTAAAGAGCACAGGAGTTAAAAGTGTTTAAGGTACAGAGTGCAAGGGTCAGAAGTGAGTAGCACAGAACGCAGGGGTCAGGAATGAGTAAAACAGAGTGCAAGAGGCAGGAGTAACACAAAGCACTGGGATCAGGAGTGAGTAACACAGAGCGCAGGGGTCAGGAGTGAGTAACACAGAGCGCAGGGGTCAGGAAATGAGTAACACAGAGTGCAGGGGTCAGGAGTGAGTAACACAGAGTGCAGGGGTCAGGAGTGAGTAACACAGAGTGCAGGGGTCAGGAGTGAGTAACACAGAGTGCAGGGGTCAGGAGCGAGTAACACAGAGTGCAGGGGTCAGGAGTAACACAGAGTGCAGGGGTTAGGAGTGAGTAACACAGAGCGCAGGGGTCAGGAGTAAGTAACACAGAGTGCAGGGGTCAGGAGTGAGTAACACAGGGCACAGGGGTCAGGAATGAGTAACATAGAGCGCAGGGGTCAGGAGTGGGTAATGTACAGAGGGCCACGATCTTTAATTAACAAAGTGAAACAAAATCCCAAATCTTTCAATGGGGACATTAGTTTCAGTGACAACCAGTGACTTCTTTCCACTCTTGTGGCTATGAGAAATAATACATGGAAGTCTCCTTAAAGGGTCACAGATGTAAAAAAAAAAAAACTGACAGGGGTTATAACCCTTCATTAGGCTCCGTTCACACATAGGCATTTTGAATTGTAAGCAAAACTGCAACGATTTTGCCTGTGATTTCAAAACATGCTGTTAAAATGTCAAATTGCACATCAGTGTGATTAGGTGCTATTCATTTCAATGGCACCTAAAAACGCAGTGCGATTCCGACGGTTGTCACCCAGCACGATTTGTCGAGCATCAATCGCACTGCGTTTTTAGGTACCATTGACATGAGTGACACCTGAGCAAGCTGATGTGCGATTTGACATTTCAACAGTGCTTTTTATAACCGCGGCAATTCCACCCGCGATTCAAAATGCCTATGTGTGAACGAAGCCTTACTCTATCCAAAATGAAAAAAAAAGTTTTGGTCTTTAGTTATACTTTAAATAATAAATCGCATATAGAGTGCTTAGTAAGAAATGAAATGTTCATTAGTCACCATGTCAAGTTCTAGCTGGGATTATGCAAACACCGTGCAAACCTGTGCCCAGACTATGCGCATTAAAATGTTTATATATTTCGAGCAAGCGATAAAAGCACTTTAAAGATTTCACTTATTTGTAACTATAGTCATGGTAGAGAAAATAATCTTTAACAGCTCACAACAAAGGCAATTAAATCATATCTTCTTTCACCTTTATTCTAGAGATAAGATCTTGGCAGCCTGCCAGTCCTTTAATATAAACTTAGAGTCAGAGCATATATTTCTAAACTGCTAGAAACCAAATTAAAACCTGACTTAGAAACATAGAAACATAGAAAAGTGACGGCAGAAAAAGACTGAGTAGTCCATCGAGTCTGCCCCTTTTTTTTTTTTTTTTACATTACCCTTGTTGTCTGACTTCAGAGTCTTTGTTGTGATCTTAGAGGATCTTTGAGAATGAATGACTTTACAGTACATGGGATTAAAGAGGCCAGTGAATGCTGGTTTAAGCACCGGTTCACACTATAATCCGCATGTGAATCGCACAGGAACTGCACTGCACTCCTGTGCAATTCACATGCGATTCGGTGTGATTTCAGCCCATTCATTTTGAATGAGTTGAAATCGCATCGCATCGCACCAAAAAGTGCAGGCACCTTTTTTGAAGCCTCACCACAACCACATTGCATGGTATTTTTGTACCATGCGATCCAGTGCAGGCAAACCACACTGTGTTTGCGATCCTTTTGGGTGTTGTTAACTTTGAAACGACAGCCGCAACGGATCACAAACACAGTGCGATTGCAATGCGATGCGGGAAACGCTTCTAGTCTGCTCATACAACTTCTGTTGTACGACCGTCGTATGTCCGCTGTTCTAATCGCACGTACTAACGATCGATTTCGCATACAATGGTCGTTCGTACGACCTGTTGTATACGACCGTCGAACCGTGTGTACGAGACATAAGTTGTTACAGCGACCGGACTATATACACAATGGGGTTATTCAGGCTTGGCTTTTACCCAATCTCCCCATATTTTGTCAAACTTTTTTGGACATTTATGACTCATGTAAGTGAGTTTGTAAAGAGGTAAGACTGCATCCACCATTGATCTCGACTGGGCCATCGTGGGGGCCTCAGACTGCTTCCATTTGACCAAGATTGCCTTCCTAGCCTAAAACATTGTATAGAAAACAAAAAAATGTTTGTGGATACTGGGGACAATCGCATCACAGATATCCAGGAGTAAAATTCTAGGGTCAAGCCCGATAGACAGGCCTCCAATGTTATTGATCTGTTCCACCACCCCTCCAATTATGAACATTTACTTTATACTGTTAGTGTGCCTTCTTCCAGTAATGTCCAATGCAGGCCATCAGTCCATATCCAGGAACCATTATCTCCTCTACCACTTCTTTCAGTTCCCTGACATCCTCTTCCATCAGATTGGCCTTGGTGACGTAACTTATGAGCATGTACATGTGTTACACAAGGATGGGCTCAGGCGTGTTCACAAGTGCACATGCCGAGCCCGCCAGGAAGTGAACCCTGCACTGCGCTAATCACAGGCAGGGAGACATTTCCCCTTTGTGTGGCTGCAGCGATATCTCCCTGCCTGTGATTAGCGCAGTGCAGAGTTCACTTCCCGCCGGGCTCGGGCACATGCACTTGCGAACACGCCCGAGCCCATCCTTAGTGTTACATTGTCCCTGGCTTCCAGCACCATTCTTGGCACCTTACAAGTGTAAATTGCATGCGATATATGCCCAGGTAGCAAGAAATTGCGTTGCAAGTTTGAAAATGACTTGCTAAGCTATTGTTAGACTTGCCAATTTGTTGCAAAATTGCAGCAAGTCCGCATTGCAGGATTCCATATCCATTCTCTTTGCAAACATTCTGCAGGTCTGCTGCAAGTTCTGGTTCAGTTATGTGGTGAAATGGTCATCCCATCACAGAGGTCACTGTGGCTAAATATTCATGCTGTAGACTTGCAGAGCTCTTGCTGTAGTCTTATCACTGCAACTTTGCTCTTGCTAGAGACTTGCTACGCAAATTTGCTACAAATTGGAAAAGTGTCAACTAGAACTTGTGCTTCAAGTGCTCTGCATGGGTACAACTTCCCAGTGAAAATGCGCAGCAAGTTAACATGACTTACAATTCAACACTTCCACAAATTTGTGGCAAGTTATCCTTGCTATCTAGGACAGTGTATAGACAACAACTAAAGCATTTTTTAGGCAGAATAGACTTTCCTACCTCCTAGCATTTTTTTTCAGAGTTTAGTTCTGATATAAGGAATATATAAAAACATGTCCCTATGGCCCATTTCACACGGGCTTATCCGTTTGCGGACACGTTCTGATCAGCAGGGATCAATCCGCTGATCCCCGCTGAGCAGGCGGATGACAGATCCGTCTCCACTTACTGTGCAGAGACAGGTCTGTCAGAGCCCCGCTCTCCTCTATGGAGATCAAATGAAAACGCATCTGCCTGTCCATTTTTATCGAATCCGCTCCAATTCTACAGACAGATGGAAAATAGGGTTTCCACCCATCTGGATTTCACGGCAGGATCGGAGAGTGGCGGATGTCAGTGGACATTTCTCCGCTGACATCCATCACTCCATAGGGCAGCATGGAGCATCCGTTCAGGTCCCCCTAAAAACAGACTTGCAGTGAATGGAATGCCCATGTGAAATGGGCCTATGTCTGAGCACAGGTGCACCTAAGCAAAGCAACAGGTCTGCTTTAGACTACTTTCACACTGGGGCAGTAGCGGTAAATCGCTGCTAGTTTCAGCAGCAATTTGCCGCTGTTATAGCGGCACTATGGTGTTGCTATGCAGGCGGGAGCACGGCGCTTTTAACCCCCCACAAGGAGTTAAAAAGGGGTTAAAATTGCCGGCGTGCCTCGCTCCCGAGGCGGTGTGCAGCGGCTTCAGAAGTGCTGCCCATTGTTTTCAATGGGCAGGGGCGGCGCAGGAGTGGTGTCTCACCGCATCGCTCCAAAGATGCTACTTGCAGGACTTTTTGATAAGTCCTGCAAACGCACCGCCCCAGTGTGAAAGCACTCAGGGCTTTCACATTGGGGTGGATTAGGGGGGATTTTTGAGGAGCTTTACAGGTGCTATTTTTAGCTAAATAGCGCTTGTAAAATGCCTCAGTGTGAAAGGGGTCTTAATTCTCACCTCCCAATCAATTTAATTATCTTTCTATTGGGAACTAGTCAGAGTTGGAGTGGTGTGCCCATTCACACAGGGGCAACCTGCACTCTGACTTGAGTCGCCTGAAGTCGTCCCAAGTCGCTTGACATTTGAAATCCTATTGAAATGGATGGGAGCCGTCTTAATGTATGCTACTGAAGTTGGAGCGACTTCAGAAAAGGTTCCTGCACTACTTCTAAGCGACTTTTATCCAACTTCTGCCCATAGAATTATATAGAAGTCGCCTCCAAGTCGGATCCCCCATCTAGATGGAAGCGACTTTACAGTGAAAAGAAAAGAATTTATTCAGGGCAACCCCCTCCCTCCCTTCTCTGATTGGCCACAGGCAAAGTCGCCTGGCATTGTCAAGCTTGAAGTTGCCTGCAAATTGCCTGGCAAAGTCGTGCCTGAAGTCGGATCGCCCCTGTGTGAATGCAGCCTTAGGCCCCTTTCACACATACGGACCGTTTGTCCGTTTTTCATCCATCCGTTGATGGATGAAAAACGGACATCAATGCAACTCTATGAAAAAACGGATGACAACTGATGATCAGCTATTTTCGTCCGTTTCCGTCAGCATCCGTTTTTTTGAACGGATGAAAGTCCTATTTTTCATCCGTCAAAAAAACGGATCGGACGAAAAACGGATGTAAATGGACGAACGGTCAGTTTTTCATCCGTTTTTGCATTGGTAGTGGATGTAAAAAAAAACTGATGAAAAACTGATGACCACAGATGAAAAAAATGGATGAAAAACGGATTAACTGATGAACTGATGAATGGTCTGTGTGTGTGAAAGCACCGTAAGAGCCGGTCCACACTACAGTGACTTGAGAGGCGACTTGTGCCGCTCCAAGTCACCCCAAGTCGCTTGCAAAGTGAAATCCCATAGAAGTGAATGGAAGCGGTCTAAATGTACACTACTGAAGTCGCTCCGACTTCTGAAAAGGTTCCTGTACTACTTTGAGGCGACTTCTATCCGACTTGTGCCCATAGAAATCAATGGAAGTCGCCTCCAAGTCGGATCCCCATCTAAAAAGAAGCGACTTCACAGTGAAAAGAATAGAATTTATTTTAGGGCAGCCCCCTCCCTCCCTTCTCTGATTGGCCACAGCAAAGTCGCCTGGCATGAAGTCGTGTTGTAAATCGCTCTATAAATTGCCCAAAGTCGCGCTGAAGTCGCCTGCAAAGTCGTGCATGAAGTCGGATCGCCTCAGTGTGAACCGGCTCTAATAGTTTTTTTGCAATTAGGGATGAGCTCAGATGTGTTTGAATTCAAGTCCACCTGAAGCTGTAACTGCATCAGGCTAATCATACCCAGCTGAGGCATGCCCTGCCCGGTAGCTGCATGTATACAGGCCCATCCCCATCCTGGCTGCAAATGATTGGTCTAGTACAGGTGACAGCTTCTTGGTGGGTTCGGACTAGAAATTAAACACACCTGAGCTTATCACTATTTGCAATCAAGGATGGGAGGCTCTGACACTTATTAAGCTCATTGCAGGGAACCATTGCTTCATGTATCATTTATGTCATTGTTCTTTAATTGACTGAGTACTGTGCTTTATAGAAAATAATGAAACCCTGAACATGTCTGGTCCTGTAGTGGCAAAATGATTGATATCATTTATCAGCAGGAGGCAGAGGGTAATGCCCCGGTATGGCAACTCACTGCTTTTGAGGATCTTAGCCCCCAGGATCACTAACACAGCAGTGGTAATAGCAGACCCTACATGACATAGCATTAGCATAATATGAGAGTTTTTTGCAAAACTAAAAATGACTTTCAGTGGCTCAAATATCTGAACATTTCACATCGCTTTGTTGCTCAAAGCTTTTTCACTCAAAAAAAAAAAAAAAAATCTTTCCAGGAGGAATATAAAAACAAGTTTACATTGTGTCTCTATCAGACCTCACATGTGCAGGATGAATGATACTTGGAGGCAATCAATACAGAGACAGAATTCAATAATGTATGAGACTATTTAAATAATATAGAGCAGATTGTGATTATGTAAATGTGCGCCAATTCATGCATAATTTTACATTAGCATCTTCCAAAACTGTTCTCAAGTTGCTCCACATATTCAAATTCAGTATTACAGTAAATCGTTCCCATTCCGCCGCTGATATCAACATATTCTAGAAGTAAACGTAAACACATCATGCATTATCATGAAACTCCTAAAAATACGCAACTTGACATACAGTATTTAAAGGAAACCTGTAGCGATGTTAGAGGAAACCAGTACTGAATTATGCTAGCTGTTACTGCTGTCTTCTCTTTCTGTTAGGTGCTTGCTTGCCAACTGATTCATTGGCTTTAGTACTTTCTGAATGATTGACCCACAATGAAAATGCAATCAGGCATTGTGACTTCACTCATGCTTGCTGTGGGTTAAGTGACAGCATGGCAAATAGCATTTTCAGAATGACTGTGTGCAGGTGTCCTTTAAGACCCCTTTCACATTGAGGCGGTTTTCAGGTGTTTTAGCGCTAGAAATAGGGTTGCCACATCATCCCTTTAATCCAGGACACATGAATTACACAAGTTCTGAGGCTAATTAAATGCAGATAAGGTACCAAGTGAGTTTAATTACCACCTTAATCTGCCACAGAACCTGTATAATTAATATGTGTCCCGGATTAAAGGGATGATGTGGCAACCCTAGCTAGAAATAGCCTCTGAAAAGCGCCTCCCATTGATTTCAATATGTGCTTTCCCACCGGGGCAGTGTGCTTGCGGGACGTTATAAAAAGTCCTGCAAGCAGCATCTTTGGGGCGGGTTTCAAGCGCTACAAATTACGCTTCAAAAACGCCCCTGCCCATTGAAATGAATGGGCAGTGCTTCCAAAGCGCATGAAAAGCACCTCAGCAGCACCGCAAAACGGGTCTTTTTGGTGTTTTTTTTAAGGTCATGTTGTGTGGGAGATTAGCTCATGGGTGAAAGGAAGGGGTTACTGTATCCTCGGCTAGCTCCTGCACCTCCGACAGGCACCTTCATGATCAACAGACATGTCTGGAGATATACCATAATAAAGACACACAGCATAGTTAAGCAGGGAAGTGTCTGCATATTGAATTCTAGGGTGTCTTTTTATAAGACGATACATGTCACAGAATAATCGAAAATTTACACATGCGCAGTATAAAAAATGACACAGCAGAAAAATAAGTATTTACGCAAGCAGTAGAGACTGGTAAAAACAGGTGTCCGTTGTTACAAGATAAAAAAGTACGTTAGCTGCAGAATATTGTTACAAAATACAAATCTACATTGTGTGACTAGCTGACCTCAGCTATTTCCTGAAAACCTAGCATAAAACATTCTCTCAAGATAAGGCCAGAAACAAGCCAGACTAACAGATATTTAAAGTGGAACCCTAGCATACAAAATGGATACCGTCAAATCCTTTCAATGGGGATCACTTTTCAGAGGAAAAGATTCAACATGGATGTCAGTCTCTTTAAAATCTGGCGGCTTGCCAGTTTTATTTTTTCAGGTTTGCAAGATCAAAACACAAACAGAAAAAAAAACCTTACGGTCTGGCACTACACTAAACAAAGAGATTCTTCTCTATACAGTGTGGGGCTGTCCCCGACACCCACAAAACATAAGCACATTGCAAACCTTGTTTGAGGCTGGGTTCACACCTATGCGAATTGGATGCGGCTTACACCACATCCAATTCGCATGACACTTGAAAACACATTGTTTTCAATGTGTCAGGTTAACATACGTGCAGTGCATTCGCACTCCGCATTGCACAGAAAACGTGTGCAAATTCCCAGCCTATTAAGTTCAATGGTAACGCATCTAACATGGAGAATGGGGATCTTTCCCCTGCTTGCGACCCCTCCCCCTCCCTCCTCAGGCAGCTGCTGCGCTGTGAGAATGGACAGGAGACGCCGAACAGTGGCTCCGTTAATTCTCAGCAGCAAATAGGCTGGAATTCGCACCGGACTGGTGTGAATCCAACCTAAAGCCTCGTACACCCGGTGCTACGGTCTTACGACCGAACGGACCAAATCGTATATTGGATCATGTAACTTGCGTACTGACATGCACTACACGATTGTATAACCAAGCCGAACGTTGTGACGTGTAATCGATGTATAAGAGGAAGTTCAGGTGCATGTAATTTGTGAATTAGGAACGAAGGGACGTTTCTGGCCATTCCTGACTTCTGAGCATGTGTGTTTTGCACAGGACAACTTGTTGGACCAACTTCTCTGTACTAGGGTTGCCACATCATCCCTTTAATCCAGGACACATATTAATTACACAGGTTCTGAGGCTGATTAAGGTGGTAATTAAACTCATTTGGTGCCTTATCTGAATTAAATTAGCCTCAGAACCTGTGTAATTCATATTTGTCCTGGATGATGTGGCAACCCTACTCTGTACACACGATACAACAGTCTTGTTGGTACTACTAAAGTTTTCTAGTTTGCTCATACAACTTCTGTTGTACGACCGTCATACATCGGCTGTTCTAATCGCGCGTACTAACGGTCGGATTATCATACAACGAGCGATCGTACGACCGTTTGCATACGACCTGCTGGATTGACATGGGGCTCAGATAAATATTAGGGGGGCTGCTACACACAGAAGGTTTTTTATCTTAATGCATAGAAAAAAAAGTCTGCCTTTAGAACCACTTTAACGCATTGGTTTAGTAACTTTAAATGCTATTAAACCCCAACAGTACATTTATTTTACAATGTTGTATTTACATAGTTACATTGTTAGTCAGGTTGCAGTCCATCTAGTTCAACCAATAAAAAAAAAAAAAAAAATATATATATA
>BLSH010005617.1:27746-50847 GCA_018402905.1 Glandirana rugosa | reverse complement strand
CGATCGTACGACCGTTTGCATACGACCTGCTGGATTGACATGGGGCTCAGATAAATATTAGGGGGGCTGCTGCACACAGAAGGTTTTTTATCTTAATGCTATTAAACCCTAACAGTACATTTATTTTACAATGTTGTATTTACATAGTTACATTGTTAGTCAGGTTGCAGTCCATCTAGTTCAACCAATAAAAAAAAAAAAAAAAATATATATATATATATATATATATATATATATATACATACACACACATACAATCCCATATACACATTCCTTCACCCACAGCAAAGCATGATCCAATTTGCTAAAGCAGAGGAAAAAATTCCTTCCTGATCCCCCGAGAAGCAATTGGGTTTTCCCTGGATCATCTTTACCTAAAAATGTTAGTACCCAGTGATATTATGTACATTAGGGAAAGAATCCAGGCCTTTTTTAGAACAATCTACTGAGCTGGCCAGAACTATCTCTGGAGGGAGTCTATTCCACATTTACACAGCTCTAACTATGAAGAAATCTTTCCGTATTTGGTAATGAAATCTTTTTTCCTCTAGATGTAAAGAGTGCCCCTTGTCCTTTGTGATGACCTTAACCACTTGCCGTCCGCCCACTGTCAAATGACGGCGGGGTGGAACGGCTATTGTCCTGGGGTGACGTCATATGACGTCACCCCTTTAAGCTGGGATTGCGCGCAATCGGGCGCGCACATCCTGGCTTTGACGGTGGCGGCATGTCCCCGGGACACACCATGTCACTGACGGGGGTGAACAGCCATTGGTTATGGCTGTTTACCATGTGATCAAATAGTTATTGCAGTCATGCTGAAATAGAAACAGGCCTTCCCCAAATTGTTACCATCAGATCAGAATAACACAATTTTTTAAAGTCTCTTTTTATGCTGTAGCATTAACAATACCCTTTACTCGATTATTTCAGAAATGTCCACTTACTTCTGGCTAATTAGTGTAGATGTGATAGTCAGGTGATCCACTGCTGCTCAGAGCCTTTCTTATCCTCTTCTGCATCTATCTTCCGATAGCTAAACCTGAGGACCTTTCAGGTTTGCCTCTGCCTATGCAGTGTTTTATCATATGCATAGTTTTAATTTTCAAGGTCCAATAGAAGCCTTATGTTATTATTATTATACAGGATTTATATAGCGCCAACAGTTTATGGAGCGCTTTACAACTTGAGGGTAGACAGTACAAATACAATACACTTAAATACAGTAGGAATCAGTGGGCCCTGCTCATTAGAGCTTACAATCTAAGATCTTTTACATGCTATGCAGTTAGGCTTTCTTTTATTATATGTTTACAATTTGTTTGTGCTTTGTACTAAAAAGCTGTCCTGTGTTGGCAGCACACATGAGATCCAGACCACTGCTCTTACACAGAGTGCAGCTGTCCAGGTTACAGTACTCTGACACTTGACCACACAGTGCTCCAATCAACAGGGAACAAAATCATCTCACCAGTCTCTCCTCCAATCATTGAGTACTCCCTAGGGCATTATGCAGTTGGAGATCTCTATTGGACACTGCAGGCGCCACATCACAATCTGCATTTTGTGAATGAAATGCAAAAGTGAAGTGTGGAGTAAACAATGCAGTGTCGAGTGGAAAGTGATATCTGCTCTCTGCTAATGTAGCACCACCCTGACCCCTGCAAGCGTGGCAATAACCCCAGAGACAAGGCGGCCTGACATTTCACCTCAGGGGTAAATCACTTAGGCATAGTGGGACATGTAGACAGATGGGTGCTAGTCACTTTTAAGTGAAAATACAAAAAAGATTTTATTACTCACAGTCCATGGGAGAGAGGGTTAGGGTTGCAGCTGCTCAGGATTTCAGCAGAACTCAGTTACTTCACACAATACAGGAAAAGAGCCTTTAGGTCGAGACTGGCACTCCTGTGATAGAACTCTTTAGCAATCATCTGCAGCAGCAACAGCATCCTTTGTCTCCAGGCAAGTCACCCAGTTCCCGCACATGAAGTTCCAGCATAAAAGCCCTGCACACACCTGCAGTGGGATGCTCCTCCGGGTCTCCATCCTGTTCCCAGTCTTCTGCAGGAGAGTCAACCAACCTCCATGGTACTCCATACAGCCTCTAGTAAATGTCAGCAGCACCAGGCCTCACCACATCCAGGCCCCTTCATGCAAACAGGTCCAAAGAAGCAGCTCCATCACATGTATCCTTACCAGGCCAGAGCCAGGGGGAAAGTGAGCTATTATCAGCCAGCCTTGAATATTTATACCATTGCCCATAATGCACCAATGGCAAAGGAAACACCCAGTGGTGGGCTGGGAAAAGATATCCATATTCATACTCCAGACCTATTGTGTGATCTCACACTAATATCACATAGTGACAGAATGGAGTACTGACAGCCAGGTTGGACTTAGGGCACATGTTTTGGTGTATGATCTCCAATCGTGTATGCTGGCTCCTGTGTATTTCCCCGTCTCGGCGCAAGCGGAAGTGTGTCGTGATGACGCAATCAAACCTCGCTCACGTTTCAGCCTATGGGTAATGGCCATCATTGAGAATGACACTAAAATTAAAAAGAAAAAGAAATTTATGAGAGATAAAAAAGATTATGTCTCTAAGAAAATGATGTATAAATGGCAGGACAATATTAACGTTGCAACAGGGGGACCGGTAGAAGGGAATGGGGAAATGCACATACTGCAAGACAGTTTCTCTAGAAATCAAGGGACCCATACCCATACACCTCAAAGATCGAGTCACCCCACCCAAACCAATAGGGTGAACACCCCACACCAAACCATTTCTACCCACAATAGGTATGAACCATTGAGGAACCTTCACCACACATCACCCATTCCCAGTAGAGGTCCGCCCACCTATGGATGACCATAGAGGGGTAGAGGTAGAGGGCGAGGAAGAGGAAAAAAACACTACATAACAGAGGGTCCCAGAGGGGGGGGGGGGTGGAGGGAATGGAGGGAACCTTACAAGCCATATCCTGCCACCCCCAACCAACCCCCACAATGGGACAGAACAAACTCATACGACACAAGAAACGCACAAGGGGGAGACAATTAGGTGAAGGCGTGTTTAACCTCAATGACATCACGTTAACAGATCAAGAGCTGTCTATTTTAGAAAAAGGATTAAAATATACCAACAAAAAATAAATTTGAGGCATTCATTGATCTGCAGAAATTTGGCAGAATACTCAATCTTCGCAGACATTTTGCGAACAAAGAGGCCCCAAAAATAAATTCACATGAAGGACAATATATTCATAGTGGTCTTCGAAATAGATCAATCTATAATCCCAAAACACCCTCGTATCAATATGTAGAGATATTCAAAAAGATGGTTGAGGCACATATTAGACAGATTCCAGTTAGACACGAACAAAAGGACAAAAGAATCTGGAAGGGCATTAAAGCCCTTGAGGAAAAGCACCATATAGTTATTCGCCCAGCGGATAAAGGGGGGGGGGGGGATCGTGGTCCTTAACAAAAGAGACTACGACCTCGAAATGGAACGGATAGCACATACAAAGAGATTAACACCAATCCTACCAAAACCCTTAAAAAAAAGTTAGAGGAGTTAACTAACAGAGCAGAAAAAAAACAAATACTGACAAAAAAGGAAAGCCCTCATCATGCCAGTGTTGTATCAAGTACCTAAGATTCATAAAAACGTGTCCAAACCACCAGGAAGACCTATCCTGAGTGGGATAAATTCCCTGATCTCACGTTTAGGAGAATATATAGACATATTTCTCCAACCTTTAGTGGCCAACAGCCCCTCATACCTTAAAGACAATAAGGATGTAATCAATAGCCTACAAAACATCAAAATAAATGAAGACACTTTATTGGTCACAATCAATGTTGAATCGTTGTACAACAACATAAAACAAAAGGACGGCATTGATGCAGTAAGGTGGGCTTTGAACCAACATACAGGATTAAAAACCAAACAAAAACAGTTTATCTTACAGGGATTAAAACTAGCTATGGAAAACAACTTTTTTTGGTACCATAACCAGTATTATAACCAAGTCAAGGAAGTATCTATGGGGGCCAAATATGCCCCCAGTGTTGCCAATATTTTTTTAAACAAATGGGAAAATGAAGCAATTCATACTGATAGGTGTTCCCATCTTACACTATTCCGCAGGTATATAGATGATAATTTAATTATATGGCAGGGGTCAGAAGACAGCCTGGCGGAATTTATTGACTGTATTAATGACAATGTGTATGGTATAAAATTTACAGTCAACAGTCACAAACAACACATAAGCTTCCTAGACTTGGATATATTTAAAATAAATGACA
This sequence comes from Glandirana rugosa, assembly GCA_018402905.1. Lineage (NCBI taxonomy): Eukaryota > Metazoa > Chordata > Amphibia > Anura > Ranidae > Glandirana > Glandirana rugosa. The sequence goes on along the minus strand of BLSH010005617.1, from coordinate 46,527 downwards.
CACTGGGGACTAAGACATATTTTAAGAGCACGGATAGGAATGGTTACATTCCACATGATAGCTGTCATCATCCAAGGTGGAAAGCAGCCATTCCAAAGGGGCAATTTATGCGTATCAAACGCAATTGCACCAGACATGATGACTATATGATGCAAACAGGTATTCTAATAAATAGATTCTTGGACAAGGGATACCTTAAAAATAATTTATTGGAAACAAGGGAGATGGTGGGAAAAATGGACAGAAAATACTTATTAGAAAAACATGTAAGAAACAATACACCTACGGACTGTTTGTTCATCACAGGGTGTAACAAACAATATAAATTAGTGGAAAGGAGTATAACACGTCACTGGTCTATTCCTTATGAAAGACCCGGCGCTAAAACAATTACTACCATCTACACCCAGATTTATATATCGTAAAGCACCTGGTCTTAGAACAAGGTTGGTAAAAAAACATTCCAGATCCCCCTGAAAAACAACAAGTTTCCATGTTTGACATGAAGGGATTTTACAAATGTGGTAAATGTAGACCATGTAAAATGAGCAAGCAAGGCCCTAGGAAAAGGACATCCTTTATGTCCTATCAGACCCTACAGCAATACCCTATTAGGAACTTTTTGACCTGCAATACAAGGTATGTCACCTACGTTATTGAATGTAGCTGCGGCTACCAATACGTGGGTCAGGCATCTAGGACGCTGTCCAAACGCATGGGAGAACATATTGCCAACATACGCAAGGGATTCCACAAGCACAGTGTATCCAACCATTTTAGGTTGGTACACAATAGGTACCCTGGCGAGATATCCTTCTATGCCATAAGTATAGTAAAAAAAACACTGGAGAGGGGCCAACATGGTACAAAAGATATCCCAAAACGAAACACGTTGGATATTTGAACTCCAGGCTTTGACCCCCTCAGCTGTTAAATGTGGAGAGCTAGACCTCAAGTGTTTTATCTCTATTTTCTAAATACATTTATTTGTTAACTTGACACCCAAAGGTTCATATATTTTTTTTCTTATCACTTAGGGATTTTTTTTGGATGTTTTTGAATTTTTTTGTAGTTTTTAATATTCTATATACAACAATTCTGTACTAATTTATATTTTCCTACTTTCATACATTTTCTTGCGCATCCCTTCCCTATACACATAGATCAAAATAGGGTGGTACTAGAACGATTTATTTCTAGGATTGAGCATATGGGTTGATATGCATATGTACAGTAGATATTGTGCCTAAAAATACTTATCACTACTATTTCACTGGGGGAGGAACTATATGTCCCCCCATATCACACTACCCCTTTTTTGTAATAAAGGCATCACATCCACAGTAGTTAATTTGGTTCAACCAATAACTATTTTATTATTTTATTAACATAACACTTTCACTTAACAATTATATAAATCCGCATCACACATATTCACTTTATAATCACATACCTGTTTTTCAGAATTAAAAAGTGATTATGTTTGGATAATCAAAACATATATTTTCTACAACGCCACAATTGGCCACTAGAGGGCCTTTTCTGGCCCATATTATATTTATTAGGAGATGCAAAACCCCCTGATTAATAGGCAATGTATACGTTATATCTAAATCTCAAATTGTGTATATTAGTTTGTTAATTTTTAGCATGTATTGATAATAACGCCCAAGACTGTGAGCACTGCACAACCTAATGGCAGCTGTTACTAATTAGCCATACTGACGATACGACGTTATGGTGAGGGCATAAATGGCCTTCATTAATATGGCAGAATCAGAACTTCCTGATGATGGCCGTTACCCATAGGCTGAAATGCGTTGAGGTTTGATTGCGTCATCATGACGCACTTGCGCCGAGACGGGGAAATACACAGGAGTCGGCGTACACGATTGGAGTTCATACACCAAAACGGGCTGATTTCCCCATTAAGCAAATCGGCTGCCCTTGCGTTCAGGTGACAGGACTTACAGGCACCCGCAAATGTGAGTTTACATTTTATCTGATTTTATTTTGTTTTTATGGTGAATACATTTTGGAAAATGTTATTTGCACTATGAGAGTTTCTCTTTTCATACCTACGGTGATGCATGCAATGGAGTAACTGCTGGAGCGTACCCACCGGAAGAGCCCACTGGGGACACGCTAAGCTTTATCAGACAACGCTAGAGATAGGTGGTCACTGGAGTGGGGGTGAGTGTACATCCATGTGGTGCACAGCAAGCACAGTTGCAGCACTTATGTCCTGTTGAGCACGAGCACATTTGCCGTCACAGTGGGGGTGATCTATACTGGTTTATTCCCTGCTATATAGGAGTTTAAAGGACTATGCAAACAGACTTTATAGATTGCACGTTTGGCCAAGCGCGGTGATTTATTATAAATAAATATTAGCAAGCCCATCCTAGCCTGAAGAAGGGCGCGGCCATTACGTCAGCAGAGCCAACACGCCCACGAAACGCGTTGCACGAATAGGACGTCATCCCCCTGTGCCTGGACAGCGGTGCTAGTCAAGCCTCGTTCTGAGCTCCCGGCCGGCTTCCTTCACACTTGGAGCAGCTTGTCATTGTGATAATCAGCGTCATCCAGACCGACAGTCCCACCATATCAGAGTGGATTGAGGAGTCCTTCCTTGGAACCTTGTACTGCATGTGCCTGTTTCATTTCTCCATCCCGTGAGTGTTTTTAACCTTTGTGCCAATAAATTCTACTGTACCATTACACTTAGAGGCTCTTCTCGTTTCTTCTATTTCAGTACTTGGATCTTGGTTCGGCTCCCACTGGTGGCTGCCCTGGTGTTTATAGACATTGCTGGACTCTATTCTGCTTCGTCATTATAAGGTTTTTTGCCCATTAATTTCCATTTGATGTATATGGTCATTATGAGTTGTTTATATGCATTTCATTTCTATATACATTTTCAGTGCATATCCATTGATGATAGTATATTTATTTAGTAATATTGTTGTAGGGACCCTGATAAAAACAAATAATGGGTTGTGTGCATATACTTGCTTCATCAAATTTAGTTCTGCTAGGTGGTAACTAGCCTGTCCAATTGATAGGGGATCTCCTGGTTGTTGCCCTAAGCCTGGGTTGGTGCATCCTTCTCTTCTGTCATTGGGTGGCGCTGCTACTCTTGACACTAGAATGACAAGATCACATTGTATCCAGGTTAGGAGTGGATATGTTTCCATTTGACCAGGTACTGAATCAAACCCCCTCTTCTTCTGCTGTCGAAGATGGCCTCAACTTCGTATTCCTCCTCTCCATCCACAAGAACTGGTTCAGGCGGGGCCGTGTTCCTACCTGGAAACAGATCCCTTGTTACTGGTTTGAGCAGGGTAACATGGAATACCGGGTGTACTCGAAGTGAAGAGGGTAGATCCAGCTCATAAGCCACACTGTTGACTCTCCTCTTGACTGGAAAAGGCCCTATGAATCTAGGTCCCAGTTTCCGTGAGGGGCACAAAAGTTTTAGGTTCCTGGTAGAAAGCCAGACCTGGTCACCAGGTTTCAAGTCCAGCTCCCCCCGCCTCCTTCTATCGAAAGTCTGTTTGTTATACTCCTGCGTCTGGGACAGGGTTTCCTGAAGGAGCTTGTTATTCCTTTCGAGAAAGTTGGTGATGTCTTGCACAGCTGGTATGGCACTTTCAGGTACTACGTTGGGAAGGAAGGAGGGGTGGTAGCCGAGATTCGCCCAGAATGGTGACTGGTTGGTGGCCGACCCAATTGTCCTGGGCGAATGAGGAGTAGCAGTGCAGATACAAATCCAGGGTCTAGTTTGTTCTCTCCGTCTGGCCATTGGTTTGAGGATGATAAGTGGAAGAGAAGGTTAATTCAATTCCTAAGGTTGAGCACAGCACCTTCCAGACCCTGGACATAAACTGTACCCCTCGATCGGACACGATGTTGGTTGGTAGGCCATGGAGGCGGACAATTTCTTTAATAAAAGTCTCTGCAGTCTGGACTGCCGAGGGTGTGCCTTTCATGAAGATAAAATGTGCCATCTTTGTGAGGCGGTCGACTACTACAAAGATGGTTGTGAACCCCTCAGATGGGGGTAGTTCCACTATAAAATCCACGGAGAGTTGCGACCATGGGCGTACGGGGACAACAAGTGGATTCAAAAGTCCCCAAGCTTTGGTTCTGTCAACCTTGCTGCGAGCACAGGTGGGGCAGGCTTTCACGTATTCCCGGCAATCCTTATTGACTGATGGCCACCAGAACGACCTGGAGAGCAGGTCTGCAGTCTTGCGACCTCCAAAATGTCCCGCCAGTTTATGGTCATGGCACAGTTCCAGAACTGCCAGACACTGCTCCTCAGGGACAAAAATCTTCGCCACGAACCACCACAGCCCATCCTGAAAGGTCACCCTGGGATCCTGTGAGGTAGGGGACCCAGCTACAGATTGCCTGATCTGGGATAAGAGGTCCTCTTGGCTCAAAAGGAAATTGTGTGCTGAGAGGATAGTATCAGGTGGAGAGGAGTCCCCTGGTTCCAGGAACATCCGGGACAGGGTGCCCGGCTTCACATTTTTAGACCCAGACCTGTAGGTGATATGTAGCTGGAAGCGGGAGAAGAAAAGAGCCCATCTGGCCTGACTAGGCTTAAGTCTCTTGGCAGTGCGCAAGTACTCCAAGTTTTTGTGATCAGTAAAAATGAGGACTGGGTGCACGGCTCCTTCCAGCAGATACCACCATTCTTGAAGAGCAGATTTTATGGCAAGAAGCTCCCTATCCCCCACATCATAGTTGCGCTCCGGGAGTGGCAGTTTCCGGGAGTAAAAGGCAATTGGGTGCAGTGCAGCTTTTGGTCCTTGTCTTTGGGAGAGGATCGCTCTGACTGTCATCTCGGAGGCGTCCACCTCCAGTATGTAAGGCAGATGTTAGAAGGAGACTGGTGCTGAACATTTGTTTGCACTTTGTTGTGCTTATTTAGTGCTCCCGCGCGTTCACGTGTGCGCACTCCCTTGCTGCGCACATGCCGGAAATGGCACCAAATGGCTCTATTTAAGCAGCGTGCACCCTGCAGCAAGTGCTGTCTGATCTACAGGGTGTGACCTGTTTTCCTGAGTGACCTGTAACCTGTTGTCTGTTCCTGTGACCCGGCTTGTCCCGACCTTGTCTGAACTCTGCCTGCACTGACCCCCGGCTTGCCTACGACCACCCGATTGCCTGTTCCTTCTGTACTTCTGCCAGTTGCTGACCCTGCCTGTACCACCAATCTTCAAAACCCGCACGAGACCGGTCACCGGTGACCAACTCAACGCTCGTGCCATCCTCACTCCTGGACCTCCTGTTTACTCTATCAGGGGTTCAGGAATCAGGGTTGCAAGGGAGGTTACCCTTGCATAAGTCAGACTCCCCCACCAGGTACGTGACAGTATCAGACAGCCATGCCTGAGTCTGCACAGGGGACCTCTCCTACGGACAATTTGAACGTACACTTGGCTGGGCTGACCCAGGCCATCCAGACCCTGCGGGAAGTTTACACCCGACTGGAAGCATAGGTGCAAGAACTTACCGCAACCAAGGCCCCTGGAACCAGTCAGTCCATAGTTGATCCCCTGCTGGCCATGCCACTTGAACCAAGGGTTCCTCTACCAGAGCGGTTTTCAGGCAACCGCGCTTCATTCTGGGTATTTCACAATGCCTGCAAACTTTATTTCTTCCTCCAACCTCATATTTTCTCCTGAGAAACCACGAAGGTGGGGTTGGTCATCTCCCTGCTGCGGGAAGAACCTCAGTCCCGGGCGCATCGCCTCCTGCAACAGAAGGCTCCTGAAGTCGGCAACCTGACTCTGTTCTTTCAGGCCATGGCCGCCTTATATGAAGACCCGCATCAAGCTGCCTCGGCCGAAGCAGCCCTCCACGCGCTGCAACAAGGCCGCCGTACGGCGGAGGATTATGTTACGGAGTTTAGTCGCTGGAGCGCCGACACCGCGTGGAATGACGCAGCTCTCCGTCATCAGTTTCGCCTGGGTCTGTCGGACCCCCTAAAGGATGAGCTAGCCCGTGTTGGGGTGCCACCCATGCTGGATGCTCTAGTCAACCTGACTATTCAGATTGACAGACGGCTGAGAGAGCGAAGAGCCGAAAGAGCAGCATTGGATCAGCCCCAGCCCAGACAAGTGGTTCTTATTCGACCATCTCTGGCGCCTGAAGAAAGGCAACAATGCCTGGGCAACCACCTATGCCTATACTGCGGGGAACCCGGTCATGTGGTGAAGACTTGTCCTGCCAAGCGCACCAAGACTCTTCCTTCCTCCACCAATCTCATATCGACCCCCTTGCAGACCGCCACGCATCTCTCTCTCCCGCTCTCCCTGCAGCTTCCCGGAAGGAGTCTCCTAGTCACTGCTATTGTCGACTCTGGCGCCTGCAGTGGATTTATTGATCAGGCCTTTGCTACCCAGCACCAGATCCCATTACGACCCAAGTCCCACGGGATGGTCGTATGACTGGCTGATGGCACAGCCATCAAGTCCGATGCCGTCACACATGAGACTCTTCCCATCCCGACTTCTACTCCAGACAGCCACCAGGAACTCCTGCGTTTGGACGTCATCGCTTCCCCTCTGTTCCCGATTATCCTTGGGTTACCATGGCTACAGGCTCATAGCCCCTCCATCAACTGGGCTACCGGGGAGATCAAAATCCTATCAACATACTGCCTCCATCACAGATTCCCAGGAACCAGCAGACCTGACCCCATCTTACTCAGTCTGGATACAGACGTGGACCCGGAGACTTGCCAGGCGGTTCCGTCGGTCTATCACCAGTTCCTTGATGTATTCAGCAAGAAGGGAGCAGAACAGCTAACCTCTCATAGGCCATATGACTGTCCTATTGAGCTCCTGCCTGGAGCCGAGGTTCTGTTTGGGAGGATCTTTCCTCTGACGGAGCTGGAGTTAATGGCCCTCAAGGCCTACCTGGACGAGAACCTGAAAAAGGGGTTCATCCGTCCTTCTACGTCGCCAGCCGGAGCTGGCATCTTCTTTGTTGAAAAGAAGGACAAATACCCTGAGACCCTGTATTGATTGCAGGGAATTAAATAACATCACTGTCAAGAACCGGTACCCCCTGCCCTTGGTTCCGGAACTTTTCCAGAGACTTGGAATGGCAAATGTGTTCACGAAATTGGACCTCCGTGGGATGTATAACCTGGTTCGTATCCGGGAAGGCGACGAGTGGAAGACCACCTTCCGTACTCAATTCGGGCACTTTGAGTACCTGGTGATGCCCTTTGGACTCTGCAATGCCCCGGCTACGTTCCAACATTTGTGAAGGATGTGTTCAGAGACTATCTGGACCTTTTTGTTATGGTCTACCTCGTCGATATTCTGATATTCTCCTCCACCCAGGAAGAACACCGGAGACACGTTGCCTGCGTCCTGAGTCGCCTCCTGCAATACGGACTGTATGCCAAAGCCAAGAAGTGTGAATATGAAAGCCCCAGTATGTCCTTCCTAGGACTAATCATCTCAGTGACGGGCATCACCATGGACCCCCAGAAGGTCTCCGCCATGCTCGACTGGCCAGCTCCCATGGACAAAAAAGGAATACAACGTTTCGTTGGGTTCGCCAACTTCTATAGGAAATTCATACGGGGATTCTCCACTATTATCGCACCAGTTACGCAGCTCACCAAGGCCAACACACGGTTCGTGTGGACCAAGGAGGCGCAAGAAGCCTTTTTACTTCTGCACCCATTTTGAAGCATTCTGATCCTGCTCTACCTTTTGTCCTAGGGAGTCTCTGATGGCGGTGTTAGGTGCAATGGTAGCCTGGGGACAACGCTGGTGGCTCCCAGCGCTTCCTGCTTCCTCTGCAAGTCTCCATCGTCACTTCCGGTTCCCATGGAGCGTGATGATGCTATCCGGTGACGCGTTTGCGAGGCCTACGCCTCTTCTTCAGGCCGTGAGTGCACCATTTTGCTAATGGGCGAATTTAAGGGCAAAGTCGCGGCGCGTCCATTGGACGTGCACGCCCCCTATAAGCACGCCCACACAAGAAAAAACACGACACCATGTCTCACTGTTAGCTATGTTGTTGCAGCTGAACTTGTGCAATGAGATGTGTAAATAAATAAACACCCTATGTATGTAAAAACAGGGGGGGGGGGGGGGGAAGGAAGAATGAATGAAAAACTGACTGGACTGTACTGCACACTAATGGCTGCTGAATGTAAATGACAGTGCAACCTTTTATTATTTATGATTAGTATTATATTATAGGGGATAAAGATCGGAATATTTTAGGGGAGGGAGGGAGGGGGGAAGCAAATAAATATACACACATATATACACACACATATATATATATATATATATATATATACATACACACACATACATCCACACACATGTATGTGAAAGGGGTTTTTTATTTTATGAAGTTTATACTTGTATATTCTCTATGATTTCTTTGTATTCATGAATGCATATTGCCTCCCCTTCCCCCCTTTCTCTCATATAGGGGACTGTTCCAATACACATTCCAATATGCATTCATGAATACAAAGAAATCATCAAATGTAACAAAACCTCCTGCAGCACTGAATGCCCGTTCTGAAAGCACGCTGGATGCAGGGCAGCCCAACAACTCAATAGCATACTGAGCAAGTTCTGGCCAGCGGTCTATTCTCATGGCCCAGTAAGCCAGTGAATCGTCAACTGGAAAGCTCTCTGTCTCTGTTTTGGCCCGAGGTAATCATCCACCATGTGATGCAGACGCTGCCGATGGCATGTGGAGGCTGACAGCCCTGGGTGGCGAGGACTAAAAAAATTCTGAAATGCATCACTTAGGGGGACACCTTCTCCAATGCTACTCTCTTGACCAATAGAAGCTTCAAAACTACGTTTTCCATGACACTGTAACCTACTGGAGTCTGCAAAAACGTTCAATAAAATCCTCTTTAACGTGTCCTCGAGATTTAATCTTCGGCACTCTCTGTGGGGACGGGATGAGCTCTGAGACCTTATAACGGTGGTCAAGGAGGGTTACCAAGCAGTAATGATCCTTCTCCTTTATGCCACGTATTCTTGGGTCCTTTTTCAGCCTTTGAAGCATGAGGTTGCCCATGCGCCTCAAATTTGCAGAGGCTTGAGAAGCAGACTCCGTGGGGGTCAACAGGATGACAGTATCTGGAACTTCCTTCTCCCAGCCACATACTGCTCCCATGGGTCCTGGGGTTGGAAAACCATCACTTACAGATTGACGCATGTCTTCCTCTTCTTCGAAGCCTAAGAAACTGCCAGAATCCTCCTCCTCATCCTCCTCCCATCTTTCCTCCTGTGTGTTCTGTGACATAGGAATGATGGTGTCTGGATAAAGTGGGCCTTGAGAGGAAAGGAAGTCCTCCTCTTCCTCCTGCTGCTCTGCCTCCAGTGCCCTGTTCATAATGCCATGCAGAGTCTGCTCCAGCGGGAACACAACAGGGATTGTGTCACTGATGCAGGCACTGTCACGGCTCACCATCCTTGTGGCCTCCTCAAATGGTGACAGTACAGTGCATGCATCCTTAATGATCAACCATTGGCGTGGGGAAAAAAATCCTGGGCGGCCTGAGCCTGTTGTCGTGCTGTACTCACACAGGTACTTGTTGACGGCCCTCTGCTGCATGTATTGCCGCTGCAGCATTGCTAAAGTCGAGTTCCACCTGGTGGGCATGTCACAAATTAGGCAGTTTACGGGCAGGTGGAATTCCTGCTGAATTTCAGCCAACCGAGCACTGGCTGTGTATGACCACCTAAAAAGGGCTACAGACTCTTCTGGCCAGCTTTAGCACATCTTCCAACCCTGGGTGCATAATTAGGAAACGCTGCACCACCAAATTGAGGACATGTGCCAGTCATGGCACATGTGTCAACTTTTCCTGTCTAAGGGCAGAAAGGAAGTTTGAGCCATTATTGCACACCACCATTCCTGGCCCCAGCTGGCATGGTATGAACCACCTCTGGGCCTGTCCCTGCAGAGCTGCAAGAATCTCTGCTCTGGTGTGGTTCACACCAGCTGAAGCACTGCATGGCACCTTTTAGCCTGACTCATGGAATAGCCCTTTGAATGCTTAGGGGGTACCTGATGTTCATAATGGACAATTCTGCAGAGGCAGGCATGGAGGTGGCAGAGGAGGAGGAGGGGGTAGAGCTCACAGGTCTGGCATCATCACCACCAGCTGTACAGTGGGGCAAAAAAGTATTTAGTCAGTCACCAATTGTGCAAGTTCTCCCACTTAAAAAGATCAGAGAGGCCTGTAATTTTCATCATAGGTACACTTCAACTATGAGAGACAGAATGTGAAAAAAAATCCAGAAAATCACATTGTCTGATTTTTAAAGAATTTATTTGCAAATTATGGTGGAAAATAAGTATTTGGTCAATAACAAAAGTTCATCTCAATACTTTGTTATATACCCTTTGTTGGCAATGACAGAGGTCAAATGTTTTTTGTAAGTCTTCACAAGGTTTTTACACACTGTTGCTGGTAGTTTGGCCCATTCCTCCATGCAGAGCTCCTCTAGAGCAGTGATGTTTTGGGGCTGTCGCTGGGCAACACAGATTTTCAACTCCCTCCAAAGATTTTCTATGGGGTTGAGATCTGGAGACTGGCTAGGCCACTCCAGGACCTTGAAATGCTTCTTACGAAACCACTCCTTCGTTGCCCGGGGGTGTGTTTGGGATCATTGTCATGTTGAAAGACCCAGCCACGTTTCATCTTCAATGCCCTTGCTGATGGAAGGAGGTTTTTACCCAAAATCTCACGATACATGGCCCCATTTATTCTTTCCTTTACATGGATCAGTCACCCTGGTCCCTTTGCAGAAAAACAGCCCCAAAGCATGATGTTTCCACCCCCATTCTTCACAGTAGATATGGTGTTCTTTGGATGCAACTCAGCATTCTTTCTCCTCCAAACACGACAAGTTGAGTTTTTATCAAAAAGTTCTATTTTGGTTTCATCTGACCATATGGCATTCTCCCAATCCTCTTCTGGATCATCCAAATGCTCTCTAGCAAACTTCAGATGGGCCCGAACATGTACTGGCATAAGCAAGTGAACATGTCTGGCACTGCAGGATTTGAGTCCCTGGCGGCGTAGTGTCTTACTGATGGTAGCCTTTGTTACTTTGGTCCCAGCTCTCTGCAGGTCATTCACTAGGTCCCCCCATGTAGTTCTGGGATTTTTGCTTACCGTTCTTGTGATCATTTTGACCCCACGGGATGAGATCTTGCATGGAGACCCAGATCGAGGGAGATTATCAGTGGTCTTTTATGTCTTCCATTTTCTAATAATTGCTCCCACAGTTGATTTCTTCACACCAAACTGCTTACCTATTGCAGATTCAGTCTTCCCAGCCTGGTGGAGGTCTACAATTTTGTTCCTTGTGGCCTTTGACAGCTCTTTGGTCTTGGCCATAGTGGAGTTTGGAGTCTGACTGTTTGAGGTTGTGGACAGGTGTCTTTTATACTGATAACGAGTTCAAAAAGGTGCCATTAATACAGGTAAGGAGTGGAGGACAGAGGGACCACTTAAAGAAGAAGTTACAGGTCTGTGAGAACCAGAAATCTGGCTTTTTTGTAGGTGATCAAATACTTATTTTCCACCATAATTTGCTAATAAATTCTTTAAAAATCAGACAATGTGATTTTCTGGATTTTTTTTCTCATTCTATCTCTCATAGTTGAAGTGTACCTATGATGAAAATTACAGGTCTCTCTCATCTTTTTAAGTGGGAGAACTTGCACAATTGGTGGCTGACTAAATACTTTTTTGCCTCACTGTATGAAGACATGGGGGCACAACAACCTGCAGCACCGAGCCCTGTCCTGCATCCTTCCGAGATGCAAGCAGTGTTACCCAGTGTGCTGTGAACTAAATATATCGTCCCTGCCCATGCTTGCTGGACCACGTGTCAGCAGTAAGATGGACTTTGCAGCTGACTGCCTTGCCCAATGATGCCAGAGCATTCCCTCCCATGTGATGGTAGAGAGATGGAACGGCCTTACATGAAAAGTAGTAGCGACTGGGAACCTGCCATTGTGGTACAGCACATTGTGCAAATTCATGGAAGGGGCAGAAGTGACCTTGTCGTCATCATCTCCATCTCCTCCATCTTCATCATCATCATTTCCACTGGAGACAACTTGGCAATACGCTGCGGCTGGGGGAACATGAATGCCAATTTGTCTAACAGTGTTCTCCCCTCTCTCTAGGCTCATGTTCCTGCCATCTTCAATCTCAGAACCAACATCTGAATACAGTAATAGCTGGGCATTATCAAGGAGCAAGTGGCTGACGCTGTGGTCAAATAACTCAGCTGACTCCTCCATGTTGGGGCTATGGCAGGAATAGATGTGGACAAGGAGGCAGGTTTATCCACTCTGCCAACTGCAGGGGACTGCACACTTGCCTCTGCTTACGTGACAGAGGATGAGGAGGATGAGGAAGGTTTAGTAAGCCAGTCCACCACCTCCTCGGCATGCTGTGGCTTGATAGCACAGGCAAACTCACTTAACAGAGGAAACAATGCCCTGCCTGAGGACTGACCACCATATCCACCTTTTCCTGTGGACATATTTGTTGCTGGCCCCCTTACAGTGCCACAGGAACGTCTGCCTCCTTGTCAGGTCACCTGAGGCCAGGTGACAGAGGCACTCCGTTGGTATTAGGAGCGCATCGCGAAAGGTAGTGAACCCCTTGGCTAACAGCTTCGGATGGAGCTCTGGATGGTTCAAGAAAGTGGGGCCACTGGAGCACTGACACGGATTGCACTAAGAGCTAGAGCATAAGATTCCCCAGGGCGCTGAGTCTAAGGGCCAACAGGTATTCACCAGAGCCTATGATGGTGAGGATGGACTTCGCTGCAGCTGACTCCAGGTCGTGGCCCCCAGGGTCTCACAGCTCACGCTCACGGCTGGGTTCTGGTGGATAGGAAGCAGCAGGCAGAGCTAAGGGTAAGTCAGGAAGGCATACCAAAGTTCAGGGTATCAGGCAGGCAGGAATAGTCAAGAGAACAGGCCAAGGATTGGGACATGGAAACAAACTGAAGTGCACGGCAGGAACACACACACACAGGGAGCCTAGACACATTATTGCTCTGGCAAGGCTTGGCTTGCACTACCTGGAGTTAAGTACTCTTCCTGTGGACGGAGCCATGCTGGTAGTAGATTACTTAATCACTCATGTGTGAGGGCTTGGTCCCTGAAACACAGAGCAGAGAGGTAAGCAAACAGACAGGACCTGAATTGCTAGTGCAGATCCATGACAGTACCCCCCCCCCCTCTTACAAGGCCTCCCCCTCCCTTGCTTGTGTCCAGGCTTGGAGGGGAACTTCACATGAAACATTCTCAAAAGACGAGGTGTGGAGACATCAGATGCAGGGATCTAAGACTTCTCCTCAGGACCAAAACCTTTCCAATGCATGCGGTACTGAAGAATGCCTTTACATAGCTGGGAATCCAGAATGTGACTAACCTCGTACTCCTGATTATCCTCAGAGACCGGAACTGAGGTAGGGAGGGAACGAGAGAATTTATTGAGGACCAGAGACTTCAGAAGAGAAACATGAAAGGAGTTAGAGATCCTGAGGCTTTTAGGGATCTGAAGTTTAAAACAAACAGGATTTAGCTTAGAAGTTATAGTGTACGGGCCAATGAATCTAGGGGCAAATTTCAGAGAAGGAACCCGGAGCTTGATGTTCCTGGTGGAAAGCCAGACTTTTTCTCCAGTCCTTAGAGAAGGCGGCCCACGCCTGTGATGGTCTGCAAAATTTTTAAACTTCTAGGCAGCTGCCTGGAGGGAAACATGAACATCACCCCAAATGGAATTGAATACTGTAGCCAAAGCTGGAATGTCTGGAGAACAGGTCATAGGAAGAGGAAGCTGAGGGTGTCTTCCATAAACTGTGAAAAAGGATGTCTTCTGAGAACTCATGTTAACATGATTATTGTGAGAGAATTCTGCCCACGGCAGTAGAGAGGACCAGTCATCATGATGAGCAGAGACTGCGGAGAAAGACCTCTAACTCCTGATTAACCCTCTCAGTCTGTCCATTGGATTTAGGGTGGTAAGAACAAGAGAAATCCAAGCAATATTGAGGGATTTGCAAAAGGCTCTCCAAAAGCGAGATGTAAATTGCACACCCCTGTCAAAAACAATGTGCGAAGGGACCCATGGAGGTGGAAGCTTTCTCAAACAAAAATGGGGACCAAAGCAGGAGCAGATGGGAGACCAGGAAGAGGAACAAAATGAGCCATCTTGGAGAACCAAATGACTGTATTATTCTTAGACGGTGGAAGATCAGTGATAAAGTCCATGGCAATGTGAGACCAGGGCTCCTTAGGAATGGGCAAGGGCATGAGAAGACCAGCAGGAGCTTGTGTGGAGGACTTAGACTGGGCACAGACATGACAAGCATTAACATAGCCTTTGACATCCGAAAGGAGAGTGGGCCACTGATGAGCAGAAAAGGAGAGTGGGCCACTGATGAGCAGAAAAGATCGGAGGAACCCAGCATGGCCTCACACCCTGGAATCATGTCCCCAATGAAGAATCTTAGCTCTTAGTTCGGTGGGGACGAAGGTCTTGTCAGGAGGAATTTTTGACTCCAGAGCCAAACAAATGGTCGAACGTCCTGTTTGTTCGGCCCCAACTTATGCTCTGGACGAAACGTTTGCCCATCCCTAGGTACAACAGCGTTCAGCATACCACAGCTCACCGTGTCTTCTGATCCCAGAGACACACAGTACAGAACAGCACAGCACCTCTTCCTCCCAACCTTTCATCAGTTGGCATTCTCCCCAACTGCCCCCTCTCCTTCCTTTTCTATTTATGAGATGTATCCTGCTCACAGGTATCACTGGGTACTGTAGTTGAATTCCCAGTGATGGCCATGATTCTGATTTCCCTTCAGACTACATTTCCCATAATGCTGCAACCTAAAGTCAATCACAGCTAATAAGCACACCTGCTGCTGCCATCTTATGTATGAACAGGAGTCCTGCAGAGCCAATAATATTACCTTCTGTTACACTAGTGACAGACAGGTATCTGTCCTATTGTTATATTCTCACATAAACAACGACAGATATCTAGGTCTGTGTTACTATATTTGTGTAGTGTTCATTTTCCAGTATATTAGTAGGTAAACCTGTTTATTGTAATATAGTTTATATGCAGCTCCTGTTTTTTAATCAGCCCTGTCTCTTCTGGTCTGAGATTCCATAGCTAGTTTTAGCTTAGGGAGCAATAACTAGTCATAGGCTAGAGCCAGGCTAGGAATCTGACGACCACTTCTCACAGTTAGAGGCCTGGTTGCATGTCAGATTAGAAACTACTAGAGAGGGACTAAAGCGCAGAGTCGATAGGCTGACTCTAAGTTACAGTGCATCACCACAGTTTCTGCATTTGAGTAGCTGCATACCAGGTTGGTTGGACAACAGTTGAAAGATCTCCCCATCACCGCTGATCTTGTGTTCAAGTCTCTGACACAAAGATGGACACTGCATGATGGTCATTCTCGGGCCCCTGCAACTGGGCTTTACTGCAACATTCATCTGTAGGTATCTCTTTTAATACATATGCCAGGGAATATGTGCACAATTCCACCAGGACTTTTGTTGAGCCTTTGCCTATAATACCTGTTTGTACATTGGATGTATGTACTGTTATGAATCTTTTCTTATATAAAGCTTGTATCATTTCTATGCTTTTGTGTATGTACGAAGTACATATTTGGTTAATGTTATATGCTGGTTGAAGTAGTTCCTCTGCTCCCAATTACTTTGATTAGGTTACTGGTTAATTTCTCAGGAAGGGCATCCCCAGCCCTGTCTTGGGTGGAGGAACTGCCAACTTTATTATCAAACCCACTCTTCCATTTAGCAAAGGATCTGGTTCTCTTATTTACCTATAGCACAATATCCTGTTTGAGGAGGGCCATTTCTCAAAATCTTCCCCAAAAGAGAGTTATATTAGGATAACTTCTTTTGCATTAAACATTGCTTTACTGGTCTTTACCCAATTTAAAGTATTGTAACCATGCAAACAAGCTCATAAATATCTACATTGTTCTATTTATGTATTGCTGTGACTGACAGCACTTTGCAAAAGCACATCAGAGTGAGTTTTGTGAAGTGTGCTATCAGCAGCATTTAGCACATCTGCTAATATAAGGTTTGAGCCGTCCAAACTGTATAAAAGTCAATCAGTCTCTGCAGGAGTTAATAATTATAACAATAATTGTAAAAGTGCATATCTTAAGAAGGCAAGCATTGCCTGAAAGCTTTAGGGCTCTTACAGCAAAAAAAGAATGCATTAGATGTTGACTTTCCAGTATCAGCAAGAGTTTTGAGCTGTTATCTCTACAGGACATGTCAGACAGGGCATCTTGTCACTGGCAACACTTCACCACTGACAGAGTCACTAAAAATCAATTTAATAATCACTGGTGGAAGTCACTCTGCCTCCACCGGAAATGCTGCTGAAAGTCATATGCAAGTAAGGGAGCAGCAAAGGGGATACAAAATGCTAGCTTGAAAAGTGACAGAGCAACACCTTAGGCTTAAGCTGAATTCTATAGAGCCTGTCACTGGCAAAGTGTCATCAAGCACATAATTGCCCATGTGGCAAAGTCCTTATACTTTTGTAGCCAGGTGCATGTACTTCCTGGGTCTGGAAGAATGGGCAAAAATGTCACTCTCTAGATGTGCAAAGCTGGTAAAGACATCCACAAAAAGACTTGCAGCTGTAATTGCAGGGAAAGGTGGTTATGCAAAGTATTGATTTAGGGGGGCTGAATACAAATGCACGCCACACTTTTCACATATTTATTTGTAAAAAATGTTGAAAACCATTTATCAATTTCCTTCCATTTCACAATTATGTGCCACTTTGTGTTGGTCTATCAAAGCGATTCTCAAACTGTGTGCCGTGGCACACTAGTGTGTCATGTGAGATTTGCGGGTGTGCCTTGGGAGTTTTGAAAAATATTTAAAATTTCTAGCGTTTTGAAACCTTGAACATATTGAACAAATAAATGGTAAATCAATGTCTCCAAAGTTAAAAAAGTAACATATAAAAACACAGTCAGTCTGTCATTCATTGGTTCCTTTCGTAATGTGAGACTTGTGCGAGAACTGGGGAGAACTTGCTCGCTTTAATTATATTATAATAATAGAGAATGTTCCATTCCAACTTTGATGCTTATAAATAAAGTTTGTTCATTGTTTAGTGATGGAGAAATACTTAATCAAGTCTGGAACTCTGAAAGAGAAACTGTTAAATGAAAAGCAACGAAGCAAGCAAAAGTACAAAGAAGATTACAATCACTTCAATCTGATTTGCTCTCAAAAGCAGGCACATCCTTCTTATTAAATTTAAAATTGAATATGTAACACCCCCCATAGTGATAGGTGCATTTTTGTAGTGAGATTTTGTTAGGAGAGGTAGAATCTAATCAGGCCAGACCATGAGTGCAGGTCTGATTGTTTTGATCTGAGCTGGGGAGTGGCTCGGGGAGGGCTGGAGATTGCAGGAAGGAACACCCCTTAGATACTCCTCCCCTTTGGGGCCAGAAGGTTCTGGAAAAGGGGATGGATGAGGAGGTGTCCCTTTCTGATGTATGACAAGGAGCCCTGACTGTCTGGATTGGCAGGGGGCAGGCCACGTTAAAATACAGTGATCTGCCAGCAGGAGGGAAGGAGAGTGTCGGGTGGAAGAGGGAGATGTAGCAGAGGTGCTGTGGAGGCCTCACCTGGGAAGGGAGCCCCCAGTTTGGGGGGTTACCTTGAGGCCTGGAGGCTCGGGTGTAGCCAGGAGAGGAGTTGTCGTCCTGGAGTAGCACAAGGGAGCAGGAGAACAGCATAGAGGCTACATTGAGAGACTCTTCAAAGGATCCACGGTGTCGGTGAGTGGCAGCCCCTGGGAGCTGGATGAGCAGGCTGGGAAGAAGACAGTGGACAGTCTGTAGAAGTCGGAGAAGCCTAGCAGGGGAAGGAGGACCACTGGACAGTGAGGCAGGCCGGAGGGGTCTGGAAGATGGATGGGCTGGGAGTTGTAGTTCATTCAGTGCCCAGCTAGCACCAATGCTACACTAATGCTTCAAAACTGGGAGCCTGTGACCCTTAACCACAACAGGTGGTCTGGAGGCTCTGCTAACAGTAAGAACAGACCTTACCATGTGCTAGCTGCGGTGGAAGAGGAAGTGTCATGGAGGTCTGATAAATTTCCCTTCAGGCCTGTAACAGCAAGTAGTTTGCAGGAGAGCAGAAGGAGTAGTGTAACGGTCAGCAAGCAGTGTGCTGGAGGAGAAAGGAGAAGGGTAATGGTCAGCTAGTAGTGTGCTGGAGGAAGAAGGAGTGTATATACGGCAGTGTATATAGAAGGTCCAGTAAGTCACTTGGTAGTACAGGTCCCAGTCCTCTGGGGCCTAAATCGGGCAATGTGCTAAATACAAAATGGATGATGCCTTAGAACTCATAACTATATGGACATATATTTTGCATCTAAAAAAAAAAAGAAGGTCTCATAATCAATCCCACAGTCACCCCTATCCCCATCCAAGTTTAACCCCTAAATAAAACAAAAACAAAGTACCGGCCTCTTCAGTGACTCCGGGTGACGAACGACTGGCAATGTGATGAGGAAGACGAGAGGACGTTTGATGAACGACAATGTCCGGACTTCCCTTTAAATAGTCTGGAGGTACTGTGAAGGAGAAGGTGGCGTCGATCGTGTACCATTCCAGACAAGAATGACAATCGTCTCGGAGGTCTG
>BLSH010005580.1:0-11003 GCA_018402905.1 Glandirana rugosa | reverse complement strand
GCAGGTTAACCCCTTCACTGCCAATGACATTTATACAGTAATCAGTGGACATTTAAATTTCTGATCGCTGAATAAATGTCATTGGTCCCAAAAATGTGTCAATGTCCGACAATGTCCATGCCCTTAGTGATGTCAGAGAGGGCACAGTCACCCAGTGATGTCACTGGATTACCCCATCTCCATTTTTACTTAACAGCAGGTGAGAAACAGCTGTCGTTCGGTAAGTGTCTCCAGATGGGGGACCGGTCATGTTCAGCGTTTACATTGGGGGGCCATGTTTTTTTTTTTTATATATAAAGTCAAAAACTGTGTTTGTGTTTTTATTTTATTTTGGTGAATGAGTTACTATCTACCCCATACTCATACACATGGGGGGGCTGGGATCTAGAGTTCTTCATAATTCTAATAAGTCATCCCCCACAACCTCTATCCAGGGTTGTTGTGGGGAAGAGGCCCTTATCCCCATCAACATGGGGACTAGGTTCTTTGGGGGAGCCCCCTACTCCAAAGCACCCCCATGTTGAGGGCTTGTGGCCTGGTATGGTTCAGGAAGGAGACTGTTCACTTGCCCCCCCTTTTTCTGTCCTGCCAGGCTACATGCCAGGCTAAGAGTCTGGTATGGATTGGGGGGGGGGGCCATGCCATTTCTTTTGGCGTGGCATTCCCCTTAAAATCCATTCTAGACCTGAAGGGCCTGGTATGGATTGGGGGGCCCAGGCTGTTTTTTTTTTTTTTTTTTTATTTCATGTGGGAAATTTTTTGTTTACATTCTGCTGACAGCAGGTGAGTCATGGTTGTTAAGGATGTGACGGCTGCCCACTTCTTAACCAGATACACAAAACATTCAAATGAAACAAATGCATTTGACAACCACTTTAACCTACAAGTAAGCCTAGAATAAGGCTTACCTGTAGGTGCACTGCATATCTCCCAAACCTGCACGGTTCAGGAGATATGCAGTGTTTTGCATGTGCCGACGTCATGTCGACACATGCGCATGAAGAAATGGCCTCCGTGCCATTTCTCCACTGACACTGTGCCGTGACTGGTGGCTCCCGCGCGCATGTGCCGGAGTTGCGGCCCCAGAAGGAAGAGGGGCAGAAGATGGACGCGGCCTGAAGCGGGATCATCACTGGACGCCCCAGGCTTCGTTTGCAGGTAAGTGGCACATAATGGGCTACTATGCGATGCATATTAGCCCATTATGCTTCTACTTTACAGGGTTATATTGAGGAAGTAAACCCAATCTGGGTTTACTTCCTCTTTAATTTTGTTATACCTTTTTTTTTCAGATTTGTTGACATTCATTTTTATGTTCATTCTTAGATTTGTATGCATTCAAATCTCCGAAAATTTAACTTTCTTCCTAAAAACGAATTGTTAACAAAATGACATAGTCCTGGCTTCTGCTCTCTCCCCTCTACCCACTGCTATATATACACATAATATGTATGCTCTTTTGTTGCACCCATTTCCTACCAGCTGGACATTTTATATCTGATGATTTGATTGAAGCACAGACTTTCACATGTTGATAATAATGTGATAACATCCTCAAACTTTGGAACTTTAAACAGAAAGTGATAATGAGGGAGGAGTCAATAACGCAATGATGGGGGTCTCCAGGATCAGTCCAGTCCTCATCTTGGTTGTTCTCCCCCCATCCTCGCTCTCTGACATCAGGTGGGGCTTAGCCCCACTGTTATTCATGACTAAATCATGGACTAAATAAGGAAGTGCAGGACTTCTTGTGTTGGGAAGATGGCAATGAGTGATAGAGGGGGTGGGGACACTCGTCCTATAATCCCCTCATCACTGTCACTTCTATAAAAGACAGTTCTTGTTGTTTCCTCACTCTCTGACTTAAGCTGGATACACATTACAATTTTCTGTAGATTTTTTTCCTTCAGATTTATCAAAACCATTTAATATGAGGTCAAACCATTAGAGCTTCAATCTGTATGCAATCAGGCAGGCCCTTGCACTACATGGTTTAACTAAATCTAAATTAAATCTGATTACAAAAGTTGTATTTGGTCTTTGGCAGGCCATGCAAGATACAATTTTGTCTCCAGCCATAGCCGCTGGCAATAATTGCAAGAAAAATCTGACTGCCCAAATTGTACAGCAATCGATTTGGATACAGTCAGCCTGTCCATAGATGGCTCGAATCTCAGTCAGTAACTGCTGAACCATTTAACCCATCTATGTCCAGCTATAGGTCCATGAATAAAGAAACAAACTATGTAGGAGATCAGAGGAGCCATTTACTCGTTACCTTGAGGGGGGGATTGTAAGATCCTTAGAGACAAAGCTGCCTGATGTGGGTGGAGTCCTGGTTTATGGGAACCAATCAGCTCATGTCTAGTAATAATCTTTGTATTTCTATTTTAGTAGATGGACGGGAGATGAGGAAAACCTCCGAGGATTGTCTCACTTTGTCTCCAGACTGTAAAGTAGAAGATGAGGACATCACACAGTATAGTCCAGGAGAAAACCCGGCTACCACAAATGTCCATCCGGCACCACACAGTGTAGATGGATCATCATATTCCTCTTATCCTGAGGAACCTCAGACTGTGAGGGACGGTGCCGTCCTTCCAACCAATAAGAGGTTTTCCTGTATTGAGTGCGGGAAAGGTTTCCGTTATAAATCCGGTCTTAATGTGCATAAGAGAACTCACACAGGGGAGAAGCCATATTCCTGTTCTGAGTGTGGGAAATGTTTTTCAGACAAGTCTAGTTTTTACACACATCAGAGACTGCACACAGGGCAGAAGCCGTATTCCTGTCTTGAGTGGGGGAAATGTTTTTCATACAAGTCCAGTCTTTACACACATCAGAGATCTCACACGGGGGAGAAGATGTATTCTTGCCCTGAGTGTGGGAAATGTTTTTCACAGAAGTCCCATCTTAACAGACATCAGAGATCTCACACGCGGGAGAAGCCATATTCCTGTTCTGAATGCAGGAAATGTTTTTCATATAAGTATAGTCTTTATATACATCAGAGATCTCACACAGGGGGGGGGAAATGTATTCTTGTCCTGAGTGCGGGAAATGTTTTTCACAGAAGTCCCATCTTTACAGACATCAGAGATCTCACACGGAGGAGAAGCCATACTTCTGTCTTCAGTGCGGGAAATGTTTTTCAGATAAGTCCAGTCTTTCCAGACATCAGAGATCTCATACGGGGGAGAAGCCATGCTCCTGCCCGGAGTGAAGGAATTGTTCCTCACTGAAGTCCTGTCTTCCTTTACATCAGGGATCCCACACAACCCTTGAGGTGTATTAGTGCCTTGAGTGCAGGACATTTTTTTATATTTGAATGTTACTGGACATCACAGTTCTGATGTGGGGAAGAAGCACACCCTGAATGATGTCAGATTTTATATTTCAGCTTTGTCTAACAGTTGTGAAACTAAAACCTTGAGTAGGGGGAGTGAGAGAGAACTTCTAGGAAAGCTGTTTGTTGGTCTGTGTACTCATATGAAGGACATGGAGTCAGCACAACATTGCAAGCAAGATGGAGTCTATTAAATGAATAATACACTGAAAGTCCATGTCATTTCCCTCCTTGTTTATTTAACACCATTCTTCTCCATGTTACATTCAGCCGACTGCTGGCAGCTCCTTCTACATTGGCGCAGAGAGATGGCGACTCTCTCCTAGTTTTCTCAGAATAATGGGTTCATCAGTGAAGGTGGTCCATCTGCTGGTACAGCAGGTAATCGCATAGAGATATAGCCTGATGAGAAAGTAAATAACAAGAATGAGAAATAGAAACATCAAAATGTAAGCGCCTAGTTTCTGTAACCATGTTGCTATGCCATATAGAAAATCACCAAAACCTCCCAATCCCTTAAAGGGGTTCAATCCATCTTTAGCAATATTTCTGTAGTTCTCTTATCTTAGTAAGATGCCCTTTAACCACTTCAATACCAGGCACTTGAAACACTTCCCACCCAGACCAATTTTCAGCTTTCAGTGCTGTTGCGCTTTGAATGAGAATTGTGCGGTCGTGCGACTTTGTACCCAAACAAAATTTTTATCATTTTGTTCCCATAAATAGAGCTTTCTTTTGGTGGAATTTGATCACCTCTGCGGTTTTTATTTTTTGCGCTACAAATAAAAAAAGACCGAAAATTTTGAAAAAAAAAAGTTTTTCTTCACCTTCAGTTTTTCTGTCACAAAACTTTGCATAAGTACATTTTCTCCATCACTGACGGGCACTTTTGTGGCTACACTGATGAGACTAGACTGACAGGCACTGATGAGGCAGTACAGATTGGCACTGATAAGGTTTCACTGATGATGGGGCACATATATGCAGCACTGATAAGCAACACTGACTGGCACTCATAGGTGGCACTGCTGGGCGGCACAGGTGGTCACTGATAGGCAGCACTGGTACATGGCACTGGTGCATATAGCACTGTTAGGGATGGCACTGGCAGGCATCACATATGGGCACAGGGCCATCCCTACAGTGCACTGTATGCCCCTTACCTGGTGGTCTAGTGGGGGCTCCCTGGTGGTCCCAGGGCGGCCTCCAGATCCTCTCCCTGGTGGTCCTGGGTGGCCTTCTCATGGTGTCCTGGGGGGGCTCCCTGGTGGTCCTGGTCGGCTCCCTGGTGGTCCATTGTGGTGATCCTGAGGGGGGCTGCACTGATAAGCGTTCAGCGCAGCCCCCCCTCCCCGCAGGGGAGCAGCCAATCAGCTCTCCACTGCTCAGGTCTGCAGACCTCAGCAGAGGAAAAGCTGATAAGCGGCTCTTCCTATTTACACTGTGATCAGCTGTGATTGGTCACAGCTGATCACATGGTAAAAGGCTTCCAATGGAAGCCTATTACCTTGGTCGGTAATGCGATGGGTCAGACTTACCCACGGCACCACCGATCGCCGCGATACGCGCCACCGTGGGCGCGCAATCGCGGGTTATACTGAGGCCGTCATATGACCTCCAGTCAGGATAACGAACCCCCCGCCCGGCCGTCATTTGTCAATAGGCCGGGCGGGAAGCGGTTAATATTGTTCTCACTATTAGAAATGTATATAGAACAGTCAGTGTGAATAACCTTACTCATCCCACCTTGCAGTGAGATCATTTAGCGTTAATCTATGCTCTAATACTACTTTTTTAAGCTGAGCCATTTCTTTACTTAATAAACCTATGTCAGTAGTAGTAAGGTTAATAATCTCATCTACAATAAGGCCTCATACACATGGGCGTAATAGCAATGTCCGACATAAGGCAAAAATCGGTGTCAACAACGCGATTTGCGTCGGCGTTAATGCGCGTTTTGCCGGCTCAGCGTCAAAAATGCCATAACGTTACAGCCTCGGAACACGCTGCCAGTGGGTTCTGCTTTCAGCTCACTAACGCCGACGCCATCTACAGTTCAAAAGCGTTGGCGTTTTTATGGGGCCATTGAATAACATGTAGTGTTGCAAAAAACGCGGTGGTAAAAAAAGTCTGTGTGTATGAGGCCTTATAGTGTAATTGTTTATTCTTTTCATTGCTTCAATTCTCCATCCTGTCTAGGAAGGGGACCATGCCATGTCATCTTTAGTGAAAGCTCTCTTTTGAACACTAAAGGGTATTCCGGGCTGTGACCGGGTCACACTGTGTCTTTGTGAACAGACAAAGCAGGTAATAACTTCCCAATATAACATGTTCCTGTAACATTAGTAGGAAGCCAGGCGAAAGCTTTATCTCTACATATAAAATATAACCCTCTACGTATGGATGATATACCTGCTCCTAAAAGACTAGATCCCAGGTAACCGATATTTCTACATATTGGGAACTGTGTGCAATTTGTTTTATAAAGGGTTCTATTTAGTTCTGGATCTGGGATATAATAATACTGACCAGGGTTTCCTCCATAAACTGTAATCTTTGCCCCAGTGCAATCTGAATTGCCCAGCCGTGTACATTTAGTGTTAAATGGGCATGTAATGTTTAGACAAATCTGTGGGGTATCTATGTGTTTTGAAACCATCAAAGTTACTGATCCATGCTCATTAGCTGTGGAAACAATGTATGAGCCATTTATTCTGGTCCTGCTTAGATCAGTGAAGTTGAGAGGCATTGCTATCATGGGTATTGTTCCCGTTTGGGGATATAAGTGAGAACACACCCAGCAGTTACTAGCATTGCTATGGGTTGCATACAATTTTAACATTTGGATGAAAGGGTTATTTTTTCATGTCTCAGTTCTCACAGACAACAAAAAAGAACATAATTTTTATTTCAAAAGAAATCATCACTTCAGGATCTTCTTGCAATGACTGGTGTGAACCCAGATGGGCTTTCCTTCCAACTTGACAGCAGAACCGGTTGTCAAAAGCACCAAATGTGGTCCATCAAATTGTGATTCTAACCATTTTCTGATGTGTCACTTGACCACCACCCAGTCACCTGGTTGGATTCTGTGAATACCTGGAACAGAATCTGGGTCGGGGATAGAGTTGTAAACACCTTCATGTACTTTATTCAATGTTCTTTGCAAAATCTGAACATATTCTAACAGACTAGAGTGACAAGCCTGCAACTGTTGAGAAAAATATAGCCCTGTTTTGGGTGGCCCTCCAAATAAAATCTCATAGGGGGACAGCCCATGTGGTTGTTTAGGGGAAGTTCATACAGAATATAGGGCTATTGGCAAAGCTTCCACCCATCCTTTCCTGTATCTGCTTTCATTTTTGCACATCTGTTTTTCAAAATTCCATCGACTTTACCACTGATTTGTGGATGATAAGGTGTATGTTCCTATCACCTCCTCTGGGCATAGGAGTCAATCTCTCAATGCCAGTAAACCCAAAGGAGGACATGTTACCAGAATGGCATTCTTTAACCACTTCCCGCTCAGCCTGTAGTGGATTGACGGCTGGGAAGTGGTTGCGATAGCTTGACTGGGCATCATAGGAAGTCTAGCAAGATATCAAGCTGGCGCACGCCGCGGCCATCAGTGGTGTGGTGTGTCAGTCTGACACCACATCTCTGATTGTGGTAAACCACATTACTGATCTCTGATGTAGGCTCTTTACCACATGATCAGCTGTGACCAATCACAGCTGATCACAGTGTAAATAGGAAGAGATGTGTATCGGAAATATATCTGCAGATGCGAGTAGAGGAGAGCTGATTGTCAGCAATCCTGACAGGGAGGTATGCCCAGATTGTTTATCAGTGCAGCCCCCCCCCCCAAGGGAGCCACCCAGAACCACCAGGGGTACCCACCAAATAAGGCACACGCTATACTACAGGGATGGCACTCCGTGTCCATCTCTGAATTCTGCCAGTGCCTCATTATCAGTGCTGCCTAACAGTGCCATCTATCAGTTCCCATCAGTGCCACCTATTAGTGACAGTGTCGCTCATCAGTTCCCATCAGTGCCGCCCATCAGTGCTGCATATAAGTGCCTCATCATCAGTTCCATCTCATCAGTGCCGCCTCATCAATGCCAATCAGTGAAGGAGAAAACATACTTATTTACAAAGTTTTGTGACAGAAACAAAGAAAAAGGAAAAATATATATATATATATTTTTTTTTTTGTAGCTCAAAAAATAAAATCCCCAGAGGTGATTAAATACCACCAAAAGAAATCTCTATTTGTGGGAAAAAGAATGATAACAATTTTTTTTGGGTACAACGTCGCATGACCGTGCAATTGTCATTCAAAATGTGCCAGCACGGAAAGCTGAAAATTGATCTGGGCGGGAAGGGGGGAAAGTGCCCGGTATTGAAGTGGTTAAGAACAATAGAAAATTATTGTGACTCGTTTAATCCAAACTCAAAGCACATATCAAATGGCTCACATCACTTTAAAGAATGCCATTCTGGTACCATGTCCTCCTTTAGGTTTACTGGCATTGAGAGATTAACCCCTATGCCTAGAGGAGGTGACAGGAACAGATGGATTTTTTAATAATGCAACCAATCATGTTTGTATCTCGATTGAATCTATGTCTGTCTATGTATGGTGTTTCACCTCTCCAGGTAACTCTGATTGTCCGCTAACTGGCAGGTTAATGACATGTGTTGCCTGGAGGGGTTTATACGCTATATATTGTGGCATTTTTGTACATGGTATTTGTAGTGAACAACGCCCACAAGGCTAAGACACGTTTACATCTGCTGTCTGAGTCTTTTATGGAGAATCAATCAATTTTGAAGATTTTAAGAGCAAGCAAGGAGTTGCGGACCATCTTTTCTCATGATTGTTACTGCAGCTGTGCGACTGCCTTTCCCTATCCAGGTAGCTCTAAACAATCTTCTGATCATATTGGGTAGTAGCACCATACTTCTGCTCTATATTTTTCATGAAATACAGTGAGGAAAATAAGTATTTGAACACCCTGCTATTTTGCAAGTTCTCCCACTTAGAAATCATGGAGGGGTCTGATATTGTCATCTTAGGTGCATGTCCACTGTGAGAGACATAATCTAAAAAAAAAAATCCAGAAATCACAATATATGATTTTTAAACTATTTGTATGATACAGCTGCAAATAAGTATTTGAACACCTGAGAAAGTCAATGTTAATATTTGGTACAGTAGCCTTTGTTTGCAATTACAGAGGTCAAACATTTCCTGTAGTTTTTCACCAGGTTTGCACACACTGCAGGAGGGATTTTGGCCCACTGTTCCGCACAGATCTTCTTTAGATCAGTCAGGTTTCTGGCCTGTCACTGAGAAACACGGAGTTTGAGCTCCCTCCAAAGATTCTCTATTGGGTTTAGGTCTGGAGACTGGCTAGTACACACCAGAACTTTGATATGCTTCTTACAGAGCCACTCCTTGGTTATCCTGGCTGTGTGCTTCGGGTCATTGTCATGTTGGAAGACCCAGCCTCGACCCATCGTCAATGCTCTAACTGAGGGAAGCAGGTTGTTGACTAAAATCTCGCAATACATTGCCCCAGTCATCCTCTCCTTAATACAGTGCAGTCGCCCTGTCCCATGTGCAGAAAAACACCCCCAAAGCATGACGCTACCACCCCCATGCTTCACAGTAGGGATGGTGTTCCTGGGATGGTACTCATCATTCTTCCTCCAAACACGTTTAGTGGAATTATGACCCAAAAGTTCTATTTTGGTCTCATCTGACCACATGACTTTCTCCCATGACTCCTCTGGATCATCCAAATGGTCATTGGCAAACTTAAGACGTGCCTGGACATGTGCTGGTTTAAGCAGGGGAACCTTCTGTGTCATGCATGATTTCAAACCATGACGTCTTAGTGTATTACCAACAGTAACCTTGGAAACTGTGGTCCCAGCTCATTTCAGGTCATTGACCAGCTCCTCCCGAGTAGTTCTGGGCTGATTTCTCACCTTCCTTAGGATCATTGAGACCCCACGAGGTGAGATCTTGCATGGAGCCCCAGTCCGAGGGAGATTGACAGTCATGTTTAGCTTCTTCCATTTTCTAATGATTGCTCCAACAATGGACCTTTTTTCACCAAGCTGCTTGGCAATTTCCCGTAGCCCTTTCCAGCCTTGTGGAGGTGTACAATTTTGTCTCTAGTGTCTTTGGACAGCTCTTTGGTCTTGGCCATGTTAGTAGTTGGATTCTTAAATATTAAAGAAAAAATATGCGCTGAAAAATCAATGAAATTTGATATGAACAATGTCAGAATGAAAAAAGCTGCTATACATACAATCCTACACTTGGACAAAAAAACATAACAATACAGAGTTGTACAGCACTGCAGGATTAATACATTAAACGTCCATATAGAGAGAAAACAAAGGAAGAGAAGATCCCAGCTTCTGTGCAGAAATCAAAGCACTCTTGTGTCACGCGGCACCAGCTGTACTACGCTCTTACCGTAGAGTGTGTGACCCCCTGGATAAGAGCGGTCAGACACACTTTAGTTACTAAGGATGGAATGAAATGCAGATATCCTTCCCCACTGCTGTACAAACAAATCCTCCACTGTGAGCACCGTAGTAAAAACAACAGCCTGATCAGAAGAAAGAAGACCCCTCGGAAGATGAAAGACCCCCCAAAATAGCCGAAGAAAAGAAGAGCCAGAGAGGGGAGAAGACCGCCGGAGCAGATTTAATAAAATATTTTAAAAAGCTGTGTGTTTTTTGTACATATTTCTTTCCAGGTAAATGGGTAGGGGTACGATGTACCCCATACTCATTTACATAGGGTGGGGGGCTGGCATCTGGGGGCCCCCTTGTTAAAGGGGGCTTCCAGATTCCGATAAGTCCCCGCCCGCAGACCCTGACAACCAATGGCCAGGGTTGTCGGGAAGAGGCCCTTGTCCTCATCAACATGGGGACAAGGTGCTCTGGGGTGGGGGGCGCAGAGCCCCCCCTGCCCCAAAGCACCCATACTCCCCATGTTGAGGGCACGCGGCCTGGTATGGTCCAGGGGGGGGGGGCGCTCGCTCGTCCCCCACCCCCTTTCCTGGCCTGCCGGGCTGCATGCTCAGATAAGGGTCTGGTATGGATTTTGGGGGGACCCCACGCTGTTTTTCGGCATGGGGTTCCCCTTAAAACCGTACCAGACCAAAGGGCCTGGTATGCTCCTGGAGGGGGACCCCATGCCAGTTTTTTTAAAAAAAAAATATGGTGTGGAGTTCCCCTTCAAGATCCCCAGAGCACAAGTCGGATCAGTGAAGACACTGATACGACTTTGATCCGACTTCAATGCCTTTCAATGGGCTGAAGTAGGATCAAAGTCGGACAAAAGTAGTACAGGAACCTTTTTCAAAGTCGGTTCGACTTTGAAAAACACATGTCGGAGCAGTTAAGACGGCTCTAATAGGGAATCATTGTTTTTGTAACGTAATGCAACTTGTGCTCCTCATGTAGGTCCGAGAATCGGCCTAGTGTGAACCCAGCCTTAATGTATTAATCCTGCAGTGCTGTACAACTCTGTATTGTTAAGTAGTTGGATTCTACTGATTGTATGGGGTGGACAGGTGTCTTTATGCAGCTAACGACCTCAAACAGGTGCATCTAATTTAGGATAATA
>BLSH010005573.1:1282246-1292440 GCA_018402905.1 Glandirana rugosa | reverse complement strand
TATTTGCAATCGAACAGGTGCAACCGACACCTGTCTGCCGACGCGAACAGACACTATTGCGGGGGACGGCACGATTTGTGTGCAAGTCTGTTATGTGACCGACGTCCCGTCCAGTTGTGGAGGTTCCGTATTTCCCGTTCGAGTCCGGTACACGGGTTAAACCTCTGGGTCTTCAACTTACCCCGTCTGGGTAGCCAGTCATGCACATCCACACACGTGTGGATGACAAGGTGGTACAACGACTTTACGACGGAGGACGATTCTGCAACGGATAGTCGACCACCACGACAAACAACACCGCACGACGACTGTTTCGAAACGGCTGAAATGTGGCAAAGCTTTGTCAGCAGCACGCCACAACAAACAGCACCACCAGCTGATAGGCAACGTCTTAGCAGGAGGCAGCATTTCAGCAACATGGTGGAACAGTAGGTGTGCACACACCTACACGTACTGACCGATGGGTCTGCCCCATTCAACTTCTGGGTCTCCAAATTGGGCACATGGCCTGAGCTTGCCCTTTATGCCTTGGAGGTGTTGACCTGCCCTGCAGCCAGTGTATTGTCTGAACGTGTGTTTAGCACGGCAGGGGGCGTTATCACAGACAAGCGCAGCCGTCTGTCCACAGCCAACGTGGACAAGCTAACGTTTATTAAAATGAACCAGGCATGGATCCCACAAGACTTGTCTGTACCTTGTGCAGAATAGACATTTAGACTGGCCTCACACAGCCATTGGTATACTTATTTTTTTTAATATGTCTCAATATTTTGGGGGCTACCCCAATTAGAAAAAAAACCAAACAAACAAATAACAGTGTTGGCTACCTCCTCCTCCTCCACCACCGCCACTTCCACCTACACTGCCACAGTCACGGCCTAGTCAACCTCTAGGCTCCTACTCCACATCCACTTCCTATTCCCATTTTTTTTTTATGTGATTTTAAGTTATTTCCCTATCCACATTTGTTTGTAGGGCACTTGTCCTGCTCCTTACCCCCATTTTGCTTCCTTTTGCAGCCCTCTAGCCCTTTCCAGGACTTTTTTACAGCCATTTTTGTGCCCAAAAGGTCGGGTCACCATTGACTTCAATGGGGTTCGGGGTCCGGGGTGAAGTTCGGTACCGAACCCGAACTTTTCCGCGAAGTTCGGCCGAACCAGACAAACCCGAACAACCAGGTGTCCGCTCAACTCTATCTGCAGGTCAACTGTATATATCAGACAGGGTTTAACAAACTTTGTTTCAGATGCTTACCTGATTCTATTCTGAAGATCATATTTTCTCAACCAGGGTTCCGTGGAACCCTAGGGTTCCTCCAGAGGTTGCTAGGAGTTTCTTAAGCAATGGTTAATTCCTGCCTCTCAGATATATTCCCAATGACACCATTGATCTTTTTAGCTATCTGTGAGGGGGGAATTCTTCCCAATGACCATCACATCAAGTTTCAGTTGATTGCAAGCTGGGAAGCTGATTTGCCCGTGTTTAGGGCATGCTTGGGGTGCAAAAGATGCGCCCGAAAACTCCCCCACTCTGCAATCATTTAATCCTGGCTCCCGACCCCTCTTTTTTATTGGCCAGGACTGGAGGATGACTGGGAGATAATTTTTCGGCGCCGCAGCGTCACTTCCAGTTACCCGTCTGGCACTGTGTGTGCTGTGGAGTGCGGAGTGCGCACTGTGGAGACTGGCAGCTCGCTTAGGGGATCCAGAGAGGGGATTGCAGAGTGGGGCAAGACCCGCCTACATCAGAGCCTGTGTGCGATCATCGGTCAGACAACTGACTCACTGTGGTGAAGGTTAGTGCAAGCCAGGCAAAATGTTATCTGACACCATATCTGTGTCCATCCATGTACAGCAGCACCTTCATCTATTTCTGTGATCAGAGAAGGTGGAGGGAGGGGGGAGGGTTCACTGCTTCACTTCTGCCCCGGGAATAATCTCCAGCATCAGCCATTCACCCAACAATCTGCTCTGCTGGATCGGAGACATGTGCCAGGCAGGAGGGGGGGGGCCTGCTCCGACCAAATGCTTCTCCCATTCACTGGTCTGTCTGTCTGTCTGTCTATCTATCCAGGGCTGATCCTAGGGTCACAGATGCCTGGGTGCAGAATTATTTCTTGTGCCCCCACATGGGCGTGGTCATCTTACTAACTCCTTCCCTTTACAAATGTTTCTATGGCAGGACTCAAACACGGAGATGCTCCCCTAATGAGTCTTTGTTACCCTGGGATCCTCCCACAATCTCTTAACAATAAGCAAAATACAGGAACATAAGCAGAGTACTCTAATGGGACCCGAAGGGGAGCTCTCTGATGGACACAGAGAGGACTTCTGTTGGAGAGTCTGTTAAAAAGAGCCCCCAAACAAACTGCAGACATAGTACAGGAGATGGCCTGAGACTGCAGATATAGTACAGGAGATGGTCAGAGACTGCAGACATACTACAGGAGATGGTCAGAGACTGCAGACATGATACAAGAGACAGTCAGAGACTGCTGACATACTACAGGAGATGATCAGAGACTGCAGACATACTACAGGAGATGGTCAGAGACTGCAGACATACTACAGGAGATGGTAAGAGACTGCAGACATATTACAGGAGATGGTCAAAGACTGCAGACATACTACAGGAGATGGACAGAGACTGCAGACATACTACAGGAGATGGTAAGAGACTGCAGACATATTACAGGAGATGGTCAAAGGCTGCAGACATACTACAGGAGATGGTCAGAGACTGCAGACATGGTACAGGAGATGGTAAGAGACTGCAGACATATTACAGGAGATGGTCAAAGACTGCAGACATACTACAGGAGATGGTCAGAGACTGCAGACATACTACAGGAGATGGTCAGAGACTGCAGACATAGTAAAGGAGATGGTCAGAGACTGCAGATATAGTAAAGGAGATGGTCAGAGACTGCAGACATGATACAGGAGATACTCAGAGACTGCAGACACACTACAGGAGAGGGGCAGAGCTTGCAGACATAGTACAGGAGACAGTCAGAAACTGCAGACATACTACAGGAGATGGTCAGAGACTGTAGACATTGTACATCAGATGATCAGAGACTGCAGACATACTAAAGGAGATTGTCAGAGACTGCAGACATGAAACAGGAAATGGTCAGAGACTGCAGACACACTACAGGAGATGGTCATAGACTGCAGACATAGTACAGGAGAGGGTCAGAGACTGCAGACATGGTACAGGAGATTGTCAGAGACTGCAGACATGGTACAGAAGATGGTCAAAGACTGCAGACATAGTACCGGAGATGGTCAGAGACTGCAGACATAGTAAAGGAGATTGTCAGAGACTGCAGACAAAGTAAAGGAGATGGTCAGAGACTGCAGACATATTAAAGGAGATTGTCAGAGACTGCAGACATGATACAGGAGATGGTCAGAGACTGCAGACATGATATAGGAGATGCTCAGAGACTGCAGACACACTACAAGAGATGGTCATAGACTGCAGACATAGCACAGGAGATGGTCAGAGACTATAGACATACTACAGGAGATAGTCAGAAAATGCAGACATAGTACAGGAGATGGTCAGAGACTACAGGCATACTACAGGAGATAGTCACAGAAACTGCAGACATGGTACAGGAGATGGTCAGAGACTGCAGACATGGTACAGGAGATGGTCAGAGACTGCAGGCATAGTACAGGGGATGGTCAGAGACTGCAGACATAGTAAAGGAGATGGTCTGAGACTGCAGACATAGTAAAGGAGATGGTCAGAGACTGCAGACATAGTAAAGGAGATTGTCAGAGACTGCAGACATAGTAAAGGAGATGGTCGGAGACTGCAGACATAGTACAGGAGATGGTAGAGACTGCAGACATGATACAGGAGATGGTCAGAGACTGCATACATGATATAGGAGATGCTCAGAGACTGCAGACACACTACAAGAGATGGTCAGAGACTGCAGACATACTACAGGAGATTTTCAGAGACTGCAGACATAGTACAGGAGATGGTCAAAGACTACAGACATAGTACAGGAGATAGTCAGAGACTGCAGACATACTACAGGAGATGGTCAGAGACTGCAGACATACTACAGGAGATGGTAAGAGACTGCAGACATATTACAGGAGATGGTCAGAGATTGCAGACATACTACAGGAGATGGTCAGAGACTGCAGACATACTACAGGAGATGGTCAAAGACTGCAGACATAGTACAGGAGGCAGACATAGTACACAAGATGGTCAGAGACTGCAAACATACTACAAGAGATGGTCAGAGACAGCAGACATACTACAGGAGATGGTCAGAGACTGCAGACATACTACAGGAGATGGTCAGAGACTGCAGACATACTACAGGAGATTGTCAGAGACTGAAGACATGATACAGGAGATGGTCAGAGACTGCAGACATAGTACAGGAGATGGTCAGAGACTGCAGACATAGTACAGGAGATGGTCAGAGACTGAAGATATGATACATGAGATGGTCAAAGACTGCAGACATGATACAGGAGATGGTCAGAGACCGCAGACATACTACAGGAGATGGTCAGAGACTGCAGACATGGTACAGGAGATGGTCAGAGACTGCAGACACACTACAGGAGATGGTCAGAGACTGCAGACATGGTACAGGAGATGGTCAGAGACTTCATACATGGTACAGGAGATGGTCAGAGACTGCAGACATGGTACAGGAGATGGTCAGAGACTGCAGACATTGTACAGGAGATGATCAGAGACTGCAGACATAGTGAAGGAGATGGTCAGAGACTGCAGACATAGTAAAGGATATAGTCAGAGACTGCAGGCATAGTAAAGAGGATGGTCAGAGACTGCAGACATAGTAAAGGAGATGGACAGAGACTGCAGACATAGTGCAGGAGATGGTAGAGACTGCAGGCATAGTACAGGAGATGGTAGAGACTGCAGACATGATACAGGAGATGGTCAGAGACTGCAGACATGATACAGGAGATGGTCAGAGACTGCAGATACACTACAGGAGATGGTCAGAGCCTGCAGACATAGTACAGGAGACTGTCAGAAACTACAGACATACTACAGGAGATGGTCAGAGACTGTAGACATGATACAGGAGGCATTCAGAGACTACAGACATACTACAGGAGATGGTCAGAGACTGCAGACATGGTACAGCAGATGGTCAGAGACTGCAGACACGGTACAGGAGATGGTCAGGGACTGCAGACATGATACAGGAGATGGTCAGAGACTGCAGACATGATACAGGAGATGGTCATAGACTGCAGACATAGTTCAGGAGATGGTCAGAGACTGCAGACATGGTACAGGAGATGGTCAGAGACTGCAGACATAGTACAGGAGATTGTCAGGGACTGCAGACATGGTATTGAAGATGGTAAGAGACTGCAGATATAGTACAGGAGATGGTCAGAGACTGAAGATATGATACATGAGATGGTCAAAGACTGCAGACTGATACAGGAGATGGTCAGAGACTGCAGACATACTACAGGAGATGGCCAGAGACTGCAGACATACTACAGGAGATGGTCAGAGACTGCAGACATGATACTGGAGATGGCCAGAGACTACAGACATACTACAGGAGATAGTCAGAAACTGCAGACATAGTACAGGAGATGGCCAGAGACTACAGACATACTACAGGAGATGGTCATAAACTGCAGACATGGTACAGGATATGGTCAGAGACTGCAGACATGGTACAGGAGATGATCAGAGACTGCAGACATAGTACAGGAGATGGTCAAAGAATGCAGACATGATACAGGACATGGTCAGAGACTGCAGACATACTACGGGAGATGGTCAGAGACTGCAGACATGGTACAGGAGATGGTCAAAGACTGCAGACATATTAAAGGAGATAGTCAGAGACTGCAGACATGGTACAGGAGATGGTCAGAGACTGCCGACATGGTACAGGAGATGGTCAGAGACTGCAGACATAGTACAGGAGATGGTCAGAGACTGCAGACATAGTAAAGGAGATGGTCAGAGACTGCAGATATAGTAAAGGAGATGGTCAGAGACTGCAGACATGATACAGGAGATACTCAGAGACTGCAGACACACTACAGGAGAGGGGCAGAGCCTGCAGACATAGTACAGGAGACAGTCAGAAACTGCAGACATACTACAGGAGATGGTCAGAGACTGTAGACATTGTACATCAGATGATCAGAGACTGCAGACATACTACAGGAGATTGTCAGAGACTGCAGACATGAAACAGGAAATGGTCAGAGACTGCAGACACACTACAGGAGATGGTCATAGACTGCAGACATAGTACAGGAGAGGGTCAGAGACTGCAGACATGGTACAGGAGATTGTCAGAGACTGCAGACATGGTACAGAAGATGGTCAAAGACTGCAGACATAGTACCGGAGATGGTCAGAGACTGCAGATATAGTAAAGGAGATGGTCAGAGACTGCAGACATGATACAGGAGATGGTCAGAGACTGCAGACACACTACAGGAGATGGTCAGAGCCTGCAGACATAGTACAGGAGACTGTCAGAAACTACAGACATACTACAGGAGATGGTCAGAGACTGTAGACATGATACAGGAGGCATTCAGAGACTACAGACATACTACAGGAGATGGTCAGAGACTGCAGACATGGTACAGCAGATGGTCAGAGACTGCAGACATAGTACAGGAGATGGTCAGGGACTGCAGACATGATACAGGAGATGGTCAGAGACTGCAGACATGATACAGGAGATGGTCATAGACTGCAGACATAGTTCAGGAGATGGTCAGAGACTGCAGACATGGTACAGGAGATGGTCAGAGACTGCAGACATAGTACAGGAGATTGTCAGGGACTGCAGACATGGTATAGGAGATGGTAAGAGACTGCAGATATAGTACAGGAGATGGTCAGAGACTGAAGATATGATACATGAGATGGTCAAAGACTGCAGACTGATACAGGAGATGGTCAGAGACTGCAGACATACTACAGGAGATGGTCAGAGACTGCAGACATACTACAGGAGATGGTCAGAGACTGCAGACATACTACAGGAAATGGTCAGAGACTGCAGACATGATACTGGAGATGGCCAGAGACTACAGACATACTACAGGAGATAGTCAGAAACTGCAGACATAGTACAGGAGATGGCCAGAGACTACAGACATACTACAGGAGATGGTCATAAACTGCAGACATGGTACAGGAGATGGTCAAAGACTGCAGACATATTACAGGAGATGGTCAGAGACTGCAGACATGGTACAGGAGATGGTCAGAGACTGCCGACATGGTACAGGGGATGGTCAGAGACTGCAGACATAGTACAGGAGATGGTCAGAGACTGCAGACATAGTAAAGGAGATGGTCAGAGACTGCAGATATAGTAAAGGAGATGGTCAGAGACTGCAATCATGATACAGGAGATACTCAGACACCGCAGACACACTACAGGAGAGGGGCAGAGCCTGCAGACATAGTACAGGAGACAGTCAGAAACTGCAGACATACTACAGGAGATGGTCAGAGACTGTAGACATTGTACATCAGATGATCAGAGACTGCAGACATACTACAGGAGATTGTCAGAGACTGCAGACATGAAACAGGAAATGGTCAGAGACTGCAGACACACTACAGGAGATGGTCATAGACTGCAGACATAGTACAGGAGAGGGTCAGAGACTGCAGACATGGTACAGGAGATTGTCAGAGACTGCAGACATGGTACAGAAGATGGTCATAGACTGCAGACATAGTACAGGAGATGGTCAGAGACTGCAGACATGGTACAGGAGATGGTCAGAGACTGCAGACATGGTACAGGAGATGGTCAGAGACTGCAGACATGAAACAGGAGATGGTTAGAGACTGCAGACATAGTACAGGAGATGGTCAGAGACTGCAGACATAGTACAGGAGATGGTAGAGACTGCAGACATGATATAGGAGATGGTCAGAGACTGCAGACATGATACAGGAGATGGTCAGAGACTGCAGACATGGTACAGGAGATGGTCAGAGACTGCAGACATAGTACAGGAGATGGTCAGAGACTGCAGACATAGTAAAGGAGATGGTCAGAGACTGCAGATATAGTAAAGGAGATTGTCAGAGACTGCAGTCATGATACAGGAGATACTCAGACACCGCAGACACACTACAGGAGAGGGGCAGAGCCTTCAGACATAGTACA
Source organism: Glandirana rugosa (assembly GCA_018402905.1). Taxonomy (NCBI): domain Eukaryota; kingdom Metazoa; phylum Chordata; class Amphibia; order Anura; family Ranidae; genus Glandirana; species Glandirana rugosa. Next base: position 1,284,246 of record BLSH010005573.1, on the reverse strand, counting down.
GGAGATGGTAGAGACTGCAGACATGATACAGGAGATGGTCAGAGACTGCAGACATGATATAGGAGATGCTCAGAGACTGCAGACACACTACAGGAGATGGTCATAGACTGCAGACATAGTACAGGAGATGGTCAGAGACTATAGACATACTACAGGAGATAGTCAGAAACTGCAGACATAGTACAGGAGATGGTCAGAGACTACAGGCATACTACAGGAGATAGTCAGAAACTGCAGACATGGTAAAGGAGATGGTCAGAGACTGCAGGCATAGTACAGGGGATGGTCAGGGACTGCAGACATAGTAAAGGAGATGGTCTGAGACTGCAGACATAGTAAAAGAGATGGTCAGAGACTGCAGACATGATACAGGAGATACTCAGAGACTGCAGACACACTACAGGAGATGGGCATAGCCTGCAGACATAGTACAGGAGACAGTCAGAAACTGCAGATATACTGCAGGAGATGGTCAGAGACTGTAGACATGATACAGGAGACATTCAGAGACTACATACATACTACAGGAGATGGTCAGAGACTGCAGACATTGTACAGCAGATGATCAGAGACTGCAGACATACTACAGGAGATTGTCAGAGACTGCAGACATGATACAGGAGATGGTCAGAGACTGCAGACACACTACAGGAAATTGTCATAGACTGCAGACATAGTACAGGAGATGGTCAGAGACTGCAGACATGGTACAGGCGATGGTCAGAGACTGCAGACATGGTACAGGAGATGGTCAGAGACTGCAGACATGATACAGGAGATGGTCGGAGGCTGCAGACATAGTACAGGAGATGGTCAGAGACTGCAGACATAGTACAGGAGATGGTAGAGACTGCAGACATGATACAGGAGATGGTCAGAGACTGCAGACATGATACAGGAGATGCTCAGAGACTGCAGACACACTACAGGAGATGGTCATAGACTGCAGACATAGTACAGGAGATGGTCAGAGACTACAGACATACTACAGGAGATAGTCAGAAACTGCAGACATAGTACAGGAGATGGTCAGAGACTACAGACATATTACAGGAGATAATCAGAAACTGCAGACATGGTACAGGAGATGGTCAGAGACTGCAGACATGGTACAGGAGATGATCAGAGACTGCAGACATACTACAGCAGATGATCAGAGATTGCAGACATAGTACAGGAGATGGTTAGAGACGGCAGACAGACTACAGGAGATGGTCAGAGACTGCAGACGTACTACAGGAGATGGTCAGAGACTGCAGACATAGTAAAGGAGATTGTCAGAGACTGCAGACATAGTAAAGGAGATGGTCAGAAACTGCAGACATAGTACAGGAGATGGTAGAGACTGCAGACATGGTACAGGAGATGGTCAGAGACTGCAGACATGATATAGGAGATGCTCAGAGACTGCAGACACACTACAGGAGATGGTCATAGACTGCATACATAGTACAGGAGACAGTCAGAAACTGCAGATATACTGCAGGAGATGGTCAGAGACTGTAGACATGATACAGGAGACATTCAGAGACTACATACATACTACAGGAGATGGTCAGAGACTGCAGACATTGTACAGCAGATGATCAGAGACTGCAGACATACTACAGGAGATTGTCAGAGACTGCAGACATGATACAGGAGATGGTCAGAGACTGCAGACACACTACAGGAAATGGTCATAGACTGCAGACGTAGTACAGGAGATGGTCAGAGACTGCAGACATGGTACAGGAGATGGTCAGAGACTGCAGACATACTACAGGAGATGGTCAAAGACTGTAGACATGATACAGGAGATGGTCAGAGACTGCAGACATAGTACAGGAGATGGTCAGAGACTGCAGACATAGTACAGGAGATGGTCAGAGACTGCAGACATACTACAGGAGATGGTCAAAAAGACTGATAGAGGACATCATACAGATATCAGAGACTGGTAGAGGACATGATACAGACGTCAGATACTGGTAGAGAACATCACACAGACGTCAGAGACT
>BLSH010005573.1:1215506-1228800 GCA_018402905.1 Glandirana rugosa | reverse complement strand
ACCTATAATTCTCCCGTCTTATGTGATGTGACACCCCCCATTTCCCCCTCCCCCCAATCACGACGCCCCCCGACACTTCCATCCCCCTCCCCCTTTACCCCCCACAGTGTAGTGTATTCTGCCCTCTTAATATCCAGCCAGCCACCCCCTCCAGCACTGCCTCCTCTCACTTCACTCCACCCCCCCTTCCTCCTGGACTGTCCTCTGCCCTTCACTGTCCTACCTTAGATCGAGCAGAGGTCGGGAGGCACCATTGTAATATGCCAGGTGCAGGAAGCACAGCTCTGCATTGGGGGCGGGTAACCAGCCAGGTGCTGGTATTAAGCGGACTTCAGGAGACACGACTCTGCATTGGACGGGAACGAGAGCTGCGAGCTGCTTTTCATATTAACCAGCAAGTGATTGGTGGCTAGGATGCAGGGTGGTCCTAGCCACCAATCACTTGCTGGTTAATATGAAAAGCAGCTGGCAGCTCTCTTTCCCATCCAATGCAGAGCTGTGTTTGCTGAAGTCTGTTTAGTACCAGCACTCAGCTGATTACCCGCCCCCCAATGCAGAGCTGTGCCTCCAGCAACTGGGATATTACCATGGTGCCTCCAGACATGCAGAGAAAGACATCAGCGAGGCTGGGAAAAAGAAACAGCTCCAACATGACGCGACCGTGGGTCCGGATGGGACAGTGACTCAGTCCGGATCCGGGCCGAGGTCCGCTATTTATTAATGTCTGCACTAAAGAGTCCTTCAAAGAATTTAGCTAGGTTAAAGCCAGACCTTTATTCTTAAGTTTTTCTTTCAAAAACATTTATTTTGAAGTATATCAGTACAGAAAAAAAACATACAAAGGGGTTTACATTAGAATTTGTGGTAAGAAAGCAAAAAACCAAGCACAGCAGGGCAGGTTATAGAGAGACAGTTATGAATTTCAGACGTGTGGAGATTACAATTTAATGCTTCTATTAATGTGTGATCAGGTTGTTGAAGATAAAGAAGACAAGTGAATTTTGGCTTTAATAGTGTTATATAGATTTTTTCCATTGGGCCTGAGAGTCAGAGAGACAGGGAGGGAGTCCTAAGGCCCCTGGCACCCCTAACGGGAACATCCTGTGCTGAGGGGAATCTCCCTTCCATCTCCCCGTACCCAAGCTCATGCAGAGAAGATAGCTTAATCTAGTTCAGAACTGCAAAAAACTTTTGTCATTATCATTGTGTTGCATAAATGAGGCTTCATTTATAACCGTCCTCAATAAGAATTAATCTCAGGTCAGAGTTCAGATAAAAAGGCGTATGTGAGAAGGAAAGTAAAATAGAGGAAAGGAGAGAAGTATAGAGTATCATGTTACTGGTCAAAATCTAATTTTGGTGAGATACCAGGGGTCAGGGAAATGCCTGTGAAATTGGCCCAGGGTTCCCAGAGGTCTTTGAATATTGGATTCTATTTTGTGATTGTATCTGCTTGAAAGTTTCTCTTGGGTCATAATCCAAGAGATTTTCCGTATCGCTGCAGCAAAGGGGACCCTCAGTCATTTCCAGGAATGGGCTACGGTAAGTTTAGCTCCTAGTAGTATGAAGTTTGTTAGTTTTTGGTTTGGTTTGGAGAGGTTTGGTAAGTGAGCGTTGAGTAATGCTATGTCTGGGGTTCTGGGGACCGGGCTTTTAGTTAGTTTGTTAATAAAGTTGAAGATCTTCTTCCAAAACGGGAGTACTCTCGGACATTCCCACCATATGTGAGACATGGAACCCAGAAGTTTACATCCTCAGAAGCACAATGGGCCTGCCGATGGGTAGATCATAGATAGTTTGTTAGAGGTTAAGTACCATCTAGTTAGTAAAATAAACGGTGGCACTCCACGACCAAAGCTGGTTACTGTATTTATTGTAGAAAGATAGCCATACAGGGTACAGAACAATATGGTAGACGCGATTCACTCGATTACGAGCTTATTAATGAATGAGCTCGTAATCGAGTGAAACGCGTCTACCATATTGTCCTTTACCCTGTATGGCTATTTTTCTACAATAAATACAGTAACCAGCTTTGGTCATGGAGTGCCACCGTTTATTTTTGTTTTACTTCCTTGATGTTGCGGTGATGAGCCGAGGCAGGCACCCACAGCTGTTTGGACTTCCAGGGAGCTATCTGAGTGGTGAGATACACCTGTTACTTCCACCATCTAGTTATGACCTTCGCACTAGCTTTCTTTAGAATGCCTTTGAAAGCTTTTGGAAAATGCAGCATGCCAGATCTCCAGATCCCATTGTATCTGAAGTTCTGTTTCCCATGTTCTCATGTATGAGGATTTTGTGACGAGTAAATGACCGATATGACCCCCTTCTGCTCCCTAGCTTGACCGCACCAGAGTTCATAAGCAGTGAATTTGGGGGGGGAGTGGTTTATCTATCCACAATTGGTGTAAATAATGTCAGATTTGTCTAAATCTAAACCGTTCTGAGTTAGGAAGCTCACGCTTGCTGACACAGTGACTTATGGTAAAGGGGCCCAGTAAAGTGAAGAATTGTCCTATACGGTACAGCCCCTTGTCCAGCCACCATTTAAATGATTTGATTTCTAGGCCCGGAGGGAACTCCGAGTTGTTAAAAATGTGGGACAAGGTGTGGGACGCCGAAACCAGGGCTGGGAGTTTGCGGATTGAATCCCACAGCGCAAGGGAATGGGATAATGTAGGGGATAAAATTGGAGGACGTGTTTTAGCTGGCATCCACAGCAAAAAATCTATTTTGGATAGCCTGTTTTTCAATTTGGATCCAGTCAAATCTGGAATATACTGTAGACAGCTGTGCCAATCTAGCTGCCAGGTAATACTTATGTAAGTTTGGTAGACCTAAACCCCCCTTTTTCCTATGGCGGTACAGGGTACATTGAGGAAGTCTGTAGCCAGAATCTCCCCAAAAAAACCTAAGTATTTTGCTCTGGAAAGCTCGGAGGTGATTCTTTCTGACTGAAATCTGTATCGATTGGAAGAGATATAGCAGTCTGGGTAGGAGAGTAATTTTAATAGAGTTGATTCTACTTATCCATGAGAGATTGTTAGTCGCCCAGGTCTTTAGGTCAGTTTCAAGTTTGCTGTACATGGGTGGATAGTTGTTGGTGTATAAGTTTTCCATTTTTGCTGTCAGTGTGATTTCGAGGTATCTAATGGAGGTCTCATTCCATTTGAAGGGGAACGATTTTTTTAGGGAGGCTATTGTTTCAGGGGGGGGGAGGGAGATGTTAAGGACATGAGATTTGGAATAAAGTCGGCCAGTGTGCAACAAAGATTGAGGAGAGAAGTGTGGGGAGATGTCATGAATAAGAGTATGTCATCCGCGAAGAGACCATACTTGTGAGTCTGTGTACCACAAGAAACCCCTTTGATATCAGAGTTTTGGCGGATCGAGATGGCAAGGGTCTCTATAGCAATAGTGAAAATGAGAGGAGAGAGGAGGCGTCCCTCTCTAGTCCTCCTAGCTATCTAGCAATGTCGATTGGTCTTGAGTGGTAACCCTGCATTTTTATTTGTGCTTTTGGGTAGGAATAGAGGGCCCGAATAATGCCCATAAAGCATTGACGGAAAGCCCCAACACTCCAGGGCGAAGATGTATGGCCAAGATAACGAGTCAAAGGCCTTCTGGTTATCTAGGGATAGTCCAATTAAAGGTAGGAACACACCGCTCAAGCCGACAGCCAGGCCCACGTAGGTGCACGCCCCGGCTCGCCACCGCATTGCATGTAGACTCAAAAGGAAGGTTAGGCAGCACTCCACCAATACATTTTAGCAGCTTGAAATTTTATTCATCAAATAGCCATGTACAGGAAAGGAGGTAGAAGCGTTTTAACTCGTACACCACAAGCTTAATCATTACCATCTAGGGATAGTATCATACCCTGTTGTTTAGAGCCACCCTCCCAGTTTTATTGTAGGGTGGAAATTATATCTATTGCTCTTCTAATTTGGTTCCGGACCCTGTCTTCCAGGTATAAAGCCCACCTGATCTTTGTGTATATAGGGTAATGTATAAGTGTATCTCCGCGCTACTATGGTTGTGCACTGGGGATGGAGATAGGTTGCTGCTGTACTTAATATCTGACAATATGTGATGCAATTCTGAGAAATACAAATAGTACTGCGCAGCCTATTACAGTGTACTATTAATGACCCTGCCCCTAGTGGATATGGGACATATTACCATATACAAAACTTCTATTACTGATAAATAAAATAGTGATGGAATGTATAATATATAATCACAGTGCAGGTATAGATACGATAAAATACTTCTTTAAAATTATTAAGCCACTAAAAGACAATGATCGTATCCTTAAAATATATCACAATCGATTTATCATGTTATATGCAAACTGCTGTGTAGTAAAACTGATCCTCATAGTGTAATATCATCAATAAAAATTCATCATAAATATATATAGCCAATAAAATTCTTATATTAGATAGAAAATTCATAAATGTCTTTTGCAAATTCAAGTGATTAAAGTGACAGTGATTTGTGCAGTATCATCAATAAAAATTCATCATACATGTATATATAGCCAATAAAATTCTTATATTAGATAGAAAATTCATAAATGTCTTTTGCAAGTTTTGCAAAGGGCCCAGGCAGCAGACCCCAACCAATGAGTTGTTGTGTGGGCAGCCGGCGTTCCGCAACTGTGTGGAGGAGGGGGGCACGAGTTTAGTCGGGCCTAGGGCAGCACAAAACCTAAATACACCACTGGGTAGAGCGTTTAGGCGCGGTTGGGGTGTCAGCTTGCCAGCCACCAAGGGGCCTATTTTATCTTTTTGTGTGTAGAATTTATTACCACTCCAAGGGATTGCTTTTTCGGCTTTAACCGTGAGGGCTAGGTTGAGTTCTAGTCTGTCTAGTTTGGCCATTAGGTTTTGCGAGGGGTCTTTCTTGTGCTGAGCCTGTAGGGCTGCATATGCCTTATCTAATTTGTCAAGTTCAGCTGTTCTCTCTCTCTCTCTCTCTCTCTCTCTCTCTCTCTCTCTCTCTCTCTCTATCTCTCTCTCTCTATCTCTCTCTCTCTCTCTCTCTCTCTCTCTCTCTTAATTTGGGAGGCCAGCTGAATCAGTTTGCCTCTAATGAAGGCTTGGTGAGCCACCCACAGGGTTTTGGCTGAGGTGTCTTCCATGTTGTTGAGCTAAAGTATTCCTGGAGGAAAGTCGATATTTGGGTGACCTTTACTGGGTCAGATAATAAGGATTTGTTTATTTGCCACTGAGTTGGTTTGCCAAGGTCATAGTCTGAGTGAATTGTCATAATCACTTTGGAGGGATCAGACAGGGCATTGTCCCTAATGTGTGAGCTTAGAATCAGAGGAAGACAATTTGTCTGTACTAAGAGGTGGTCTATCCTCATGTAGGAGTTGTGCGAGGATGAGTAATGTGTGAAATTTCTCTTAGTGGGATTCAACTCTCTCAACGTGTCCGCTAGGCCATGGGTATGTATGAGTCTGGCTATTTTTAGACTGGCCCATGTCAGTTGGTCATGTAGGGGTCTAGATTTGTCCAATCCCTGTTCAAAAGCAACATTTGAATCACCTCCGAGAATGACTTTCCCTTCTAGGTGGGGTTGGAGAGTGTCTAGAAGAGCTTTAAAGAATTCTGCTTGCCCTTATTAGGTGTTTAGTATGAGATTAGTGTGCACAAAGTGTCATCTATGGTGCCCTTGACAAGGATAAATCTACCTTCTGGGTCTTGTATCACTAATTGGAGAGAGAATTTGCAGGTTTTAGAAAATAATATGGCTACCCCCCTGGTTTTGGTCTCCGCTTGGTCTCCTCTTTGGCTAAGTGGAAAATAGGGAAGTGTGTACATATACACATACGTATACATTTGGGGCTGTACCATATTGGAAAATGTGTTTCCTGGAGCATTACGACATACAATTTAAGTGATTTTTAGTGCTTGAGTATTTTCTTCCTTTTCAGAGGGGAGTTAAAGCCCTGGACATTATGGGCGGCTATCTTGAGTGAACTCTGTGTGGGGTTAGCCATGGTGCCAGGTGGTCATGCGGCTAATGTGTACTTCGTCACTTACCCTTTGACACCCTTCCCTATGAGTAGGGGGGGGATTATTTTTCATAGTGGACCCCGAGCCTGTATGCTTGGGAACATGAAGTCTGATGCTTGCTGAAAAAGAGATTATGGTTAGATACTTCACAAGAGTAAAAGAGGAGGTAGAGAAAGAAATGAGAGGGTAGAAAGTGCATATCAGGAGTATCCTCCAAAGAGTAAAGGAAGGGGATGAGGTCGGAGGAGAAAAAAGGTCCTCGAGGCCCATCTCCAAAACACACAAACAACAAATAACTATCTGTCCTAACAGGAACAGAAACCTTAACCCGCAGGGCCCGGGGGTATCTGAGGGTTAAGTGGAGGCACACGGGGGCTTGCCCCAGCCAGGGCGCCTGTGGATTGTGAAAGCATGAGTAAACTTATCTGGGCCTAATGCTAAAGATTGTGATCTTCAATAGATCACAGGACCATCAAGCGTGCTGACCATCCTTCTCTCCCTGCAATAGTAGGGGAGAGGATTTAGGGCCAACGAATGTTGAGTTCAACCAAAACCAGGTATGTCCCAACATGGGGGCTGTCACCCACCCATATAGGGAGAAAGCAAGCAAAAATACATTGTTCAAACAGCTCAACCTTTTAAAGTAAGGAAACAAAAACCTTTAAAACAACATTTCCAGGGAGCTTAATGCTCTCAACTTCTGAGGGGCCACAGAAGGTGGAGAGCTCACCCAAGGCGAGTAAAAAGTTAGTTATAGTGTACCCAGGGGGGGGTTTAAAGTGGTCTGTTCTCTTTAGGTTTCTTAGCCTTTGTCTTGTTCCATAGCAGTGACACTGGGCTTGACGGAGGGGGTCTTTTTGATTGGCTGACTGACAAATCTGTAGAGTCTGTTAAGTCCATGGGTGCGCCCCTGGAGATCAGCTCGAGATCCAGAAGGAGTTTTTCTCCATCAGGGAAGTTTGAAACGGAATATGTTCTGCATTTGTACATAAGTTTGAAAGCAAACAGGAAGGCCCACCAGTATTTGATGTCCGTTCTCCATTTTTGGATGGTTGAGGGAGAGAGGTTTGTGAAGATCAGGATTTGATGTCCCAAGCATGTTACTGATTTTTTGTGGCGAGATTGCCTCATCACTTCTTCCTTGACTGCAAAAAAAGTGTGGTTTCACGATTATGTCCCTGGGTGATCCATCATTCCTTGGGGGACCTAGGGCTCTGTCGGCCCTGTCCAGCTCCAGTCGGTATTTGGGGTGTCAGAGATCAGGGACTTGATGAGGTCCTGTACTGCAGCTGGGGCCTCCATGATGGACTCTGGCAGGCCACGAATTCTAAAATTGTATCGTCTCGACCTATTTTCCAGGTCATCAATTCTGGCTAATGTGATTTCAAGTTGGTCCTGTAGGACTTGGATATGAGCCGAGTTTTGGTTGGCCCTAGAAACCGTGATGTCCAGTTTATGTTCAATGGCCTCCATCCTACCGCCTAGATTCTGGAAATCTGCTTTTATGTCTCCTGTGATTTTAGCTATTGTGTTAGAGAGCACCCTTTCCAGCAGATTAGAGAGTTTGAGAAACAAGTCAGCAGAGTAGAGGTGTGTTTCCTGGGCTGAAAGTCTATGGGAGGAGGCCTCAAGGTGGTAGGCCGAATAGTGCCCAGCCAGAGAAATTAGGAAGTCCTCCATTGTGTGGCCTAACAGAGACTCTGTAGAGGCAGGGGAGGGTCCCAGGGGCTGTTGGTTACTCACTTTTGTGCCCTGAGTATAGGTGAGAATCATTCTGGAAGTCCTGGGTGGTCAGATTAGGTGCCAAAAATGCCCCGCTAGCCGGGAGAGGTGCAGAGCTCCTGGCTCATGCAGCCATTCCAGAGCTCCCGCGCATGCACACTGCTCTTATTCCTAATTTTTAAGGACAGCTTAGTGACTGGAATGGTACCAGTTGATTGGTGAAAAGCCAATGTGGTACCAATATTTAAGAAAAGTCAAAGATATATACCTGGTAACTACAGGCCAATCAGTCTAAAATCAATAGTATGTAAACTATTGGAGGGGATGATAAGGGACTATATCCAAGAATTTGCTTATGAAAACAGTATCATTAGTTGTAATCAGCATGAATTTATGAAAGATTTTTCTTGCCGGACCAATCTGTTCACATTTTATGAGGAAGTGAGTTGTCATCTTGATAGACAAAGACCTGTGGATGCGGTATATCTGGATTTTGCAAAAGCATTTGATACAATTCTTCAAAAGCACTTAATTGACAATCTGAGGTCTGTTAGCACGGACGATAATGTTTGTATCTGGATAGAAAACTGGTTACAGTGGTGCGCCCAAAGGGTGGTAATAAACAATGTGTACTCAGGATGGTCTTGAGTTGTGAGTGGGTTACCCCAAGGCTCTGTTCTTGAACCAATTCTGATAGATGTTCCTATAAATAGTTCAAGGATGAGTTCACCTTTTGAGAAAAAAATAATAAATGCACATATTTTTGCAGAAAAAAAGTGCATTTATTATTTTTTCCTAAGGAGCCTGGAAAGCATTGCATCCGTGATCAGTGGATCAGGGGTGCAATGCCATACTCCTGCAGACAAGCCCTGCAGTTTTAAGCCCATACCTCCACATGGGCTGACTGTTTACATACTGCAGGGCTTGTGAATGAACTACAAGACCATTCATCAGCGACTTCACAAACCATTTAAGACTACAAGCCATCAGCCTCAATGGAAACTGAATGAATGACGTAGACGTACAGGGTTCAGCCCACATTATTTTCAAATAGTGGCAGTGGGTGCGGGGAGAAGATCCCCCGCTCGCTGTCATAGGGAAGGGGGGAGAGGGAGAGAGACTGCAGCTGCTGGAAGATGTTACACCCTAAATACGGGTGGAACATCTAGCATGTTCCAAAAGATGAGGTTATCCTTTCAATTTTAGTGTTAGCTGATGATACAAAGCTAAGCAGGGTAATAACTTAACAGCAGGATATAGAAACTTTCCAAGAAGTTTCAATAAAATAAAGGAATGGACAACTGAGGTTTAAATATTAATACTTGCTAGGGGGCCAACTTTTAGGGGAATCCAGGAGGGATGGGGGTCCTAGTAGAGCACACACTCAACGACAGCATGCAATGCCAAGCTGCAGCATGAAAAGCTAGCAGACAATTAGCATGCATTAAAAAGATTATTTACTCCAGATATAAGACTATAAGGCCTCATACACACGGACGTTTTTTGACGCCACGTTTTTTGGCGTTTTTTGCAGCTCTCTATGTTAGTCAATGGCCCCATAAAAACGCCAACGTTTTTGAGCTGTAGAGGGCGTCGGCATTAGTGAGCTGAAAGTAGAACCCATGGCCAGCGCGTTCCAACGCTGTAACGTTTCGGCTTTTTTGACGCCGACGCCTCAAAACGCTCACTAACGCCCACTAATGCAATGCCAACGTTAACCGGTGTTTTTGATGCTGACGTTTTTAGGTTGGAAAATAGCAGAGGATTTAAAAAAAAAACTTACTCAAAACGCTCACTAACGCCGATGCATAACGCCGAAAAAAACGCTGATTTTTCCCTGACGTTGGGCCCGAAATTTTGCTTATTTTTTAACATACGCCCATGTGTATGAGGCCTAATTCTCCCACTTTACAAAACTCTGGTCTGGCCTCATCTTGAGTATGCCATCCAGTTCTGGTCACCAGAGCTCAGGAAGCATGTGCTGGAACTGGAGAGAGTTCAGGGAAGAGCAACAAAGCTAAGAAGGGAACAGAAGGACCTCAGTTATAAGGAATCATTACTACTTGAAGACCAGAATTTTTCTGGCACTTTCTATTTACAAGTTTAAATCTGTATTTTTTGTTAGATAATTACTTATAACTTCCAAACATTATAACATTTTTTTTAGCAGAGATCCTAGGGAAAAAAAGGCGATCATTGCTTTTTTTTTATGTCACATGGTATTTGAACAGAGGTTTTGCAAATGCAATTTTCTTTGTTAAAAATACACAAAACACAATACAGTTTTGTTCATAACTTTACATACCCTAGCATAATTCATGATTTCTTGGCCATATTTCAGAGAATATGAATGAGAACACAAAAACATTTCTTTCACTCATGGTTAGTGTTTGGCTGAAGCTATTTATTATCAATCAACTGTGTTTACTCTTTTTAAATCATAATGACAACAGAAACTACCCAAATGACCCTGATCACACCCCAGTTCTTAATACTGTGTATTGCCCCCTTTAACATCAATGACAGCTTGAAGGTTTTTGTGGTATTTGTGGATGAGGCTCTTTATCTTCTCAGATGGTAAAGCTACCCATTCCTCTTGGCAAAAAGCCTCAAGTTCCTGGAAATTCTTGGGCTGTCTTGCATGAACTGCATGTTTGAGATCTCCCCAGAGTGGCTCACTGATATTGAGGTCAGGAGACTGAGATGGCCACTCCAGAATTCTCCATTATTCTACTGTAGCCAATGACAGGTCGACTTGGCTTTATGTTTTGGATCATTATCATGTTGGAATGTCCAAATATGTCCCATGCACAGCTTCCTGGCTGATGAATGCAAATGTCTATCCAGTATTTTTTGATAACATAGTGCATTCATCTTGCCATCAACTTTGACCAAATTACCTGTGCCTTTGTAGCTCACACATCCCCAAAACATCAGCGATCCACCTCACAGGCCTTGTTGACTCCTCTCCAAATGTAGCGTTTATGGTTGTGCCCAAAAAGCTCAATTTTGGTCTTATCACTCCAAATGACTTTGTGCCAGAAGGTTTGAGCCTTGTCTCTGTGCTGTTTGGAGTATTGTAAGTTGGATACTTTGTGGCATTTGCGCAGTAATGGCTTTCTTCTGGCGACTCGACCATGCAGCCTATCTTTCTTCAAGTGCCTTCTTATTGTGCATCTTGAAACAGCCACACCACATGTTTTCAGAGAGTCCTGAAGTTATTTGGGGGTTTGTTTTTTTTTTGCATCCCGAACAATTTTCCTGACAGTTGTGGCTGAAATTTTAGTTGGTCTACCTGACCGTGGTTTGGTTTCAACAGAACCCCTCATTTTCCACTTCTTGATAAGAGTTTGAACACTGCTGATTGCCATTCCCAATTCCTGTTTTATACAGTACAGTTCAACTACTTTTTCTCGCAGATCCTTTGACAATTCTTTTGCTTCCCCATGATTCAGAATCCAGAAATGTCAGTGCAGCACTGGATGAAAGATGCAAGGGTCTGTCAGGAGTCCAGAAACACATTGACCTTTTATACACACACTAAGTACAAGCAAACAGATCACAGGTGAGGATAGTTACCTTTAATAATCATTCAAACCTCTTTGTGTCAACTTGCGTGCATGTTATCAGGCCAAAATCACCAGGGTATGTAAACTTTTGATCAGGGTCATTTGGGTAGTTTCTGTTGTCATTATGTTTTAAAAAGAGTAAACACAGTTGGTTGATAATAAATGGCTTCAGCCAAACGCCAACCAACAGTGAAAGAAATGTTTTTGTGTTCTCATTCATATTCTCTGAAAAATGGCCAAGAAATCATAAATTCTGCCAGGGTTATTTAAACATATGAGCACAACTGTATTTATTCCAATTTATTTGTAAAATGTGAAAGATGATGTTACGCCGAATAAATAGATACCTAACATGTCACACTTTAAAATTGTGCACGCTCGTGGAATGGCGACAAACTACGGTACTTAAAAATCTCCATTGGCTACACCTTTAAAGGTTACCTGTTTAGAGTTATAAAGGAGGTCACTTTTCTCACTATAATTATTGCTATCGCTCCAACATACGTGGCGATACCTCACATGTGTGGAGCGAATGCTGCTTACATATGCGTGCACAAGAGGGATCTTATTTATATTATTTTTATTTTAACACTGTCCCTTTAAAAATGTTTTGATCTCTTTTATTCCTATGCCCTTGGAGAACCGGAGCGACGTTTGACGTCACTTCCACCTCTCTGGCTTAAAGGAATTTTTTTTCCCTTTTTAAAAGTCAAAAATTACATTTTTTTTGTGTTGCTTTTAAAGGTAAACGAGAGATCTGGGGTCTTTTTCACCCCAGATCTATCAATAAAGAGCACATGTCATGTTTATTCTATTACAAGGGATGTTTACATTCATTGTAACAGGAATAAAAGTTATTAAAAAAAAACTAAAGGCACAGTGTAAAAATAAAAAATAAAAAGTAAAATAAATAAGAAGAAAAAATGTAAAGTGCCCCATCCCTCCGAGCTCGCGTGCAGAAGCGAGCCCATACATAAGTCATGTCCGCATACGTAAACTGTGTTAAAAACACACATGTGAGGTATTGCCGTGATCGTTAGAGTGGGAGCAATAATTCTATTTAAGTGCTTTAGTTTGTTGCCATTCCACGAGTGTGTGCAATTTTAACCACTTCAATACCAGGCACTTAGAACACTTTCCTACCAGACCAATTTTCAGCTTTCAGTGCTGTTGCGTTTTGAATGAGAATTGCGCGGTCATGCGACGCTGTACCCAAACAAGGTTTTTATCATTTTGTTCCCACAAATAGAGATTTCTTTTGGTGGTATTTGATCACCCCTGCGGTTTTTATTTTTTGTGCTATAAACAAAAAAAGAGCGAAAATTTTGAAAAAAAAAATTCTCTATTTCTGTCACAAAACTTTGTAAATAAGTAAATTTTCTCCATCACTGACGGGCACTGATGTGGCAGTACTGATTGGCACTGATGAGGTGGCACTGATGAGGTGGCACTGATGATGAGGCACTTATATGCAGCAATGATGAGCACTGTTAGGCGGCACTGATAAGCAGCACTGACGGGCACTGATATGCAACACTGATGGGCACTGATATGCAGCACTGACGGACACTGATAAGCGGCACTGATGGGCACTCATAGACTGCACTGATTGGCACTCATAGGTGGCACTGGGCACTGATAGGTGGCACTGATGGGCACTGATAGGTGGGAACTAGTAGGTGGCACTGGTGGGCACTGATATGTGGCACTGGTATGCACTGATACCCACTGATAGGGGCACTGGTTGGCACTGGTGAGCATATGTACTGAAAGGGGCCCATTCCCTGGTGGTTTAGGGTGGCATCTGAAGGTGGCACTGAGTGCCATTCATATTGGGCACTATGCCCCTTACCTGGTGGTCTAGGGTGGTCTCCCTGCTGGACCAGATCGGCTCCCTGGTGGTCCCTGGTCGGCTCCCTGGTGGTCCTGGGTGGGCACATTGCTGGTGGTCCCTGGGCAGGCTCCCTGGTGGTC
>BLSH010005573.1:1185654-1202155 GCA_018402905.1 Glandirana rugosa | reverse complement strand
TACACACTTCTTGTAGAAAAGATCCGTTTCTTTTCTACAACACACACTTATTGTCTACACGTTCGTAATCGCCGTTATTCACACAACATCTTTTCTTTGCCTAGAAAAGATGTTCTTCACACATTACATCTTTTCTTCATACATCTGGAAATAGAATAGAAGTTCTATTCTATTTCCAGATGTATGAAGTATCTGGTTCCAGGTACAGGAAGTCTCTGTTCAGCCCGAGGCACCAAG
Source organism: Glandirana rugosa (assembly GCA_018402905.1). Lineage (NCBI taxonomy): Eukaryota > Metazoa > Chordata > Amphibia > Anura > Ranidae > Glandirana > Glandirana rugosa. Next base: position 1,201,918 of record BLSH010005573.1, on the reverse strand, counting down.
CAACTTCAGAGCGTGCACCTGCGTCAAAATTCCCTGCAAATATATCCCAGAGGGACCCCACCACCCACTACCTCATCTGAGTAGCACTTGGGGATCGTGCCTGCTCAACCGCGGGCACCAGGACTTCCTGACCGCAATTCCGCCATGGCAAGGCCGCCAGCCCGCCGAGTCTAATCCACAGCCATCCGTGCCCGGGGAGACCAGGTGAGATACCACATCACCACACAAAGCATCCCCACTCTGGCCTCCCTCCACCAGGCTATATAGTGGACAGATTCGGGGACGACAAGCAGCAGAGTGTCTGAGCTCTAAGCGCCTCAGAACAGCAGCGATCGGCATCTTGTGGCCTACCTGCCTTCACATCGCCACGGCTCTCAGCCCCACTCCGCACTGCGAACCCTAGTACACCCCAAACCCACTGCCGCTAAACATCCAGAGAGAGGTGCGGGGGAACCCACCTTAAAGGCATCCGCAGTCCAGTCACCACCGCCCTGTGTCCCGATCCTCCCGGGCCACCCACCATTCTTTCTGCCTGCATGTCTGCTTGACTGCTTGCAGCCCAAGTAACATTTCTTTGACACAAGGGGGATCTGAGCCACCACAGGGGCTACTGGGGGGCTTTACAGAGGAGCTACTGCCTCACCTGCCCAACGTACTGAAAGAGATCCACGGGTTCCTATCTAACTGAGGCCCCGGTCTCGGCCTAACAAGCACATACCAAGCACCACACTGCAGTAACAACCAGCCGCCACTTAAATAGCGCTGCACTCCCCAGAGTCAGTCTCAGAGTACCATAACAAAAGTTTCATGAACATAAGGCTTAAATACCCGGCTAAAAAACAGAGGCAGCTCTATCAGTGCATCAGTGAAGAACAGCTCTCACAGCTACACCTCCTTCCTAAAGCGCTCCATAGCAGCCGCAGAGGCCCCATGAACTTCCCCTAACCGTCACAACCTGCCACAGTCATCACAAACCGCCTCAAACCCACATTCCCGCTGTGGTGTGCATACGAACATTGTATGCTTGACTGTGGCTAGCAGTCTGGGAAGTCCCGTATAACTCAACCGACTCCTCCAGCTATCTCACGGTGAGAGACCATAAGAGAAGCCCATTGTGCAAGGGCATGCCCAAAGCCAACCGTGGCAAAAAAGGATCCTGCATGCAGATCACGGACTTCTTCCCCGCAGAAGACATGCTGCAGTTCTCACAGGGACCTAACGCGGTTCCGTCTCCCGTACCACCCACGCCACCTGCTGTAGCACACTCACCCACCACCTTACCAGAAGAGATGGATAGCTCTGAGCATAGTACGCAGCTCTCCCAGGCATCCCCCTCGGATAGGAGCAAAAGAGCAGCCCAATCTCCTGCTCCCTCACCCTCCAAGGTCCCACAAGAAACAACATTGGGATGCAGTCCAGGAGAGTTCAGGCTCCCATGACTCACTGGCGGACCTTCCCACTAGCGACCAACCAGCATCGGAACATACGTTAAAAATTATGCTCCTCTCACTACAAAACGATCTAAGAAACAAACTGCGATCGTCTTTAACAATGCTACAATCCAGAGTTGACCAAGTAGAAATTTGTACTGAGGCCCTTGAAAGACAAGCCACAGATCAAGCATCCAGCACCTACAGGCGAAAGTGGCTGACCTTGAAGATCGTTCCAGGAGGAACAACATACAATTCAGAGGTATACCCGAGTCTGTCAAACCCGCAGAGCTCACAGCATACCTCCAACAGCTGTTCCTCAAGCTTATACCACAATTGACGCAATCAGAGATTACTATAGACCGAGCTCATAGGATTGCCAAACCAAACTATCTACCTGAAACGGTTCCACAAGATGTCCTGGCCCGTATTCACTTCTACCAGGTTAAGGAAAAGCTCATGTCCCCAGCGCGTATCAACAAATCCCTCCCAGAATCCTACGCCAACATTTTGCTATACACAGACATATCTGCAGCCACGGCCCGGAACCGCAGAGAGTTCAACCAAGTGACATCGATCCTACGTGAAAGCAACATACCCTACAAATGGTGCTTTCCAGCGAAACTGATTGTCACTCATCACAATCAACCTACAAATATACTCTCTCCCAAAGAAGGAATGAAGAGTCTGGTAAACTGAGGCATCATCTCTTCACCACCCCCACAAGTGGACTGGCGGGGATCTCAATAGGCCTCCCGCGTTTGACCATCCACTTACCGACCCCCAGGTCGCGATCAGCACCAATTTTGATCCTAACAACTCCCAACAGGCCCAAGCCTGTCTACATTCAACATACTTAGCATTACAAGGAGCAACTGAATCTCAGCTGAGTAGCCCTCATTAGTTGCTGTTCCTGTCATATTCGGTATGTCTTTTATTCCCAAAGGTTATAGAAAAAGTGCTACGCACTTTCTGTTACATGTATTTCACTATTACGGTTAGCTACGTTTGATAATATTTGCTACTTTTCTTGTTTTACTGTTTTTTGGTTTGTTTTTTTCTTTGGTTTCATACACCAACTAAGTCTTGGTTTAGCAACTACCATTAAATGCTTCATACCATCTATTGTTAATTGTTACGTATTTTAGGAGCGCAGGGTGGCAGGTGCCTTCCTTTTCATTTTTTCCTATAGCCTTCTGTTGAACCAAACACTCTAGGCCATGGCTATTAATATCACCTCCCTAAACGTTAAAGGCCTCAATTCACCCTTTAAACTGCAACTTTTTTAGAAAGAGGCATTAAGCAGTAAAGCTGATATTATCTGTGCCCAAGAGACACAATTTGCGGCCTCCAAACCACCCACTTGCACTCATAAGCAATTCCCACAGTGCTTCATGTCAAACCCTCCTAAGAAAAAAGTAGGAGTATTAATAGCCATACGCTCCACAGTTGCCTTTAAATTACTGCTCTCCCACATTGATCTCCAAGGTAAATACATTATCCTGCATGCCACCTTCAATGATCGATTACTGACTGTTAAATCTTTATACGCCCAACTCCGGTCAAGCACAGTTCTACCAACTAGTTGCAGAAAAGCTAGCTCCCTTCAGACCACATCCCCTCATCATGTGTGGGGATTTTAATCACATAGTTGATTCAGCCCTGGACTCTTCCAACCCTTCTAGGAAAAAATCCACGGCCTTGTCCAGCTTTCTATCAACAGAAGATCTGTATGATGCATGGCGTTGCCTTCATGATACTGAAAAGGATTTCACCTTCTATTCTCACACCCATAACGCCTACCCTAAGATCGATATGTTTCTGGTAGACAAAATCACCCTTCAATCCATCCAAGATGCGAAAATTGGTAACATTACATGGTCTGACCATGCCCCGATTTCAATCAAAGTGTTCCCGACAGACCACTCGACAGTGGGCAAATGGCGGAAACTCAATGCCTCCTTGCTGACTAACCCAAACTACCAGAAGCATATTGAATTCGCTATTACAGACTTTTTTCAACTTAATGCAAACTCTGTGACGTCACCTTTTACCTGTTGGAATGCCCATAAGGCAGTTATAAGAGGTCTACTTATGAAGTTTGGCACCCAGGAGAAGAAAAACATAATGCTACTACCCTCAAACTGCTAGACCAGATCAACACTCTTGAGAAAGCACATAAAGCAAACCAAAGCTCCACTTTAGGGGAAGATCTCAGGAAACGAAGAAGGATGCTGAGTGAACACCTTCACTCAAACTTCGACTTTCTAACCCTAAAGACATAGCCAACCGCTTTAGCCAATTTTATGCTCAACTGTATAACCTAGCTGAGTCAGGTGTGACTGCAGCTCCCACCCCGCATGATATATCATGCTTCCTAGATAATCTAAAAATACCATCCCTCACACATGAACAACTACAAAACATCTCCACTCCCTTTACTGACTCTGAACTCAAAAAAGCAATCATTTCCTTACCGCTACACAAAGCACCAGGGCCAGACGGCTTTAGTAACAAATACTATAAACATTTCGCATGCACACTCAACCCATTTCTACTACAAGCGTTTAACCACACTTTACAGACGGGCACGATCCCGGAAGAATCACTAGCAGCAACAATAACCACTATTCCAAAACCAAGCCAGCAGAAGACCCGGCCAAATACAGACCAATCTCCCTACTAAATACAGATACGAAACTCTATGCCAAACTCCTAGCATCCCGCTTGTCCTCTGTGATCTCCCAACTGGTACATCCAGACCAAGTGGGCTTTATGAATGGCAGACAAGCTTCAGATGGCACAAAGAGATATATCAATCTGCTCCAATGGGTGAAACGCAGTCAAATGCATTCTCTGTTCATCTCGCTTGATGCGGAGAAGACGTTCGACAGAGTGGACTGGAGTTTCCTAAAAGCAGTACTCCTAAAATTCGGCATCTCAGGTTCCCTTCTAGAAGCCATTATGGCTCTTTATTCAGCCCCCAACACCAGAGTGGTCACCTTGGGAATTTTCTCAGACTCTTTCAAAATGTATAATGGCACACGGCAGGGCTGCCCTCTGTCTCCAATTTTTCTCTATTTATGGAACCTTTAGCGATAGCCATATGCTCGAATTACTCTATTCGAGGTATATCTATCGACACATACGAGCACAAAATCTGTCTTTATGCAGACGACATGATAATTTCCATCACAGAACCCCAGATTTTGCTCCCACATCTCCATCAAACCCTAGACCTCTTTAGTAAGGTATCCCTATACAAATAAACTATTCCAAATCAGCCATGATTGGCATCAACCTGGAAAGTCCGGTCCAAAGTAGCATTGCCAAAATCTCATCCTTCTCCTGGGCTCCAAACTCCACACTCCCCTATCTCAGGATTTCTCTGACCTCACCCTCTTCATGTTTGCTCACACTAAACTTTGCGCAACTATTGGAAAACTACATAAGATGACTCAAAACTTGAAAAATGCACAAGCGTCGTGGGCTGGACGCATCACACTTTAAAAATCAAAAATGTATTTGCTACCGCATATACTCTATTACTTCCAAACTCTACCTTTACCCTTCTTTTTTTTAAAAACAGTATTGTTTTGTAGAAGTTTGGGGTGGAGAAAAGAAAAGAGGGAAGGGGGGTACAGATATATGATACGTACAGTATTGTATAACATAACATATATTAGCTGATGCAATGTTCTTATTACATTGGTTCATATTTATTTAGCTTTAGTGGTAGAGGTTAGAGAATACTTAAAGATCTACGGGATAACCTTTGACCAAATACTCCACAATGCTTGGTTTTTGTGGTATGTGAGGGAGTTGTAAGCTATGAATTTCTCATAATTTGCATTTGTGTCAACCAATTTTTTAACCTCTGAGAGGTTGGGGGTGGTGGTGCTTTTCCATCTTTGGAGGATGAGTGACCTAGCCGCAAGTAGCATGTGTGTGACTACTGGTCTGTAGTTGGGCGGGTAAGTGTCTATATCTATATTTAGGAGAGCTTAATGTGGGCACGGTTTCTTTAGTATCCCTGTGCATGTCGCTATTTGTTGGAAAATAAAGTTCCAGTAACTGGTTATCGCTGGACATTCCCACAGAATGTGTAGAAGATTGCCTATTTGGCCGCAGTTTCTCCAGCATAGGGGAGAGTTTACGGGAGAAAATTTTGCCATTTTATATGGTGTGTAGTACCATCTAGTGGTTATTTTTAGTGACATCTCCCAGTGGGATGTGCAGTGTGAAGAGTTGATAATGGATTTAAATGCCCTTCTCCATTGTCCATCAGTGAATGTGTTGTGTAATTATTTCTCCCATTTTAGCATAGGAGGTGTTTTCGGCGTTTAATGTATTGTAGAAGGTTGAGATTCCTTTTTTCCCGCGTTTGGCGTTGGTGAAGTACTCCCACTCTAACGCATTAACTTTTAATTCTTTTAGAGGGTGATTTGTTAAAAAATAAACTATGCGAGTTATGTTGAATATCTGTTGTTGAGGTATATGGAATTCTTCCATCACTTGTGCTCGAGTTTTGAGGCTATGATTATCGTATAGTTGATGGATGTAATGTAAGCCGCAGTTGGCTATTGGTTTAGTATTGAGTGGATTCATTAGAATTTCTAGTGTGTTGGTAGGTAATGAGGTCGTGTTTAAGATGTCTATAGTATCGTCGTGAGCCGGTATGTGTCTCTAGGCCTCTAGAGTCGCCTGCATGGGAAGTGTAAAATGGGAGATGTCTTGTTATTTCCATATGTCAGTCAGTAATAGGTCAGGGGTGTCAGCTATACTGTTTTCAATCTCAACCCATAGTGGTGTCTCTTCCTTTGAGAACCAGTGTTTCAGCTGCTCCAGGCGTACTGCCCAGTATTAGTCTATTAGGTCTGGTAGCCCTGCTCCACCTACTGATTTATGTTTGGTTAGAATGCTTTCTGTGCAGCGTGCTCTCTTCCCTTGCCATATGTATTTATTTAGCAGTTTTTTAAGTTCTATTATGTTTTTCACCGGTATAGGTATCGGGAGAGCTCTGAAGACGTATAAGATCTGAGGTAAAATGTTAATTTTAATTGCTGCTATTCTACCTCACCAGGATAATTCGTGCTTACATAGGTGTGCAAGATCTTTGGATATCTTTGCCATAAGTGGGGTGATATTGAATGGGATTAGGTTATTTATGTTTTTGGTTAGGTTAATACCTAGGTAATTTATGCTATCTGCACTCCATGAGAATGGGAATTGTGCTTGGATGTCTTTCACCGTTGCTTGGGGATTCCCAAATCAAGGATTATGGATTTGGATGTGTTTATTTTATAATATGATATTCTACTGAAATGTTGTAGTGTGTGGTGGGCAATTTTCAGTGATTCTTTTGGTTTAATCAGGAATAATATTATGTCATCAGCAAATACGTTTATTTTGTGATGTAGGATATTAAAAGTGAATCCTGGTATTAAAGGGTTAGAGCGTATAGTTTCTGCTACCAGTTCTAGAATTAGGTTGAAAATTATGGGGGAAAGGGGGCACCCCTGTTGTGTTCCATTTGTTATATCAAAACGTTTAGACAGTACGTTGCACGTGTAAACCTGTGCTGAAGGGCATGATTAGAGTGCTAGAATAGTGGATAAGGTGTTACCTGTAAAGCTGAATTTCTGCAAGGCCATGGACATGTAGTGCCAGTGTACTCTGTCGAACGCCTTCTCTGCATCCAAAGCTAGGAGCAGAGAAGGCGTTCGGGTTTTTATTGCATGATTTATAATATTAATGACCCTTCTAGTTGCATCCAAGGTTTGGCGTCCTGTGACAAATCCTGTTTGATCTCTCTGAATCAGTTGTGACAGTATGTTCATAACTAAACCACTAGCTTTGCCAGAATTTTAATGTCTGAATTCAGCAGAGAAATAGGCCTAAAGTTGGCTGGTGTTACATGGTCTTTCCCTGGTTTTGGTAAAGTAATTATGTAGTCTTTAAGCATTTCTTGTGGTAGGGAAGCATTGGTAGTGGCTTTGGTAAAAACTTTCACTAATTGGGGGGTAAATTCCTGGTTGAAAATTTTGTAGAAGTCATTGGGGAGGCCGTCCGGTCCTCGTGATTTCCCATTAGGGAGAGATGATATTATTTGTGATATTTCTTTCTCAGTGAATGGTGCGTTAAGTGAGTCTAATTGTGTTTGCGTAAGGGTGGGTACCTTTATTTTATTAAGGAAATCGCTGATTTCCTCTTCTGTCGGTTGGTGGGTGTTAGAGTCTTCCCTCAGGTTGTAGAGGGACTTGTAATATTCTGCAAATTCATCTGCCAATTCCTGGGGATGTGTTATTTTCTTTTTGTTAATGGGATGTATAAGGTGTGAGATTCTGGTTTTGGCTTGTTGCTTTTTAAGCTTTCTTGCTAGATATTTGCCTGCTTTGTTTGAATGCGTATAGTGATTGAGCTTGAGGATTCTGAGGTGTTTATCATATTGCTCTGACATGAGGATTCTAAGCGTATGTCTTAGATTGTGAAGCGAGTTAGAAGTAGCTGCATTGGGCTTCTTTTTATTCAGAGTTTCAAGCCTATGTATTTCTTTCAGTTTGTTTGTTAGGTTAGTATTCTATTGTTTTTTGAGCCTGGAGTTTTGTTGAATGCATACCCCTTTTATGAAGGCTTTGTGTGCATTCCACAAGGTCCAAGGGTCGGCTACCGAGGAAGTGTTAATCTGGAAAAAATCTTTGAGTTGTTTAATATATTTGTTGCATTGTGGATGTTGAAGGTTCTTGACGTTACATCTCAATATTGGGACTTGAGCCAAAGGGTTCTGCTCCTCCACCACCAGTTCAATCGCCGCATGGTCTGACCATGTAATATCCTTAATGGAGGAGAAGGAGGACCCCCGGAGCATATTCAAATCAACTACAAACATATCAATTCGTGAATAGGTACAATGTCTGGAGGAGTAATGCGTGTAGTCTTTTTCTGTAGCATGGTGACACCTCCAGACATCGTAAACCCATTCTTCGTGGAATAATACGTGGAGTTCCGGCAGCCTACCCCTGGCGGATGAGGTTGTGCCCAACCCTGGGTCCGCAGTGGCATTAAAGTCACCGCAAACCAGCAGGTCTCCATACTTAACTGCTGTGATTCTTTTGAAGAGTCTTCTTGCAAAACGTAACTGGTGTGAGTTGGGGCCATACACCGTGACCAAAGTCATAGGCCTGTTGTTTATTTCACCTGTTAAGATGAGGAATCGTCCTTCTTCATCGGGTATGCATTCTTTCAGCTTAAATGATACTGAATTCCTGATTGCCAGTAAGACTCCTTTTCCTTTTTCTGGTGCATTGGCAAAGAAAATGTTCGAATAGTCTCTGTGTTCAAATCTAGGTGGGTTTAGTTTGGTGAAATGGGTTTCCTGAACTGCAAGGATATCTGCTCTGCTCTCTGAGGCTTCTTTCCAAAGTGAGAATCTCTTGGCTGGGTGATTTAATCCGTTTGCATTTATAGATAGGCATTTAATAGGCATCTTTGGTTCTAGTTTTTATGTTGGGGTATGATTGATCTTTTAAGTAATGGTAGCAATGTTCAAAGGAGTGTATAGCTTGGGGGCAGCACAGTGGTGTAGTGGGTAGCACTTTCGCCTAGCAGTAAAAGGGTCGCTGGTTCGAATCCCGATCACGACACTACCTGCCTGGAGTTTGCATGTTCTCCCTGTGCCTGCGTGGGTTTCCTCCGGGTACTCCGGTTTCCTCCCACACTCCAAAGACATGCTGTGAGGTTAATTAGATCCTGTCTAAATTGGCCCTAGTATATGTATGAATGTGAGTTAGGGACCTTAGATTGTAAGCTCCTTGAGGGTAGGGACTGATGTGAATGTACAATGTATATGTAAAGCGCTGCGTAAATTGACGGCGCTATATAAGTACCTGAAATAAATAAAAAAAAAATAAAAAAATAGCTTGTATTTCATGATCAAGAGTGCACCATGCTGAAGTTAAATATCTGTACCAAAAGTCAATAACTGGAGAGGAAACGAGAGTGGGGTCAAGATAGTCAGGGATGAACGACAAGGTTAACTTTAAAAGAGGATCAGTTTGGTGATCCGTGATGAAGATAGTCATCTTAGTAGTGCGAGGGGCCGTTGGGATGTTCTGCCATCCTAGGCCAGGGACCCTGTGACTGAATTTACGGTGGTTGGGTACCTCCACCAGGCGCCTTCTTGTTTGCGTATCTTTTCCTAGATACCACATGCCATTCTGTTTGGATTGTAGTGGGAGAGCTGCTTGTGGTTGCCTGTGATGTAGGGGGGAGAATACCCCATTGTTGCAAGGTCTGTATTCCGCTTTCCAAGGTAGAGATATAGGCTGTGGATCCATTGTGGGTAACGATCACGCATGCTGGGTGTTTCCATTTGTGGGGAACGTTATGGTTTCGTAAGGCCTTCGTTATTGTAGCTAAGTTTCTTCGTTTTTGCAGTGTATGCTTAGATAGATCTGGGAGTAGCTGGAGGCCTTTAAATTCTTCTGGAAGGCTGTTGTTTTGTCTGAAGGCTGCTTTTACCGCTTATTTAGTTTGATAGAAGTGGACTCTCAGTAATGTCTCCCTAGGCAGGTCGGAGGCTATGAATGAGGTTAGGTTTAGGTAGCCTGTGAATCCTGTCTATGGAGCGTTCAGTGGCTGAGAGTGAAGAAGTTAGAGATGAGAAGAGGGATTGTACAAATTGATGTAGCTGATCAGCTTGAACAGATTCTGGAATCCATTTTGTCCTTGATCCACTCTATTTCTTCACGCTGTATATGCATCCACCAATGTATTGTATGAGTTGGTGTATTCTTCCATGGAGGTTTCTATGTCTGTGATTCTTCCTTCAGCTTTGTGCAGGTCTATTTTAAATTGCTGCATACAGTCCTGCATGTCTGCTTGTAGGGATGATCTCAGGGATAGTAACATATTTTTAAGTGTCACATCCAAAATCGTCTGGCCCTGTGTGGGGAAAGCCGCAATGGGGTTTGTGGCCGCAACTGGGGGTACCATACCCACGATGTTGGACTGGCTTGGGCCTAGTTCCATGCTTGTTTGCATGTTCTGCCCGGACGGGGACTCCCTGCATGGTTTGGCTTTAGCTGGGCTCCTTGTGGAGGGAGAGGAGCTCCCTGAGGAGTCCCCGCTGTCCGAATTTCCTACCTGCCGGGTTGTTTTGCTGCCAGTACCTCCATTTAGTGTCCTGTCCTGGGCTCCGGAGTGGCGTTGTGTATGCTGCCCACCGCCATGTGTCTGCAGTCTAGCGTTGGTCGCTTGGAAGAAGCTCGCCAGCTTCTTAATGTGCTGGAGGTCTTTCCTGCGATGGGTCATCCCTCTGGGTAGCGGAGGGTATCCGGAGCTTCTCCTTGCCGGATTAGGCTGTGTGTGGCTGCGGAGGTAGTCGTCGCTTGTGCACGGGTGGCTGTGCGGAGCTGCTGTGTTAAGCTGCCATCTTCCGTGCTGGTCGACACGCCCCCCTCTACCTTTACCCTTCTTATGCTTCCAGCTCGACAAATTACAAGCAATGGTGTCATCATTCATTTGGAACAACAAGCACCTGAGAATTAAAAGATCTACTTTATGCTCACCAACTGCCACAGGAGGAATGGGCGCACCTAACATTAGTGCATAGTATAAAGCAACTATACTTGAACAAGCAAAAAGCTGGTGGGCCCCAGTCAGGCAATTCCCATGGCTCCAAGTTGAGAAAGCATCAGACCCTAAGCAAACACTCTCTGCAATATTGCTACAGAATCAGAAGCAACATAACTTCTTATACACAGTAAACGCCACAACTAAAACATGGCACTCGCTCTTGCAATCTTCGGGTGGGATATCTCATGAAGTCCTGAAAGATATCTCCCTACTATCTTTACAATCCATTCTCCCAGACATCTCCCTTTCCAACTGGGCCCAAGCTGGAGTTACCACATTAGGGCACCTGTATGATAGAACTGTGCTTCTTTCCTTCCAACAGCTGCTCCATGCTCTCCAACCAGCCTTGCTCAAGCAACCCCCTTGTGAAACACACTATATGCGTCTATCTCATTACCAACTCCTCAAAGAAGGGCATATCCTACTTCTACAACCTGTTGACTAATATTCCCGCTGACAAAAAACATTGCAACATTCTAAAATGCGAAAACCAGCTCCATCGCGCGTATATTCACCACCAATGGCTCCGCACTCTACAATCTCCTCTGAAATTCTCCAAATGTCTTACCCACTGAGAAAGAGTACAAAAACTATTTCACAACTGGTATCTTACCCCAGCAAAACTTGCGAATATCTACTCCACATCCACGGCCCAGTGCTGGAGATCCTGCGGCCTGTACAGAACCACCATGCACACCGGGTGGTCCTGACAAAACTGGCCTCCTTATGGCATGATGCCACCAACTTCGTGTCGGATCTCTTATGCAAACCTGTAACCCTCTCTCCTCAACTGATTTGGCCTCGACTCCTGGCCAACCCACACCCATGCAATCTTAACACATGTACTTATTGCCATCAGACTCTCCATCGCCAGGAAGTGGTAATCGTCTGATCCCCCTTCTATAGGGGACTCTCCTCCTTAAACGACCAATGCCTCATGGAATTTATGTACGCCAAGGCCCACTTGCAAATTCCACTCTTTCAGAGAAGTTGGACCCTATGGTTGCATCAGTGCAATTTGCCATCCTACGCAAAGATCTCCTCAGAGCGACTATGGACTGTTATATGGCTAGACCTTGTCTGTTATTCATCACTCGTTGATGAATCCCTACCATTTTCACCTGCTACTCTGTGCAGACAGGAGGCACTGTCCCACTTCCAGGGACAGCATGCTCTGTCCTCCCAGTCCTCTTTTCCTAGGTTCAACTTATGTGTAACACTTCTATGATGTTAATCTTATACCTGTCACTAGGTCTCAATGAACTTACCATGTTTTGAACTGTCTGTCATCTTCATATGCATAGTTCCGAATGCGAATTATACCTTATGTATATGCTCTTTTCATGAAAAATAAACATTTAAGTTTCAAAAAGTACTCCATCTTTCAGTTGTAACTGGTTCCATTCACGATGTGACACTCTGACATGAGTAAGAGTACTCTTCAAAAGCAATTGAGGATTTTGTTGGGCCATAGCCTGCAAAGTCACTCGCCCAAGGGCATCTTGTTCCTGATCAGCTTTGATCTCCTTCTTCATCAGCCTAGGTAGCTCTTCACTTCTCACTTGTGTCACTCCTTAGTAAGACAATGGCACTCCTGCAGCAACTCCTCCTCTCAAGCGGTGAACTAATCCTTTGCATAAAGCCTGTACTCCATCTGTGGGCACAAGGGTCCACTCTCGAGCTTCTTGACTCTCTCAATAAGGTTGACTGGACAAAGCATCTGCATCCCTGTTTCCAGCACCAGGACGATACTTGAGATTAAATTGGGATCCAGCTAGAGCAGCCAACTATCTATGTCCTGTATCATCCAATTTTGCAGTTGTCAACAAGTAAGTTAATGGATTATTATCAGTTTTGACCACAAACTGAGCTCCATGTAGATAGTCTTCTAGTGTGTCTACAACTGCCTACCTCAAAGCCAGGAACTCTTTATAGGCGGAAAACTTCTTTCAGAGGGAATTAGGCTTTGACTCACATAAGCTACAGGCCGCAGCTGACCACCATGTTCCTGATAAAGTATCCCTCCCGATCCGTCTCGACTGGCATCCACATGAAGCTCATAAGGTTTTGAAGGGTCAACATAAGCCATAACTGGAGCCTCAGTTAGACTGATCTTCAATTGTTGGAATGCTTTTTCACACAAGGGGGTCCACTGTTCACATATGGATTCCTTTTTACTTCTTTGAACTGCCTTCTTCTCTTTCAATTTTTTATCATCTTCCCCAGAGGCTACTTGCAACAGTTCGTTGAGTGGCTTGGCTATTTTGGCAAAATTTGCCACGAACCTCTGATAATATGAACAAAACCCTAAGAAAGATCACAGCTCTGTAACAGTCTCTGGTCGTGGCCATGCAGTCACTGCTTCCATTTTCTTGGGATCAGTAGCCACTCCATCAGCTGACATAACATGGCTCAAATAAGTAACCAAAGTACGGCAGAACTGGCACTTCTCTAAGGACAACTTCAACCCCTCTTCATGGAGCCTCTCGTACACCTTCTCCAGCCTTGCCTCATGTTCTTCCAGGGTTCTTCCAAGCACAGTGATGCCATCTAGGTACACCTAAACTTCCACCAATTTCATGTTGCCCAAAGTACTTTCCATCAGGCTCTGAAAGGTAGCTGGAGCTCCCGTCAATCCTTGTCGCATTCTATTAAACTCATAGAACCCCAAGGGACATATGAAGGCTATCTTCAGCCAGCTGTTCCCTTAGATCTTCCAAATCACTAAGAGGAATCCTTCGGGCCCTTTCTCGGAATGGCTTTTCTTCTTGTAAACGTATTCAATGATGAGCACTCTTCGCACATCCTACATCAAAGTCATCATTAGCAAAAAAATGTCTCCCACCGTCATTTTTGAGACTTCACTCTTTCCCTCCATGCAGGAGGCAGACCAGCAGCACACTACTCCAGTTCCCTCTTCAAAACCAGCAGGCTCTTCCCTTTCTGTTCCTCTGCAGGCGCCACTGGCGTGGCAGCATTTACTTAACCTACAGACATCCGGGCCTTCAAAGTCACTGGATGATTGGAGACATTCTGCAGGCTAATGGATACTTTCTTCTTATTTCTCACTTTAGTAGGTACGATTTCAGGGACCATAACTAACCCATCAGCTTCAGTCTGTGCATCCGTCTCCAACACGACAAAGGGCCCAGGATCCCACATAAGCTTCACAGTAGCCTTCAAGCAAGTAACTTTCCCAGGCTGGAGCACCTTCTCTCTTGAATCCAATTCCCATAAACAACCCACTCTATGAACTTGAGCCCTCCTTTCCTGAATCTCTTGCTGACAGGTATGATGTAATGTGGGATGTATCTTCTCAGATATAGCCCCATCTTCTCCTATTACTTTTTCCAGTAGCCTTCATACCAGGTCAGTATTAGTCCCTCTTATGATAGAGTTATGGTCTGCCCCACTGGTCTTGGACATACTACAGCCAGGGTATCAAAGGTTTCAACTCTTCCAGTGGCAGGTGGCCCAAAGTAGATCCTGATTGGAATATGTCCATCATACGGGAAGCGAAATATGGTGCAGGTACTGATCATAAAATTCTCTATATATAAGAGTGACTTGAGCCCCAGTATCTAACAGAGCTCAAGTGTAGATGCCCTCCACTTGCACTGATACAATAACTTCTTTGGTAGAGTAACTTTCTTGGTATCGCTAGGACTCCTCACCTGATCATTCTGGGAGGATCTGACTACAGCCATAGCAACTGACCCAGTATTGACTCCCTGTGCCTGACCCTCAGACCCCAGTGAGGGGTTAAAGATCTTCTCCTTTCTTGGACTTCTCTTTCGTCGACTCTTTTTCTTTGGACTTCTTAACTTTCTGGAGCTCAGATTGGCTGGGTTCCCAGTTGGCTCCTTCACTGGGACTCTCTGAAGTTTATTAGCTGGAGAGCTAATATCTTCTGTAATGCCTTCAATAACTCACCCAAAAAGTTAAATTCTTCCTCTTTTTTCGGGCGCTGTCGCTTGAAATGGCCAGACTCCCCACACTTAAAACACTTCCTAGAGTCACTTCCGTCTGTCTGAGCAGTTCCTTGGACTTCCATAACTCTCATCAGGGTTTGTTGCAATTGACGCTGTGCTTCTGCCACCTGAGCTAGAAGTTTGACTGGAGATTCTTCAATGATAGGTGAGAAAGTAACCAGTGTAGTGGCTTCCCCCCACTCAGAACCTTCTTCACTATCCGCCTCATGTAGTTCTGACTCAATTGAACTTGTTGAGCAGATGCTTTTTCAACTCTTGGGGTAGTACTCACTTCTGCCATACACTTCTGATTTTTCGCATCAAGCAAAGCCCCCTCTTCTCTTACCATATTCATCAGCTCAGGATACGTGGGTGCAATCTGTACACCTTTCAACACAATAGGGTGATTTGGCTTTGCCCCTTGCAAAATTCTTTCCCATCTTGACCGGTCAGCTTCATTTGAGTCAATCCCTTTTTTAGTATTATTTGATGGAGGATCCGATCCACTCTGACAACATAAGCAGACAACTTCTCCCCTCTTTGTTGATAAGTATGTTCAAACTTATATAGTAAATCTGGGATCTTCTCCACCCTTCTATACACTGCACACAGAGCTTCGATATAATCCATAGCTACACAATCCGGTTTTCCTCTCCTTAGACTTGGGATCACATCCACAGCAGGGCTCATTAAACTTTCGCTCAACCGCTGCCTTTTCACTGCTTCTGGCATATTCCAATCTTCCACAGCTAGTATGGCCTGGTCCATCCAACTTTCAAAATCTTTCTCCCCTGCAGGAGTAGGTGTACAGCCAGAAAAATATTGCAGCTTACAATAACCCTAATGAGCTGTAAGATCATGACTCTTTATCAAACTTTCCACCAGTTGACCCATATCCAGATAAAAGGAGGTGGGTGGCATCCCTTTAAGGACTTTCTCAGCTTCTTTTTCTTCTATATTGGACTTCTCAGCAACATCAGAAGATTCTTCCTGTGTGCATCCTTCTTCTACCTTCAAGGATATGCAATAGGCCTCCAATCCATCTGTCAAAGTCACCAGACCTTCCTTGAGAACTACAGGAACACTCTCCCTCCATTCCACCAAAGCATAGGTGTCATCTTCCTCATAGTCTATTCTTAAATCTACAACATAGGACCCTTGAGTTGGGTAGGCCCCTCTCAACATCAGACAAAAGCAAAAAACAAAAAAAAAAAAAAAAAAAAAAAA
>BLSH010005573.1:1142701-1166383 GCA_018402905.1 Glandirana rugosa | reverse complement strand
GTCGGTAAGTACAGATTTGAGGACCGTTGTTTTCACTCATGTGGAGATTCACTTTTATAGGTGTAACCCGGCTTTCCCATTTAAAAAACACACCGGTGGTAAGAAAAGGTCGTGACGGAATTATGAGAACCCGTACCTCAAGTGGTCTCGAAGTGTCCAACGGTGACCTCAGGAGAAAGTCAGGAGGTACTGCTGTAGTACCTTGACTACCTACAATCTCTGGAACGCGAGGTGGTGGAAGGTAAACTCCAACGGGGTGTCTACGAATTATCCCAAATCCAGACTTCTGTACGAACCGATCAGGTAGCCAACCTGTGAAGCTCTGGTGAACTCCATGCCCAAGAGTATTAAGGCAGTGCTGGAAAAGAATGGTGGCCACACAAAAAATTTACCCTTTCGGCCCAATGTGGATATTTTCATTTAGAGGTGTACTCACTTTTGTTGCCAGGAGTTTAGACATGAATGGCTGTGTTTTGAGTTATTTTGAGGGGACAGCAAATTTACACTGTTATACAAGCTGTACACTCACTACTTTACATTGTAGCAAAGTGTCATTTCTTCAGTGTTTTTACATGAAAAGATATTATAAAATATTTATTATTTTATGTTGGGAAATACTATATATATATATATATATATATATATATATATATATATCACAAGAATCTCCATACATAGGAAACATGAACAAGCTCATATTATAATATATATATACTGTGTACTGTGTGTGTGTGTGTGTGTGTAGAAAGAGGTGGCCAACATGTAGAAAATATTTTGTAAACTTTTATAATGAATATCCCATTATAAATGTTATATTCCTTAGCACTACAACATTGTAAACTCAACGCATAGATAAAACATTTTAAACAAAATGATGACCTTGACTAAAGACTATGGGATTTTTTTCTTACCATTAACGTGTAGCCAAAACATTCAGTTGCCATGGCACAGAGAAGAAAAGAGACACACAACAGAGTCTGTGAATTCCGCATCTATAGGACAATAAAGTCACGTGAGATCTGGTTTGTTCATCTTTTACAAGGTGTACATATTGGCCTTCATTTTTTAGGGCACATGGAAGTGTAGAAAGTGCAGTCGTTATGGTAAACAATCAGAAATTATATAATATTTTACTCAAGGTTTATGTACATATCATTAGCTAAACATTAAATATACTTGTGGGATTTTTCAGTTAGCTGAACACCAGGCACATACAGTATATAAAAAATAAAGTAAAAAATCAGTTAACATAATTTTAAATAGCAAATAGTGTTTTTACTCACTTTGTCTTCATATCACCCTCCTGCATTCAACTGTAACTGAAAAATTCCCACAACAGGACTCAAACTGTTAGAAGAAGAACTAGCCTTAGGAGCCATTCAAGGTCTATTGCAGTGCACATATACGAACAGACAACATACATGTAGGTGGGGAGTGCACTTTGAGCAGAGTGATGCTACTCCTATAGTAACCAATCAACAGTCTGGGGTTGTGTTCTGAATAAAAAAGGATTCCACTGCAGAGCAAGACCTGGCTATACTGTGTAGCAGGGTGCTTGGACAAAAAGACTGACTCAACAGAATTATTGAACTTTTGAATTTTAATTTACTGGAGCAAATTGGATCATGATTTTTAGGGTTTTTTGCCTTCCTCTGGATCAACTGTGGGTATAGGTTTCTGTATATGAAGGTTTCTATTTATTTAGCCTATTTTTTTATTGGTTGCACTAGGTGGACTTGTGTATTTTTTCAACCTAATTATATAAATATGTAACTATGTATTTAGCCGCTTGAATTTCAGCTTTAAGAAAATAACAGCATTAAGAGACATGTTGTCAGCTTACCCATATACTGCTATACAATCTTGAGAGCTTGGCATGTTATTGAATGCATAGGATAAACAATATTACCAATAGCCAACAAACAGTAGAAACAGCAGTGACTTACAGAAACCCACAGCAACCATTTAAGTTTCAGCTTCTATTAACCAGCCATACATGGATTGAAATTTGATCCATTTATGGGCTAGCTGGTTGTACACAAGTCGATCTATCGATTGACTTGTGCACAACTAGCTTGTCAGGTTTACCCGAATGATCAGTGCCATAGGCTATAGCCAGCAACATGCCGCCAGCATACAATAGCTCAGCGGAAAGGATTTCACACATTTTATGTGGCTGGGGGGAATCAGTTCAATATTTTTTGTTCAACCATCTGGTTGAATGAAAAAAGAATTAATCATGTATGACCTGCCTTCTTAGGTTGCCTATAGTCCAATGAATACAAACAATACTCCTGTTTTCAAAAACACACACCTTGGACACCAGTGCACCCCCAGTCTGAACCATAGTTGGGTCCTGGAGTTATTTTTGAAATAATGCTCTGTTGAGACAATTATGATATCTTTATATCTTTGGAATTTATCAGCGTTTACCATCATTAAGTCCTTTCCTCTTTCCATTTGTCATTTTACTAATGATTTTAATTATTGGGCTCCACCTCCTTAATTGGTTGAGTAGTAGATGCTGGAACCCATGAAAGTTGTGATCATTTTGTGTTTTATTATACTATGAGAAAGGCCACACTGACCGCAATGTGTTAGCATTGTTTTACTGGATGTACTTGTGTAGCCAATAAAGATTTTCAACGTTTGAGTCAACCAAGTTGCCGGCTAATATCTATCAATGTTAAAAGTATTGAGGGACTGCACATCCCAGCAACAGGCACCAGTTTTCAGGCTTGGATAGCATCACCAGCAGTAGAGCTTGGGTATTGCATTCAGTGATTCTAGTAGAAACTGCAGGGGCTTACAGAAACCTACAGCAACCATTTAGGGTTCAGCTTCTATTAAGCTGGCAATACACTAATTGAAATTTGGCCAGTTCAGCAGGGACGATCCATGTATGGGCTAGCTGGTTGTACACAAGTAGATCTATCGATTGACTTGTGCACAACCAGTTTACCCAAATGATCAGTGCCACCAGGTGTAGCCAGCAACACTGATCATTGTATTCTGTCGGCGAGGAATCTCTCCACCAGCAGAATACAATAGCTCAAGCGGAAAGGATTCCCCTATCCACATGTAATGTGTGGATGGGGGAACCCGTTTATTATTTTTTGCTCAACCAGCAAAAAATTCATCATGTATGACCTACCTTCTTAGGTTGCCTATAGTTCTATGAATACAAATAATACTCCTGTTTTCAAAGATGACTATAATAAATGCTTATTTCTGATGTTCTAGAGAGTAGATGTCTATTGAAAATTGCTTTTTCATACTATGGATCTATGCAGCACATGAAAACAACTTAACACAGGGATGCTGTACCAGCATTTACAGATGTGTGTAAGGATGGGCAGATATGTTTCCACTGATCGGTTTCATAATATAATATAATATAATATAATATCATATCATATAATATAATATAATATATTATATTATATTATATTATATTATATTATAATATCATCTGCCTTTATATGGCCATCCTTAGTTAGTGGACTATAAAAATTGATATTTGATTGGTTGTTGTGGGTTGCAGCACACCGTTGCTCTTTAAACCATCTCATTATATCATCTGCATAATAAATAAATAAAAAATAAACTCAGCAGAATTATAAAAGCATTTGATAATAAGCCAAGCAGAAAAAAGAGTGAACGATTGAAAGATGTTGAAAAGCATCTTGAGCAATTCAAAGAGTCCATACTTACAATATCACTGAAAAGTGGCAATATTGATTTTGTGAAAATTAGGCAAGAGATACATTTCTTTACTGTTAGTTAAAATTTGCTATTACAAAAGTTGTACTTTAAAGCTGTCTTCAGAACAAAGCAACATAACACATTAGGCTTACTGAGTAAGATGTGTATTATGCAAAAAGCAGAAGTCAACATCAAACAAAATCTTTTAATTGCTGATTAGTTGCTATGAGTAACTACATGTTGTTCATCATCATCATGACTCCTAGTACTGCTTTGTTAAATGGGCTTCTGACTTTACAAATCATATTATTAAGAGTTCACGCAATACAAGCTAAATGAAACACAGAAAAATAACTTACCTTTTATATAGAAAGTATTTGAGTTGAATGCTTAAAGAAATAATTATGTTTTTTTACTTTTTTTTGGTCTGGTATTCAAATATGTATGGTGGCCAGAATCTTGCTAGTTTGATGTTACTCAGCCACTCCTCAGTATCGCAAGATCTCCGACGCTTGCTGGGTATTTATGCAGCAAGCGCAATTTTTTATCATTATCAAGGAGGGAGAAGAGGAGGGAATACGAAATGACAAATACGCAAAAAGGTTTGTGATTAAGTAAATGCTATTATTTGCCTTTTCAGCAAGCAAATTAGTTTGATAGGCGTAATTACCTATAATTGACTTCCTCTTAATGCCCGTAACCTTAAGTCAAGGGCTTGCTTTCTTCCATATGACTTATTTTTTAACCTCTCCCCTTCCAAGTTGTCCCTAACTCTTTTTTAGACAAAATCAACTTAACCCGGCTTTAGATTTATCAATATGTTCTTTTTTCCCAGATATATTGTCTATTTGCATTGCAGGAAAGACATTTAAACAAGCGAGTTAAAATAAAAAATACTATTTTCTTTTGAATTTGTAATGACATGGAGATATGTAAGTACCTTATGTTCAGATGAAAACCACATCAAGTTTCACATGATCAAATGTTAGAGAGCATTGTGAAGCAATGCACCTATACAGAGCACCTAGGTCCAAACATATCCGGGACAGTTGCCATCTATGTAACCTTCAACTCCCAGCTGCAGAAATAAGTGACACATGATTGTCACAGCAAGGACAGATGTGCATTCAACATGCAGGTTGTGACTGAAAACCTGGCTTCATTTTCTCTACGTTGTATGAGCAAGATGACAGAACCCAGCAGGGGAATGATCAGGTCCCTGGGGATAGATTGGGGCAGCGGCTTTCTTCACTTAAATATAGTTTATATTTGGTTGTTGTGTCTGCAAACATTGGCAAAGATACAGATATCTGGGTGCTCCCATATGATAAAGGGGGCTTCAAGATTTCAAGTCCTGCCCATATTACCCTTAGCTCTTTCTTGGGGCATCAAAGGTGAGGAAGAGGCCCTTGTCCCTCAACATTTGAAAAAAGTTATTTTCAAGAGAGGAAGTGTCACTTACCTGATAGGAGACTGAAATGACGAGGTTGGCCTGTCTTATCTCTCCAGTCCTGGCCCCACTGAGAGTGGAACAAAGGGTACCAAGGGACAGGAGGAACATGAGTGCCAGCAGGTATGGATAGGAGAACTTGCAGCTGGAGTAGGAGATCCTGAGAAGCAGCTGGACCACCAGGACAGGAATGGTAGCTGAGCCCAAAAACACAGCCAAAATTAAAGGTGCACTCTACTAGTGCTGCAGGTTCAATATGCGTGGCTTGTCAGAACTCTCAAGGAAATGCAGAACAGGTGCAGTGGACAGCCAGGCAAGTACTTGAGCAGGAAAGACAGCGAGTATCGGCTGTAGCAACATGGTCACATGAATAGCCAGGGTCATCAACAGGTGGGCAGCAAGGTACTGATGCTTAAGCACAGCCAAAGTCAGGAACAGAGCCGGACTCAGTGATGAAGCGCCAAAATCAGAAGCAGAATCCAAGATCAGGTCAGGGGCAAGCCGGGTCAGCAATGAGGGAAACACCCAGGAAGAACACAAGATGCAGGGAACAACTGAAAGACCAGTCCGCACTTAAGCTTGAGCAGAAGCATCCTTAAATAGCCAGTCTGATGCCAACATGCACTGTGTACTGTAAGTGCCCATGCTCGCTCGTGAATTCCTGTGTGCGTGCGTATGCCTGGACACTATTCTGCTAATAATTCCGTGCGCATGCGCATTTCTAAGTGCCAAACCTCTGATATGCATTCTCTGACAAGAAGGCACGCTTGCTGCCCTTCCTTTCCTGGCCACTCAGGCTGCATGCATTAATCAGGATCTGGGTGAAATATTAAGGGGAACACCATTTTACCCCATTTTTAAAGGAGCAGTTGCCACGTCCTTAACAACCAACCCACAGAAGAATGTAAATAATAAAAAAAGTAAACATTTTTAAAACACTGTAAAAAAATGTTTTAACAATGGTGTGAGGTTAACCTCAACCCCCCCCCCCCCACACACACACACACACACACACACACACTACATACCCAGGGTCCATTATGTATTTTGGGGGGGTCTCACATCAAAAATAAAAAAAGACCCTCATCCAAGCATAGTCTTTAGTTATTGCCTAGTTTCCATGCCTAGGCAAACTATATCATACATCCCAGAAGTCTTCAGGAGGGGTTTTCTTAGTTAAGCACACCTCCCTGCCTGCATGTCTAAACTAAGGGCAGATGTATTCCAGGAGGTAAATACTACATGAATAATCTGCCCTTACTTAAGATGGCCACTGCCAGAAATGCTAGGGAGATGGTTTTCAAAGTGATTTCTCAGCAAAAATAAAGCATGGAGACATAAATGGTTGGGTGAGTTTGCTTAGAATAATAAAAATGAAATATATAGCGTTTATGATATGTGGTGTTCAAATGCAGTGTAGTTCCACTTTAAATTGTTATTTTAGGCCTGAAGATTACTTAAAACCCTAGACCTAGAGCATATCAATCAGTAAAAAAAAATACACTAAAGTCAATTTTAGAGCATACAAACACAATATGTTACCTAATTTTTTGGTAAAATAAAGGATGAGGTTGCTTTGACTAAATAGATAGCATACATGTCAGGCCTTAAAATTATGCATACCCATGAAACAGCAACAAACTTCAGTACCTTTACAGTTTATCATTTTAGAGATAACTATAAATTATACTCTTTACTCTGGCATGCTCAGCGATATGTAACATGTATAGCTCAATTGTCATTTTTGTACGTAGCTGTACCTAATGCTTGCGTTTACATATGGGTAGGCAAGTGGCCTACTGTCAGTTTAGTTAGCACTCCTGCCTGCCTTTTACTGCCTTTCCTGTGTGTGTTCACAGGCTTTTTACTGGGATCCAGCCTCCCTTCCGTGGTGTATCAAAGGGGATGAGGTCCAGATCCCAGGGGATCTAAAGAGAAGACGGGACATCTGAGTTCTCTGGGACCTGTGATCCAGCACTGGACGCTGACTCACTGGGACATCTCAAGAACATGGACTTCTCCACACGAGCCTTTCCAAGAATGGGCTATTCCCGATATTTCTCCACCTGTTCAGGGAACCTGGGGCAGCCTCAGTTGGGTTTAGTTAGGTTGAGAATGTTGTTCTGTCGCTAAGAGCTAAACCTTCCTCCTTCCTTAACTTCAGATACCATATTTCTTCGATCTTAAATGTATTATAACAAGCCAGGTGAAACTACAAATAGAAAAAATGACATAGTTACATAGTAGATAAGGCCGAAAAAAGACAATAGTCCATTCAGTTCAGCCTATGTAGGTGTATGTGTGTCAGTGTTTATGATTTTTTCCCATATCCCTGTATGTTGTTTTCTTGAATTCACCGATTGATTGTTCACTGATGCGGACCCTCAACTGTCGCTTAGTCTTCCCTATATAGTATTTTTGACAAGGGCATTCTAACATGTAAATCACCCTAGTGGTTGAACAGTTGATAAAGTTCCTAATCTGGAACTCAACAGTGTGGTGAACACAGTAGATTTATCCACATAGTTGCATATTTGGCAGTGGGCACAGGCAAACATACCCTTAAGGGAGATAACATGTTTTTGATATTTTGTGCTAATTCCCTGCAGGCTGTTTTCCCCTACTTCACTTCATCTCTTTTCTGTTAACATGAAGCTTAAGCCAATACTATAAAAGCCAGTAGCAAACCTCTCTATGGGAATGTGGTTTTGATGGTGAAGGTGACATCTTGTGACCAAAATAATTATTACATCCCTATTTACTAGGGTATAAATGTCTAATGATAGCCTCCATCCCAGTTGAAGCTCATGTTGATTGGGCGTAACATGTCGGATGTAACAACACCATGTGCTGTGTTGTCGCGCCCAATGCAAGCTGCTTGA
Organism: Glandirana rugosa; assembly: GCA_018402905.1. Taxonomy (NCBI): domain Eukaryota; kingdom Metazoa; phylum Chordata; class Amphibia; order Anura; family Ranidae; genus Glandirana; species Glandirana rugosa. Next base: position 1,158,346 of record BLSH010005573.1, on the reverse strand, counting down.
GTGCACATGCTCAATTAACTTTTTGGCATCCATCGTGGATTAGGCATGTAGAATCGCTGCCTAATGGGAACAGATCGGACCAGTGTTTAACGCTGCTACCCTATGTTTGATCCCAGCTGGGATCCCTGCCTCTTATTGTCCATTAGTACCAGCAGGTCCATGTCATTTCAACTGTTTTTCATTTATAGTTCTCAGCGAACCTTTGATGGATGTGCAATAGTCTGACACACTTCTGACTGGTGATAATTACCAGCATTATAAAGGACTGTGATTTAACTATATTCCAGGGAGTCACACATACTTCTCTATATAGAGGGTAGCTAGATTAAACCAGTCTTCCATGATTGAACTTGGTATTTTAGACATCATTTACCAATATCTTGACTTTCTACCTACTACATGGTGTCTTTTGGATGTTCAACAGCCTGTGTCATTTTTTTGGAGACACACATTCACACCAGCGCCCGTGTGATATAGAGACTTTGTCCATTACCCCTTTATGGTGGTGAGTAGTCCTTTACCACTATTGAAGGCCAAATACACAGTTTCACTCTCTTATCAACTAAACAAGGGTATTTATTAGCCAACAGGACTACTGTGTGAATGATGTTTGAATGAGCGATCTGTATGGAGGAGCTGCATTTAGTATAGACAACGTTGTCTGTTTTTAACTCCTCTGCAAAGGTGTTGGTGGTGGTATATTTTTAACCAGTTTTTTCTTTAATTCTGTGAATTTTCAATAAAGATCCCCTATTTAAGGAGCTTGGTCCATGGTAATTGCTTATTAGGTGAGGTTTTCTCTACCTGTTTGCTAAAAGTTAGAACCTCTGTCAGGGCAAATGAGTTTCACTAGATTTCTGATTGCAATGAAACGTCGAAGAGCATTAACCACTTTCTTACTGGGCACTTAAACCCCCCTCCTGCCCAGACCAATTTTTTCAGTACTATCACACTTTGGATGACAATTACTCAGTCATGCAACACTGTACCCAAATTAATTTTTGTCCTTTTTTTCATACAAATAGAGCTTTTTTTTTATGGTATTTGATCACCTATTGGTTTTTTTTATTTGTTGTGCTATAAATGAAAAAAGACCAAACATTTTGAAAAAAACACATTTTTCTTTGTTTCTGTGATAAAATTTTGCAAATTATTAGTTTTTCTTCTTTAATTTTGGCCGAAATTTATACTGCTACATATATTTGGTAAAAAATAACCCAAATTACTGGATATTTTTTTGTCTGTGTGAAAGCTAGAGAGTCTACAAGCTATGGTGCAAATCATAAAAAATTAATCACAACTGATGTACTGGTGGTCTATCTCATTTCTTGAAACCCTAACAAGCCAGGAAAGTACAAATGCCCCCTAAATGACCCCTTCTTGGAAAGTAAACATTCCAAGGTATTTAGTAAGAGGCATGTTGAGTTTTTTGAAGTTGTCATTTTTCCCACAATTCTTTGCAAAATTAAGATTTCATTTATTTTTTTTTCACACAATTGTCAATATAATAGCTTATTTTTCTCACATGGCATATGCATACCACAAATAGCACCCCAAAATGCATTCTGCTACTCCTGAGTATTGCAATACACCATCAGGTGTTCTAGGAGCATAAATTACACATCTAACTTGTTGACTACCTATCACACTTTTAAAGGCCCTGGAGCACTAGGACAATGGAAACCCCCATACAATTACCCCATTTTGGAAAGCTAATACCCCAACTTATAATCTATGAGGCATAATTATTCTTTTAAAGGTTCATTTTTTTCCAGAAGTTTTTGGAAAATGTTGGAAAAAAATGAAAATGCATTTTTTTACACAAAGTTGTCATTTTACAAGATATTTCCAAAACATAGCATGTACATAGCAAAAATGGCACCCCAAAATATATTATGCTACTCCTCCTGAGTATGGCGATACCACATGTGTGGGAATTTTCACAGCCTGGCCACATACAGAGGCCCAACGTTCAGGGAGCACCATTGGGTGTTCTAGGAGCATAAATTACACATCTAACTTGTTGACTACCTATTACACTTTTCAAAGCCCTGGAGCACCAGGACAATGGAAACACCCACAAAATGATCCCATTTTGGAAATCTAACACCCCAATGTATAATCTATGAGGCATAATGAGTCTTTTGAATGGTTCATTTTTTTCCAGTAGTTTTTTGTAAATGTGGAAAAAAAATGTAAACACGTTTTTTTTACACAAAGTTGTCCATTTACAAGATATTTCCAACACATAGCACGTACATAGCAAAAATGACACCCCAAAATATATTCTGCTACTACTCCTGAGTATGGCGATACCACATGTGTGAGACTTTTTCACAGCTTGGCCACATACAGAGGTCCAACATCCAGGGAGCATCATCAGGTGTTCTAGGAGCATAAATTACACATCTAACTTGTTGGCTACCTATTACACTTTTGAAGGCCCTGGAGCACCAGGATAATGGAAACGCACACAAAATAACCCCTATTTTGGAAAGCTAACACCCCAACATATAATCTATGAGGCTTGATGAGTATTTTGAATTGTTCATTTTTTCCATAAGTTTTTGGAAAATTTGGGGAAAAAATGAAAACGCATTTTTTTTTACACAAAGTTGTCCATTTGCAGGACATTTCCAACACATAGCATGTACAGTTGTGCTCATAAGTTTACATACCCTGGCAGAATTTAGGGTTTCTTGGCCATTTTTTAGAGAATATGAATGACTGTGGTCTGGTTTCAACAGAAACCCCACATTTTCCACTTCTTGATTAGAGTTTGAATACTGCTGATTGGCATTCTCAATTCCTTGGATATCTTATTATATCTAGAGTTGAGCGAACACCTGGATGTTCGGTGGGTTCGGCCGAACTTCGGGAAAAAGTCTGGGTTCGGTACCAAACTTCACCCGAACTTTACCCCGAACCCCATTGACGTTAATGGGGACCCGAACTTTTCGGCACAAAAATTACTGTAAAAAAGTCCTGGAAAGTGCTAGAGGGCTGCAAAATGATTTTAGAACAATAATCTGTCCCTTACAGCAACAGCAGGAACCTGACCCTATAGGAGTAGGCGATGATTTTAGAACAATAATCTGTCCCTTACAGCAACAGCAGGAACCTGACCCTATAGAACTAGAAGATGATTTTAGAACAATAATCTGTCCCTCTAAGCAGTAGACTCTACATAGTCCAGTCAGATCGTTCTGTAATGCAGGAAGAGATCTGCAATCTGTCCCTAAAAGCAGTAGTAGTAGTAATCTCTATCTATCTATCTATCTGCAATCTGTCCCTCACTGCACCGGCAGCATCCTCTCCCTACACTACCCAGAGAGCATGTGACATGCAGCACTAAGTGACTCCAGCTTATAAAGAGGCTGGGTCACATGATGCACTGGCCAATCACAGCCATACCATTAGTAGGCATTACTCTGATGGCTTCTAAGGGCAAACCAGTGAAAAGTGGAAAATGAGGGGTTCTATTGAAACCAAACCAAGGTCAGGTAGACCATCTAGGTAGACCATCTAGAATTTCAGCCACAATTGGGCGTTTTGCCAAGAGGAATGGGCAGCTTTACCCAATGAGAAGATAAAGAGCCTCATCCACAAATACCACAAAAGACTTCAAGCTGTCATTGATGTTAAAGGGGGGCAATACAAGGTATTAAGGTCAATTTTGGTCTCATCACTCCAAATGACTTTGTGCCAGAAGATTTGAGGCTTGCTGTTTGGCATATTGTAAGTAGGATACTTTGTGCCATTTGTGTAGTAATGGCTTTCTTCTGGCGACTCGACCGTGTAGCCCATCTTTCTTCATGTGCCTCGTTATTGTGCATCTTGAAACAGCCACACCACATGTTTTTAGAGAGTCTTGTATTTCACCTGAAGTTATTTGTGGGTTTTTCCTTGTATCCCAAACTATTTTCCTGGCAGTTGTGGGTGAAATTTTAGTTGGTCTACGTGACAGAAACCCCACATTTTCCACTTCTTGATTAGAGTTTGAATACTGCTGATTGGCATTTTCAATTCCTTGGATATCTTTTTATATCCCTTTCCTGTTTTATACAGGTCAACTACCTTTTCCTGCAGATCCTTTGACAATTCTTTTGCTTTCCCCATGACTCGCAATTCAGAAATGTCAATGTATCACTGGATGAAAGATGCAAGGGTCTGTCAGGAGTCCAGAAACTCATTGACCTTTTACACACACACACACACACACACACACACACACACACACTAATTACAAGCAAACAGATCACAGGTGAGGATGGCTACCTTTATTAGCTATTCAAACCCTTTGTGTCAACTTATGTGCATGTTATCAGGCCAGAATCACCAAGGTATGTAAACTTTTGATCAGGGTCATTTGGGTACTTTCTGTTGTCATTATTATTTAAAATTAAAAAGTAAACACAGTTGATTGATGATAAATGACTTCAGCCAAACACTAGCCATGAGTGAAAGAATTGTTTTTGTGTTATCAATCATATTCTCTGAAAAATGGCCAAGAAATAATAAATTAACTATGTATGTAACTATGTATGTAAACTTATGAGCAACCCAAAATACATTCTTCTACTCCTCCTGAGTATGGTGATATCACATGTATGGGACTTTTTCAGAGCCTGGCCACATACAGAGGTCCAACATGCAGGGAGCACCATCAGGTGTTCTAGGAGCATAAATTACACATCTAACTTGTTGACTACCTATTACACTTTTGAAGGCCCTGGAGCACTAGGACAATGGAAACGCCCATAAAATGACTCCATTTTGGAAAGCTAATATCCCAACGTACATTCAGGTCCATAAATATTGGGACATATACACCACCACAATGGATTTGAAATGAAAACGAACAAGATGTGCTTTAACTGCAGACTTTCAGCTTTAATTTGAGGGTATTTACATCCAAATAAGGTGAATGGTGTAGGAATTACAACAGTTTATAAGTGCCTCCCACTTTTTAAGGGACCAAAAGTAATGGGACAGATTAACAATCATAAATCAAACTTTCACTTTTTAATACATTACTTGGTTGCAAATCCTTTGCAGTCAATTACAGTCTGAAGTCTGGAACACATAGACATCACCAGACGCTGGGTTTCATCCCTGGTGATGCTCTACCAGGCCTCTACTGCAACTGTCTTCAGTTCCTGCTTGTTCTTGGGGCATTTTTCCTTCAGTTTTGTCTTCAGCAAGTGAAATGCATGCTCAATCGGATTCAGGTCAGGTGACTTGGCCATTGCATAACATTCCACTTCTTTCCCTTAAAAAACTCTTTGGTTGCTTTCGCAGTATGCTTCGGGTCATTGTCCATCTGCACTGTGAACGTCGTCCAATGAGTTCTGAAGCATTTGGCTGAATCTGACAGATAATATTGCCCGAAACACTTCAGAATTCATCCTGCTGCTTTTGTCAGCAGTCACATCATCAATAAATACAAGAGAACCAGTTCCATTGGCAGCCATACATGCCCACACCATGACACTACCACCACCATGCTTCACTGATGAGGTGGTATGCTTTGGATCTTGAGCAGTTCATTTCCTTCTCCATACTCTTCTCTTCCCATCACTCTGGTACAAGTTGATCTTGGTCTCATCTGTCCATAGGATGTTGTACCAGAACTGTGAAGGCTTTTTTAGATGTTGTTTGGCAAACTCTAATCTGGCCTTCCTGTTTTTGAGGCTCACCAATGGTTTACATCTTGTGGTGAACCCTCTGTATTCACTCTGGTGAAGTCTTCTCTTGATTGTTGATTTTGACACACATACACCTACCTCCTGGAGAGTGTTCTTGATCTGGCCAACTGTTGTGAAGGATGTTTTCTTCACCAGGGAAAGAATTCTTCGGTCATCCACCACAGTTGTTTTCCGTTGTCCTGTGGGTCTTTTGGTGTTGCTGAGCTCACCGGTGCGTTCTTTCTTTTTAAGGATGTTCCAAACAGTTGATTTGGCCACACCTAATGTTTTTGCTATCTCTCTGATGGGTTTGTTTTTTTTTTTTTTTAGCCTAATGATGGCTTGCTTCATAGTGACAGCTCTTTGGGTCTCATATTGAGAGTTGACAGCAACAGATTCCAAATGCAAATAGCACACTTGAAATTAACTCTGGACCTTTTATTTGCTCCTTGTAAATGGGATAATGAGGGAATAACACACACCTGACCATGGAACAGCTGAGTAGCCAATTGTCCCATTACTTTTGGTCCCTTAAAAATTGGTAAGCACATATACAAACTGTTGTAATTGCTACATTGTTCACCTGATTAGGATGTAAATACCCTCAAATTAAAGCTGAAAGTCTGCAGTTAAAGCACATCTTGTTTGTTTCATTTCAAATCCATTGAGTTGGTGTATAGAGCCAAAAAGATTAGAATTGTGTCGATGTCCCAATATTTATGGGCCTTACTGTATAATCTATGAGGCCTAATGAGTCTTTTTTCCAGAAGTTTTTGGAAAAATGTAGAAAAAAAAATGAAAACACATCTAACTTGTTGATTACCTATTACATTTTTCAAAGCCCTGGAGCACCAGGACAATGGAAACACCCACAAAATGATCCCATTTTGGAAAGCTAACACCCCAATGTATAATCTATGAGGCATAATGAGTCTTTTGAATGGTTCATTTTTTTTCCAGTAGTTTTTTGTAAATGTGGAAAAAAAATGTAAACACTTTTTTTTACACAAAGTTGTCCATTTACAAGATATTTCCAACACATATCATGTACATAGCAAAAATGACACCCCAAAATACATTCTGCTACTCCTCCCAAGTATGGCGATACCACATGTGTGAGACTTTTCCACAGCCTGGCCACATACAGAGCCCAACATGCAAGGACCCCCGTCAGGTGTTTTAAGGACACATAGCATGCATATACCAAGAATTATACCCCAAAATACATTCTGCTAAGCAAAGGGTAAACAAAAGATTACCTGTGGTTTTAGTAGCGCAGTTGTCCACAGGACGATAGCACTGGTCCAGGCAACAGGCAGGGACTTGATCAGCAACAAGGGAAGCAGTTGTCCAGGCAACAGGCAGGAATACTGTCCATAGTCAGTACAGGCATCAGGCAGGGATACTGTCCAGATACAGTTCAGGATCAGTGCAGGTAGATATATTGTCAGCAGTGCCTAAATATTGGTCCTGGTAGCAGGCAGGAACATGGTCCATAGTTCAGGTAGCAGGCAGAGGTGTGGTCAGTTCATGCGGCAGGCATAGGCATGCTGGCAGTAAGTCCTATAGGCAGCAGGCAGAAGTGGGGCCTTGTTCAGGACAGAATTGGGATGGGGTAGAGGTTTTTCCCACCCAAATCTCTTTGAAGCCTCCGAGTCTCCAGACGCTAATCTGGGAATTAGAAAACAAAAAATGTTTTCTTCATCCAGAAAAACAATTCTGGAGCCCCTCATATATGTGAGACCCCCTTGTTATGAGTCCCACTAGTCCAGTAACAGGGTAAAATATCAGTCCAAGAGGCAGGCAAAAAGCATGGTCAAACAGTCCAGGGTCAGTTCCAGATAAGGCAGAGGTATGTACAGAATTGGTAGGCAGAAGTGTGGTCGAATAACAGTCCAGGTTCAGTTCCAGATCAGGCAGAGGTATGTAGAGAATCGGTAGTCGGAAGCGTGGTCGAATAACAAGCCAGGGTCAGTTCCGAAGCAGGCAGAGGTATGTACAAAAGCCGTAGGCAAAGGCATGGTCAAATAACAAGCCAGGGTCAGTTCAGGAGCATGCAGTGGCATAAGAGGAGTGAAGAACTGAGGATTATGTTTACCATACTCCACCAATAATTTAGTGAAGTATGGTAATGGCGGAAGCAGTCACCTATGCAGAGGCCTGGTTGGGAAGGGCACTGGGAACAATAGTAAGAGGTGTCTCTTCTAACTCCTCCACTGGTACACACCTTACATTTTTTCTGCCGTCTTTGGCTTGATGGTCTGGGAGGGATTTTATCAGGGAAATGGCATTCGGAAAGTCTACTAAGAGCATTGGATCTGATGTTTTCTGGTGGGCCATTTGGGAATAGAAGGACAGTGATAACTTTTTCCTGTTAGCCCAGGAAGGGTTGGGTGTTTTCAGTGGAGTTTTTGTAGATTCCATAGGAATTGTATATGGCCAATTGAAAAAAATATATTGCTACTTTTTTGTACCAATGGTATGTTCTTCAGGTGGCAAGGTAGGGCTTGAGCATTTGGTCCTTAAAGTTGACTCCCCCATGTACAAATTGTATTCATGGATACATGTTGGCTTTTGGATGGGGCCATTCCTTCTTGGGATGGGGCCATTCCTTCTTGGGAATTCCATGTAGGCATCATTGTGGATTGAAGACAGCATGTAGACCTCCCTTCTGTCCTCCCACTTCACTGCCAGAATTTCCTCATTTCTCAGACTCGCCGTCTCCCCTCTTCTCAACTTCATATTGACAAGCATTTGAGGATAGCCCTTCCTGTTTTTTCTGACAGTGCCACATGCTGGTGTGTTCTTCCGGTGAAGGTTTCGAACACTGGGCACTGTGACACTGATTGGTACTGTTTGGGCACTGATGTTGGCACAGTAACAGTTGGCACAGACTTGGCAATAATCACTCACTGGTAACGCACAGATCTCTCTCTCTCCTCACACACGATCTCTGTGTGAGGAGAGAAAGACGGCAATGAGAGATGATCTCATATGTTTACATTTGAGATCATTGCTCATTGGACCCGCCGATAACGTGAAAAATGGGCACTGCAATTGGCCATTTACCACAATTTGTGACTGTCTGTGTCCAAGGGACACGGCAATCACAGTTTTTCCTTCAAGCGCGCCCTCATGGGCGCGTGGGGAGCGCGCAAAGGGGAGGACGTTTATTGACGGCCTCCGGGCAAAGCAGTTCCATGCTGTAGCCATCATTCGGCTATAGCGCGCATATGAGGGGGTTAATGAAACTTGAAGTGTCCATTGATTCAATCACTTCAATATGGACAGATCAAATGGACATGAAGGTGAATATGACTGCCCAGTGTTTACTGTTTGAATGTCCCCCTCTGGTGTACCGGGTGACAGACCAGGGACCAAAAACATCAAGTCCAACATTAGTGAAAGGCGGATACATGCTAAGTCTGTCAGATGGTAAGTTGGCCATCTTTTGTGTTTGTAACATTCCAAGAAATTTACCGCAGATAACGCACTTGAAAAGGAACCTGCTCACACATCTCTTAGCTCCAACTATCCACAGTCCAGCGGCTCGTAAAGCTCCTTCAGTAAACAGTCAGCCTTGGTGCTTTCTTTGGTCATGGTAGTGTTGAATGAGTAAGTAGGCAATATGATGGTGACCTGGTATCACTAAAGGATGTTTCTCTGAAAATTCTAACTTGCCTTCTTTTAAACGGCCTCCTACTCACAACAGGCCGATAACTTCAAGGTTTGGATTAAGCTTCCTTAAAACTGTTTATAGAAACAGCCTTATGGTTGGCAATGCAGTTAATTTCTTTGGCAAAGACTTTTCTCTGTACAGCAGAGATTATCCTGTTCTTAGATTGTTCTAGATCAGCTACTGTGTAGATCTCTTTACAGTGGTGCCAACCTCTGCAGTTGTTATGAGTTAGTGGATCATTTTTGTAGGACAAAGCTATGTGGATTAGGCAAGTGATAGCTCAAACAAGTGACTTACATGTGAAGAACCGCTAAAACGGTGGGTTCATAGGTGTGCACAGCCTATTGCATTAGAATGTGCACCACAAAGCGCAAACAAACATGAGTTTGTCAAAGATCAGTGTCAGTCATTTATTTTTATTTTATTTTATTTATTTTTTTGCAATTTTGTTTTTTTATTATTTTTTTACATGATTATATTTTATTATTTTTTTTTACAATTTTATTTAGGAGCCCTGCTGGGGACCTTTGATGAAATATCAGGGGGTCTAAACAGACCCCTGATGTCTCACTTTTGAGACAGAGAGAGGGACTGAGGACAGAGAGTTCCCCACCCCTTTCTCTGCAGCCAAGCAGCAGGGGTAATATGCACAGCACAGGGTGATTAGGGTGTGCCCAGGCACACTTGCCACCCTATGTGCCCACACCTATTGGTGGGTTTTAAACTGGTTGAGAAAAGGTAGAAACCAGAGGGCAGATTTTCTGACCTTGTCTACATCTATTAAATCAAATGTGGCAAATTCATTAGTGTTGCAGTCTAGACTGTGCAGAAAGGTGGGACCTGTGAACCATGAAGTACTTTCAAGGCGACTAGCTGCAACAGATCTGGTTGCTAAGTTTGCAGGATTGCAGTCTGTAGGCACAAAATGCCATTATTCTGGGTGGGTGGACCTCCTTCTCCTCAACACTCTGTCATAGAAATGTCTAGTTTCATTGTAGATGTAACCTAGACCTACTTTACTGTCCATGTAGAACTCAGCTTCATGAATCTGTATGTTTGTCTCCGTTGCAATTATTTCAGCGAGCTCTACAGCCAATACTGCAGCACAAAGTTCCAATCTAGGTATGGTGTGTTCACGGAGTGGTGCAAGTTTTGCTTTACCCATTACAAACCCGAAATGGCATTGCCCTTTAGTGTCTATGGTTTAGAGTTAGGCTACAGCAGCAATTGCTTTAACCACTTGCTTACTGGACACTTAAACCCCCCTCCTGCCCGCACCAATTTTCAATTTTCAGCGCTGTTACTCTTTTTTTCCCACAAATAGAACTTTCTTTTGGTGGTATTTGATCACCTCTGTGGTTTTTATTTTGTGCGCTATAAACAAAAATAGAGCGACAATTTAGAAAAAATAAAACACATGTATTCCTCAGTTTAGGCCGACATAAATTCTTCTACATATTTTTGGTAAAAAAATCGCAATAAGCGTATTTTGATTGGGTTGCGCAAAAGTTATAGCGCCTACAAACTATGGGAATTAGTTTATGGTGTTTTTATTTTTTTTTTTTGTTTTACTGGTAGTGGCGGCGATCTGCAATTTTTATCGGGACTGCAATATTGCGGCGGAAATGTCTGACACTTTTGACACTTTTTTGGGACCAATGACATTTATGCAGCGATCAGATCTAAAAATAGACACTGATTACTGTATAAATGTCATTGGCAGGGAAAGGGTTAACACTATGGGGCGATCAAGGGGTATAATGTGTTCCCTGTATGTGTTCTAACTGTGTGGGAGCGGGGCTGACAGGGACATAACAGATCTAACTGATCCCGATCACAGGGATCAGTAGATCTGTCATGCCCCCCTCACAGAGCGGGGAACCGCAATGTTTACATTGGCGGTTCCCCATTCTAGCTCTCTGTGAAGGGATTGTGGGTCTCCAGCGGACATCGAGTACGCCCAACCCGCTGGCACGCTCATGCAGAGCGCGTCTGGAGCGCGCAAAGGGGCGGACGTCAATTGACGGCACCCCGACAATTCAGATCCGTGCTGTAGCCGTCAATTGGCTATAGAGTGGATCTGAAGTGGTTAACAGAAGCATCAGAAACACACAAAGTCTTTGCATCTGAACTTCTGTAGATGGCACGGGGGCATATGAGCGTGGAATTTTTAGGCTAGATAGAGCTGTTAGTGAGTCCTTCCACTCTACCCATAGGTTCTTCCTGTCAGTGGGGAGAGAGTCATCCCAGTCTAATGCCTCACAGGTTAAGTCTCTAAGTAGTGCTTTAACCTGGATGGTAACAGATGCTGCAAAGCCTAAAGGATCATGCAGGCTGTTTATGGTAGACAAGACACCTCTACGGGTAAGGCCTCATTTACACTGCTGCTGGTAAACGGACATTTAGAAGCATTTGGACATTTTTTTCAACTGCCCCTGAACTCATCTAATGTTATTTTATCAGTACATTTACACAGGGTGGTTTAAGGTAGTTTCCAGGCAGTTGAGTTTAGAGGATATTTTTGGAACGCAAAAAAAATGGGTTCAGATGCCAGTTCAGAGGCATTTGAAATGCCAAACAGCTTGTAAACGCGCCTAAACACGGCAACTCGCGTCTAGGAGCATTTCCATTACATTTTTTTTTAAAACGCGGCATGCAAAAGGCAGAAAGATGGACGTTTTAGACGCCGGTTTCTAGCTGTCAAGATATAATGTTCAGGGGAGGTTGAGGGTTTTTCCTGTGCATTTTTTTTTTTTTTTATACCACTTCAGTAGACTACCTTAAGAGGGTAAATTCAGCTTGACATTCATACAAGCCTCTAATTCAGTCACATCATTGTGGTATTCTTTCCTTTTCTCTGCTTTCTTTCTTTTAAATCCATTACATTAGTTCAAAAAATATTTATATTTTACACATACACAAATACAAATTCACTTATCCCTAGTTATATTCCAGACCCAAATCCATACATTCTAAACATCCACCCTTCAAGGACACTATTCCTTAATTGCTCCCTTCACACTCAATTCCCCTATATTCCCATAATTTATTTACCTCTGTACTTTTAAGGGCATCTCTCTTAACTTTCAATCTTTATTTAGGTTATAACCTTGGTTCAATTTTCCCATATTTATTATCCATTTCTAGTATCTCCACTTACTTTGTTGTTTATACATGGTCCCCATATTTTTTTATGTTCTTCGTCTTTTTTCCTTTTACTATATACAAATTTCTCATTATTAATCATTGTTTCCATCTCTCTTCTCCATTCTACATAAGTTGGTGGGTCTGCTGCTATCCATTTTTGTGCTATTAACTTTCTTGCCATAAACAAGCTTCTAGACACCGCTGTCCATTTCTTATTAGTCAGGCCGGCCTTCTTTGCGTATCCAAGTATACACTCCACGGGAGTCTTCTCTAAAGTGATTTCAAAAACCTGTTCAATATTTTGCTCCCAATATCTATATAACTTAGGACATCTCCATACCATATGGATCAAACTACCCTCCCCTCCCCCACATCGGGGGCAGTTCGCATCCTGTCTCCTTCCATATTGAAACATTTTCTGTGGTGTGTGATACGTTCTATGGAGCAGCAATAAATGTGATACTCTCTGTGATGGGGATATAGACACTACTGGACCTACTTCTAGAATCCTTTCCCATTGTTCCCCAGTTATTTCTCCTACATCCTTTATCCAGCTTTTCCTGCACAGGGGGTCCTTTCCTCTAATCATCAATGCCTCGCATATATCGCTATATGCCCCTGATATTATCCCTCTAGATCTTTTGGCTTCTATTATTTCCTGCATCGTTATTATCTCACACCATTTTAATGGTTTTATTTCAAATTGTTTATCCAAAGCATGTTTAATTTGCAAATATACCGTATTTTTTGCACCATAAGACGCACTTTTATCCCCCAAAAAATGGGGGAAAGTGTTTTTGCATCCAATGGTGCGAATACTGCAAAAAAACAGCCCCCCGTCGCCGCTGGAAGCCCGCATTACACTGCGGGCTCCCAGGCACCATAGAACGCCGCTGTGATTCTTCTCACACAGTGAGAAGACAGAGCAGCCCCAGCGGCCGAATGAAGTACTGCCGCGGCAGCCTCACAGGCTACTCTGTCTCCTATCTGAATGGGGTCTGGCTGCAGAGTGGAGCTCCACCAGGTGCATGTGTGATGACATCTTCACAGCACGGCGGTGCTGGGAGATTTGAACCTCCCTGTCAGCTCTGTGTCAGGCTGCTTTTCACGGACAAAAGTATGGCTGTATTTGATTGGCACTGGTATATGGCTGTATTTCAAGGACTCTGCTACAAGGCTGTATTTCATGGACTCTGGTATATGGCCGTATTTCATGGACTCTGGTATATGACTGTATTTCATGGGCTCTGGTATATCACTGTATTTCATGGACTCTGGTATATGACTGTATTTCATGGACTCTGATATATGGCTGTATTTCATGGACTCTGGTATATGACTGTATTTCATGGACTCTGTTATATAGCTGTATTTCATGGACTGGTATATGGCCATATTTCAAAGACTCTGGTATATTGCTGTATTTCATGGACTCTGGTATATGGCTGTATTTCATGTACTCTGGTATATGACCGTATTTCACGGACTCTGGTATATTGCTGTATTTCATGGACTGGTATATGGCCATATTTCAAAGACTCTGGTATATTGCTGTATTTCATGGAATCTGGTATATGGCTGTATTTCATGGACTCTGGTAAATGGCTGTATTTCATGGACTCTGGTATATGGCCGTATTTCGTGGACTCTGGTAAATGACTGTATTTCATGGACACTGGTATACAGCCATATTTCATGGACTCTGGTATATGGCTGTATTTCACAGACTCTGATATATGGCCGTATTTCATGGACTCTGGTATATGGCCGTATTTCATGGACTCTGGTATATGACTGTATTCCATGGGCTCTGGTATATCACTGTATTTCATGGACTCTGGTATATGACTGTATTTCATGGACTCTGGTATATGGCTGTATTTCATGGACTCTGGTAAATGACTGTATTTCATGGACTCTGTTATATAGCTGTATTTCATGGACTGGTATATGGCCATATTTCAAAGACACTGGTATATTGCTGTATTTCATGGACTCTGGTATATGGCTGTATTTCATGTACTCTGGTATATGACCGTATTTCACAGACTCTGGTATATTGCTGTATTTCATGGACTGGTATATGGCCATATTTCAAAGACTCTGGTATATTGCTGTATTTCATGGACTCTGGTATATGGCTGTATTTCATGGACTCTGGTATATGGCTGTATTTCATGGACTCTGGTATATGGCCGTATTTCGTTGACTCTGGTAAATGACTGTATTTCATGGACACTGGTATACGGCCGTATTTCATGGACTCTGGTATATGGCTGTATTTCACAGACTCTGATATATGGCCGTATTTCATGGACTCTGGTATATGGCCGTATTTCATGGACTCTGGTATATGGCTGTATTTCATGGACTCTGGTATATGGCTGTATTTTATGGACTCTGGTATATGGCTGTATTCCATGGACTCTGGTATATGGCTGTATTTCATGGACTCTGGTATATGGCTGTATTTCATGGACTCAGGTATATGGCCGTATTTCGTGGACTCTGGTAAATGACTGTATTTCATGGACACTGGTATACGGCCGTATTTCATGGACTCTGGTATATGGCTGTATTTCACAGACTCTGATATATGGCTGTATTTCATGGACACTGGTATATGGCCTTATTTCATGGACTCTGGTATATGGCCGTATTTCATGGACTCTGGTATATGACTATATTTCATTGGCTCTGGTATATCACTGTATTTCATGGACTCTGGTATATGACTGTATTTCATGGACTCTGGTATATGGCTGTATTTCATGGACTCTGGTATATGGCTGTATTTCATGGACTGGGGTATATGACTGTATTTCATGGACTCTGGTATATAGCTGTATTTCATGGACTGGTATATGGCCATATTTCAAAGACTCTGGTATATTGCTGTATTTCATGTACTCTGATATATGACCGTATTTCACGGACTCTGGTATATTGCTGTATTTCATGGACTGGTATATGGCCATATTTCAAAGACTCTGGTATACTGCTGTATTTCATGGACTCTGGTATATGGCTGTATTTCATGGACTCTGGTATATGGCTGTATTTCATGGACTCTGGTATATGGCCGTATTTCTTTGACTCTGGTAAATGACTGGTACTTTATGTCGGTATATG
>BLSH010005573.1:1064591-1075788 GCA_018402905.1 Glandirana rugosa | reverse complement strand
TGTGAGGGACAGATTACCGTTATAAAATGATCTCATACTAGTATAGGGAGAGGTTCCTGCTGCTGGTGCGAGGGACATATTAGCGTTATAAAATCATCTCATACTGGAGTAGGGAGAGGTTCCTGCTGCTGCTGTGAGGGACAGATTAGCATTCTAAAATCATCTCATACTGGTGTAGGGAGAGGTTCTAGTTGCTGCTGTGAGGGACAGATTATCGTTCTAAAATCATCTCATACTGGAGTAGGGAGAGGTTCCTGGCGGTGCTGTGAGTGAAAGATTAGCGTTCCAAAATGATCTCATACTGGAGTAGGGAGAGGTTCTTGGCGGTGCTGTAAGGGACAGATGAGCGTTCTAAAATCATCTCATACTGTTGAAGGGAGAGGTTCCTGCTGCTGCTGGGAGGGACAGATTATTGTTCTAAGACGATCTCATACTGGAGTAGTGAGAGGTTCCTGGCGGTTCGGTGAGTGACAGATTAGTGTTCTAAAAACATCTCATACATGGCCAGTGCCGATGACACTGTTCTCAGTGTTACTATCCCACTTCTATGTCTCCTTGAAAAAACACTTCGGGCGATGATGGAAGAGGATGTGGCACAGGAGGAGGAGGAAGAGGGGTCATTTCCATGGTTATCAGGCCAGTCATTCACAAGTGACTCGAGCAACTACATTCTGCAGTGCCTGCTCAACGACAGCCAAGTTGCCCACATTGTAACTTGTGCTGATTACTGGGTGGCCACCCTGCTGGATCCCCGTTACAAGGACAACGTGCCGTCCTTAATTCCCTCACTAGAGCGTGATCGGAAGATGCGTGACTAAAAGTGCACGCTGGTAGATGCACTGCTGAGGGCATTCCAAAATGACACAGGGGGCTCAGCGGAAGCACAAGGCAAAGGCAGAGGAAGAGGTCACCACAAGACTTGTCTGTACCTTGTGCAGAATAGCCATTTAGACCAGCCTCACACAGCCATTGGTATACTTTTTTTTTTTTTAATATGTCTCAATATTTTGGGGTCTACCCCAATTAGAAAAAAAAACAAACAAACAAAAACAGTGTTGGCCACCTCCTCCTCCACCACCACTTCCAACTACACTGCCACGGTCACCGCCTCCTCAACCTCTAGGCTCCTCCTCCTCCATTTTTTATTTTTTTATGTGATTTTAATTTATTTCCCTATCCACATTTGTTTGCAGGGCACTTGTCCTACTCTTACCCCCATTTTGCTTCCGTGTACAGCCCTCTAGCCCTTTCCAGGACTTTTTTAGAGCCATTTTGTGCCCAAAAGTTTGGGTCACCATTGACTTCAGGGGATTCGGGGTCCGGGGTCAAGTTCAGGGCCGAACTCGAACTTTTTCGCGAAGTTCGGCCCCCGCTGAACACGAACATCCTGCTGTCCACTCAACTCTACTCTGATTCTCTTGGCATATTCAGCAGAATCATTGCCAAGCCCCTGCACAAGGAGATCTATCTGTTCCCTGCAGGATAGATCTAGACCTTTGATGGTACTCTGGAAAGAAGATCTCCATGCTCTGTAATGCTGGGAGCGATCACTGAATTTGACAAGTCCTTGGGTAACTAACTCACATTTTTCAAGGAACTTTGCAAGGTATACAGTAGCCTGAGTAGCATTGCTGTAGGCTGCTGGTGTACCGTGGTGTGGTGTATAGGCATGCCTGGTAGAAGTCTCTTCTTTAGGCAGACTGGGGTCATACTTGCATAAGGTTGGCAGCTTGTACCAGCTTGTTTCATACTTCCTTGGAGTGAAAGCAGGTGTTCGATGTTTGTATGAAGGCTGAGTATCTTGCTGAGTAGAAGGTTTGTTTGGAGCTAGATAACCTAGATCACGTTCAGATTTTTCTTGCTTGTAGCTTGTTCTAGGTCAGCCTCCTGCTGCTTTGCTTGATGTAACTCACTGACACCATATTTGATTTCTTGTTGTGGAGTACTGCTTGGGTTAGGGTGCTGGTAGACATAATCTGTAGTGCTCTGCATGGAATCTTGGTGGTCCTCCTATGGACCCAGTATGCTGCTACCTACTCTTGACTCTTGACTCTTGGCTGCTTCTAATGCTTCTGCAATCGCGGCGGCAGTTTCTCTGTCCACTGCCAGCCTCTCCATGTCAGCTTCTAGGATAGCCTGCTGTATTTTTAGAGATGCCTCTTGCTGAGCTAGTTCAGCCTCCAGGTGGACTTTTTGTCATTCTCTCTCTTGCTCGATGCATACTCTCTTCTGCTCCTGCCTCACCTTTTCTGCATCAAGGTGAACCTTAACTCTTCTCATCTGCAACTCTTGATCTGAGAATGCGGCCCTGGCCCTCGCTGTTTCAGCTTTCGAACGGGCGATTGCATTTGTGACAGATGACTTGGATGAGCTTGCTTGTGACCATGTTTTCTAAGAATTATGAGACATGGCTGCAGTGGAGAAGTTAACCTGCTGAGTAGAGACCACTGTAGTGTTGAGTGCGGTGATGCTGCATGACAGAGAGCATCTCTGTGTAGCCAGGCTGCTTGCTTCACCTGCTGAAGGCCTGTTTCATCTAAGGCATCTGACTGTATGGACTCTGCGTAGCCCCGGCCTGTACAGTCTTCCAAAGTCAGCTTATCTTCACCTCAGAGGTCAGCAAAAATGTCACTGTTTTGTCTCTAGGACTGAGAGCTAAACGTTCCTGCTCCATAAACTTCAGATACCATATTTCTGTGATCTTAAATAGATTAGAACAAACCAGGTGAAACAACAAACAGATAAAATAAACATCAATCAGTACAATTTTGCATATGATAAAGAAACATTGCTCTATGACACAGAATAGGATAACAATAACTCACTTTTTAAGCTCGCTGAGGGGTGATGGCGATAGATTGACGAAAACATGCCTTCCTGTCTTGCTGTAGATACTAAAATTGGTGGCTGACTCACTTCCTCTAGAGAATTCTCCCAGAATTCACTGGTTCCTAACAACTTTATTAACACATTCTGAAGAATACAATATGTAACTATTACAAAACAGCAAAGCCATACCAGAAAGGGACAGTAGGTGGCACCTGCGCTCTGCACATAACTAGCTTGGTGTATATCAAAAAAGTCCAACATGTTATTTTAAGCACATAAGCATAAGTAAACTAAATATAAGCCAGAACTAAATATAAGGCAGAACAAATGTTTATGTATGTTATACATGTTCTACTAACCTCTCAGTAAACTCTCAGTAAAGCTGTTTCAACTGCACTAAGCCTGGTCTGAAGTTATTCATGGGGTGCATGTTGAGACTTGGCATATCCCTAAAGAATCTGAGTCTGTAAAAGCACTATGGGGTATGTGTAACACCACCAGAAAAGGTTAATTTTCAAGGCAAAGAAGAGGAGGCAGTTTGTCAGGAAAAGCAGCTTGAAGATCTCGTTAGAACGGCTGTTCATATGCGCAGGCGCATAACAGCAGACAGCCGGTGCTGTCCATTCTACAGTGCTCCCTTGTCCCCAGCGATCTGAATCTGAGTGTTTCCTGTTCCTGTGAACTCTGATTATCCTTGCTTTCTGCCTGTATTGACCTCTGCTTGTCCACGACCATTCTACTGCCAGTCTCCAAGTGTACCATGTTGCCCATCTGTTAACAAACTCTGCTAGTGCCTGACTATTCTTCTGTCTGCTCCTCTGGTACCGCTTTGCCCAACCGTTGCTGACCTGGCCTGTACAACCACTCTACCATCCCTGCATGAGCCTCAAAGGACTCTTCCTTGCTTGAACCTGCACCAGTCAAGCCCTTGTGCCATTCAGCACTCCTGAGCCTCCTGTTCCCAATGTTAGGGGACCCCTAATCAGGATAGTAAGAGAGGTTGTTCCCTGCACAAACCAGACTCCACCGTCAGGATCGTGACAGTAACAGACAGCCCTGACGGAGTCTGTGCAGGGACCCTCTCCCATGAAAGACCTGTGCCAGCATCTGGCTGGCCTCATGCAGGCCGTGAAGAACCTTCAAGAGGGCTATACACGGCTTGAAGAGCGAGTGCAGGTGCTCTTAGCACCCACTGCATCAGGGACTGGTCCAGCCGCTGCCCGCACTATTGTGGCCCTACTTTCTGAGCCCAAGATGCCCACACCCGAACGCTTCTCTAGAGATCGCAGGAAGTTCCGGGCGTTCAAAAATGCCTGTGAACTGTACTTTTTGCTCCAGCCCCGCACGTTCTCCCTGGAAACAACCAAGGTGGGCTTTGTGATCTCCCTCCTTCTTGTAAACCCACAAGCTTGGGCTCACCGTCTCCTGGAGCAAAAAGCAGCAGCCGTCTCTAACCTAGCCCAGTTCTTCTATGCCATGGCCCAGATCGATGAAGATCCGCACCAAACAGACACTGCTGAGGCTGCTCTCCATGCCCTCCAGCAGGGGACAGCTGAAGACTATGCCGCCGATTTTAGGCGCTGGATCGCTGGCATGGACTGGAAATGACACTGCCCTTTGTCACCAGTTCCGTCTTGGTCTTTCTGAGTTGTATGAAAGACAAACTTGTCCGAGTAGGGGTTCTCCATCTGCTGGATGCCCTCATCAACTTGGCCATCCAAATTGATCGGCGCTTCCAGGAATGTAGGGCTGAGAGATTAGTGGGCTCAGCAAGCCCTTCCTGGATGCTACTGCGGATTCCGAGCTACCTTAGTCCAGTTCCTCCCGCTCCTACAGTGCCCCCACCTACCGACCTGCTGGAACCCATGCAGCTGGGGCTCCTCCATCCCTCTCTTACTCCTGAAGAGAGGCAACGCCATCGGAACCATAACCTATGTCTGTATTGTAGAGAATCCAGACACTACGTGAGAGCCTGCCTAGCCAAGCTATGTAAGTGCCTTACAGTCACCTCTAATGCCATGTCTGTGCTGCCACATAACTCTACTCACCTGGCTCTTCCAATTTCATTACAGCTCCCCAGAGAGAATATTCAGGTCCATGCAATTATTGATTTCGGAGCCTGCAGCTGTTTCCTGGACCAAGCATTTGCAACGCCAGATTCCCCTTCAGCCCAAAACACACCGAATGGTAGTACACCTTGCTGACGGATCAACCATCAAGTTGGGTCTTGTCACGCATGAAACTACCCCTCTGCCTTTTACCATGCCTGATGGACACCAAGAATACCTCCTCTTGGATGTCATTGCAACCCCCCTATTTCCTGTCATCTTGGGCTTACCCTGGCTACAGAGGCACAGCCCTGCCATAAACTACAACACAGGCTCTAAGCCAAAGCGGAAAAATGTGACTTTGAATGCTCCAGCATCCCATTTCTGGGACTGATCATATCTGTCACGGGTATCACCATGGACCCGCAAAAAGTTTCTGCCAGTTTGGATTGGCCAGTGCCGGTGGATAAGAAGGGTGTACAACACTTCATTGGATTTGCCAATTTCTATAGGACTCTCAGCCATTATCTCTCTGATTACCCAGCTTACTAAGCAAAACTTCAGTTTCCATTGGACGGCTGAGGCACAGGCAGCATTCGAAAAACTCAAAAAGTTCTTCACTTCCACACCAATTCTGAAGCATCCAGACCTGTCCTTACCCTATGTCCTGGGAGTTGATGCTTCTGAAACAGCAGTAGGAGCCATCCTCTCAAAGAGATGGGGCCCCAAAGCATTGCTACATCCAGTGGCCTTCTTCTCCCGCAAGCTATATGCACCAGAGAAGAACTACGATGTTGGAGACAGAGAGCTACTAGCTATTAAATCGGCACTGGAGGAGTGGCGCTACGTTCTGGAAGGGGCTGCTCACCCCATTCTCATTTATACCGACCATAAGAACCTGGAGTATTTGAGAACAGCAAAAAGACTGACACCACGTCAGGCCCGATGGGCACTCTTTTTCTCCAGGTTTGTATTCCATCTCACGTACAGGCCCGGGTCAAAGAACACTAAACCTGATGCTCTGTCCCGGATGTTCTGTGAGCCGGAAAGCTCCATCCCACCTGACACCATCCTCCAGCCAGGAAACTTCTTGCTCACCCAAGAAGATCTGTTGTCCCAGATCCGACGGTCCCTAGCCAGGACCACCAGTCCCCCTGACCATAACCTGTTTGAGAAAGATGAACTGCTGTAGTACAACAATAAAATTTTTGTACCAGAGGATCTAAGAGTGTCTGTTCTCAAGATCTGTCATGAACACAAACTGGCCGGACACTTTGGCATACAAAAAACATTGGAGTTAATACAGCATTCTTTCTGGTGGCCTCAGATGGATGGGGACTGTAAGAAATACATCAACTCCTGTTCCACCTGTACCAGGAACAAGAACAATAAAACTAAGTCCTGGGGTCTGCTAAACCCACTACCAGTGCCCGAGAAACCATGGGCAATGATCGCCATGGACTTTACAGTCAAACTACCTCCATCAGAAGAGTATTCCACCATTTTTGTGGTGGTGGACAGGCTGACAAAAATGGCCCACTTCATTCCCATGAAGGGTATGCCAAACGCACCTGAAACAGCAGAGACCTTTGTCCAGGAAATCGTCAGGCTCCACGGAATCCCAATGAACATTGTATCTGACCACGGAGTTCAATTTACCTCCAGATTTTAGAGCCCTGTGCGCCTCCCTAGGCATTGAACTTTCATTCTCTTCATCCTACCACCCACAGACCAATGGTCAAACTGAAAGGACCAACCAAACCTTGGAACAGTACTTACGATGCTTCTTATCCTTTTCACAAGATGGCTGGGTCTCCCTACTACGCTTAGCTAAGTTTGAATACAACAACACTGTTCATTCTGCCACGGGGTAATGCCCGTTCTTTGTGAACTATGGGTTTCATCCATGCTTCATACCCAACTCAATCCCTGAAAGTCCGGTACCAGCTGTTCAGAAAACAGTTAAATTCTTTGAGGACAACAGTAAGCTGTTGCAGGAGACCATGGCAAAGTCCCAGGAAGGTTAGAAAGAGGTTTTTGAAAAGAAAAGGAGAGGAGAACTGAATCTAGAACCAGGTGAGCGGGTTTGGTTGGCCACAACTAGTCTAAAGATGGCCTGCCTGTGCAAGAACCTGAAGAACCCTTTCTAGTCAGGAGAAGGATTAACAGAGTGGCATACGAATGTGTGCTCCCGAACACATCCATGTGACTGTTGAATCCTGTTGTCCCGGACCCCTTTACAAGTCGAAGTACCAACCCACCAGAGCCAATATTAATCAATGGGGAGGAGGAGTTTGAGGTGGAATCTGTTCTGGACTGCAAGAAGAGGGGCAATAGCATCCAGTACCTGGTTAAGTGGAGCGGTTACGGCCCAGAGGAGAGTTTGTGGTAGCATTAAGACAACACTCATGCTAAAGAATGTATTGAAGCATTTTGGAGAAGTCACCCTGATATGATGGCCCGCCTGGGCATCTGAAGTCTGCCCCTTGGGGGGGGGCAATGTCAGGAAATGCAGCTTGAAGATCTGGTTGTTCCTATGGGCACACGTCAGGTGCGCGCATGACAGGTGCGCACGCGTGTGCGCACTGGCTTTGGCGTAGGACAGTCTATTTAAACCTGACAATAGCAGACAGCCGGTGCTGTCCATTCTACATCATTCCTGTGTCCCCAGTGATCTGAATCTGAGTGTTTCCTGTTCCTGTGACCCAGCTTGATCTGATTATCCTTGCTTTCTGCCTGTATTGACCTCGGCTTGTCCACAACCATTCTACTGCCTGTCTCCAAGTGTACCACGTTGACCGTCTGTTAACGAACTCTGCTAGTGCCTGACGATTCTTCTGCCTGCTCCTTTTGTAGCGATTTGCCCAACCATTGCTGACCCGGCCTGTACCACCACTCTACCATCCCTGCACGAGCCTCCAAGGACTCTACCTTGCTTGAACCTGCACCAGTCAAGCCCTTGTGCCATCCTGCACTCCCGAGAAACCTGTTCCCACCTTCAGGGGCTCCCAAATCAGGATAGTAAGAGAGGTTGTTCCCTGCACAAACTAGACTCCACCATCAGGATAGTGACACAGTTACCATGGGTAACCTCACGGAAGAACAGCTATAGAAACCAGTCGTTGGTGTGGTTCCTGGTTAGGTGACAGGTCCTCCAGTAGTGGGTCAGTGCTCTGACTCCTTTCCCAGCTGTCTGTCTTCTACAGTCACCAGGAGCAGACTAATGTCACCAGGTCCAGGAAGGAAGGGGTTAATGAGCATGCATGAGGCCTGCTATGTGCTCAGTGGGATTCCATTCTGTTACTGGTGTCATAGAAATTAATATACGCTGTGCGTAATTAATTTCACTTGCACTAATAAGCGGACTTTTCAGCTCTTTTGGGTAATGCATTTCGAGTGCACTCATGCTTACTGAGTAAAACAGACACAATAGCTGTTCTCACATTGCAAGATCCCAAACAGTCAGCCCTGACTGGCCATGAGTGCTCAGTTTATTTATTGGGCTGAACAGGGATAACAAGGGACTTGGTGGCTTCACAATCAACCAATCAGCCTCCAAGGCACAGTCACATGACATGAGCTCAATAAAAAATAATCAATGACACACATGTTTATATTCAAACAATACAATAGAAGGGGCGTGTATGTTCGTGGACAAGCAGGGCGGTGTGTATCAATTCAAGCCATTGGATGGGCAGAGATGCACACACACCAGATAAATATGAAAACCATGTGGAAACATGATACATTGAAAGCAACGTGGTATTTCATAGACACTGTCCTTTTCAAACTCATGCATGTTTTGCTGCAAAAACCATTACAGTGTATCCTATGTAATATAGTTCATAGAATTATATTTAAGGAGTGCGCATGCGCGAAGCTCGGGTGATGGCTGCCTAGCAGTGGAGCTCCGTCCTGCTCGGTCCTTACGGCCCTCCTGCTGCCCCAATCCGGGTCGGGGACCCTTCCAACAGAGCGCCCCACATCCTGGGATTCCATTCACCAACATTACACTCGGATCTTCGTTTCATGATGGAAACCTTCTCTAAGATGCTTTCTAAAGGCTTGACCCAAACCGCTTCTCAAATCACATGTACTATCCAAACGGACCTCCAGAACCTGGGGTCCAGGGTTGATGTCATTGAACAAAAGACAGACCAAACAATTGCTAGAGCGAACCAGAATACTAACCGCATCCAGGACCTCCAAGATCAGCTGGACACTGCCCTCTCGATGATTAAGGACCTTGAAAACCACTCTCACAGATACAATTTTCGTATCCGGGGGCTACCAGAGTCCATCACGGACGTCCAGGGCTCCGTTCGCTCATTCATCAAGGAAATTATCCCTGACATACATGACCAAAGATTGGAACTGGACAGGGCCCACAGAGCCCTCCTGGCACCTCGCTCAGATGGGCTCCCCAGAGACATAGTGGTCAAACCACATTTTTACACAGTAAAGGAGGAGATCATGAGACTCACCAGGAATACCCCACAGCTGTCGTACCAGGGCCACCCCATTCAAGTGTTTGCAGACATTTCTCCCACCACCATTCAAAAGAGGAGAGCCCTTAGGCTTGAAGTCTTGTCCCAAAAATCTATCAAATACTGGTGGTCCTTTCCCTTCCGCCTTTCCTTCCCCTACAAAAGCAAGAACTATGGTTTTTCTACTTTTCAGGAAGGCGAACACCTCTTGATCAAACTGAACCTTATCTCACTGGATTCTACTTCCTCCTCGCACACTAAACATGCTGGCTCCTCTAAGCGCCCCTCTCCTCAAAGCCCAATTCCTCCTTTCTGGCGGAATCAGCAGTCCAAGAGGTCTAAGGATTCCCACCCTCTATGACCCTATAGTTTGTCCTCGGGGGCTTTCTCCTCAGATTGACTGGCTCGACATAAGTCGATGGGTCTCTAATCCCCCTTTTTTTTTTTGGAACTCTGTTGGAAATCTTTTGTTGCTTAAAGTTACAATATTTTGATATTTTGTCTCGTATGGCTCCTGGACATTCGGGTTTCCATGGTTTGATGGTTTACTCCAGGGCTTAGGGTGGGTCCTTGTTTGCTGGGCGCCCTGGTCCCAGCTTCATTCCCCCTGGTCCCACTGATATGGCGGGGTGCCATTGGGGGGCGGAGCCGTATTTTTGGGGGCCCTTCCTGACTCCTGTCCTTGGGGCCCGGTATCTTCTACTGGGTACCGGGACAGAGTTAAGTTTCTATGTTACCTGTGCTTTACAGCTACCCAGGGGGCTCCTTGGATTAGAATAAGTTTGACTCTCAGGTTCACCGAGGGTTAGCCTGTGGGTGGGGTGATGGGGAGGGGGTTTCGCCTAGTTTGGGCGTGCTTCTCCACCTGGTCTCTCCGTCTCCGAGTTCCCCTCCATACTTGGGGGGGTCTTGGGGGGCCTCCTGGCTCTAGCTGATTTGTTTTCATTTAGGGTCTATCCCGTTTTTTTTTCGAGATTTGTGCCTCCCCAGGGAAGGGGTGGCAGGCATGCTCCTCCCTTCTTGGGCTACACTAAATGGTTTTCCCAGGAACAGATGTAATTCTGCCGGTTAGGCAGATGTTAGTTGGTAGTACCTGTGGGATGGGGGTTGGTGTTCTAGCTTCCATCCCTTGGACTCAGAGGGGCCTGGCGGTGTTCGGCCGTCTCCCCCCTCTTTTGCTTTCTCCTAAATCTGTATTGTTTCTTTTCTGCTTGTCTCTTCTTCCTCCTCTACCGTCTGTCTATCTCCAGGCACCAGGGATGCTTCCTCTTCATTTGCATGAGGCAATTCAGCCTTCATTCTTCAACAGAGGTACAATCGCTACAATCTCCTCCTCGTGATTGGGTAAGTCTAAACTTAATATCGCTTATACTTTTCATTATTCAATATGGCTCCCCCCCCCCCCCCCCCCCAGTAGGAATATTGAAGATAGTTTTGCATAATGTTCAAGGCCTAAACTCCTTTCTGAAACACAGAAAGTATTTCCAGGTAGCTCATTCACAGCACCCGGAAGTCCTTCTAATTCAGGAAACCCACTTCCCCACTCAATTTAATCCTAAATTTGTCCACGCGGGGTACCCCCAATTCTTCCTGGCAAATGCTTTGGACAAGACGAGAGGGGTAGGAGTTTTCTTTGCAAAAGGAAGTCATGGATCCCGAGGGCAGATTTATCCTTTTGTCAGGGGATCTCAGGGGTCACACATTCACGTTTATCTCTTACTATGCCCTGAATCAAGGTCAGGTGAAATTCTTCCAAACTATGCTCGACTCCCTCTCCTCTTATTTTGAGGGAACTGTTATTCTAGGAGGGGTGTTTAAATCCCCCCCCCCCCC
>BLSH010005573.1:1050197-1064581 GCA_018402905.1 Glandirana rugosa | reverse complement strand
CCCCCCCCCCCCCCTCGGTATAACTTATTACTTTTCATATTCGCTATAATTCAAATCTGAATGGGTTAGTTGTACTTTTCATTATTCAATATGGCTCCCCCCCCCCCCACACCAGTAGGAATATTGAAGATAGTTTTGCATAATGTTCAAGGCCTAAACTCCTTTCTGAAACACAGAAAGTATTTCCAGGTAGCTCATTCACAGCACCCGGAAGTCCTTCTAATTCAGGAAACCCACTTCCCCACTCAATTTAATCCTAAATTTGTCCACGCGGGGTACCCCCAATTCTTCCTGGCAAATGCTTTGGACAAGACGAGAGGGGTAGGAGTTTTCTTTGCAAAAGGAAGTCATGGATCCCGAGGGCAGATTTATCCTTTTGTCAGGGGATCTCAGGGGTCACACATTCACGTTTATCTCTTACTATGCCCTGAATCAAGGTCAGGTGAAATTCTTCCAAACTATGCTCGACTCCCTCTCCTCTTATTTTGAGGGAACTGTTATTCTAGGAGGGGACTCCAATACTACTCTGGATCACATGCTGGACAAATCAGGATCTGCCCATGATTGTCTCCTTCAACCCCCCAAAAGGAGCTTGAGAATCACCAAGCTTCTCTTTTCGTTAGGATTGGTCGATGTTTAGAGGGAAGTTAACCCCAATACGAGGGACTTTACTCACTACTCCACCCCGCATAAATCCCTTGCCAGGATTGACCACCTATTTCTAGGCGCCCCCTCTATCCCTCATTAAATCCTTTATTAGGGATTCCCCTCTCTCAGACCACTCTATGATGGTTTTGCACCTTAGGTCCCAGTCGGACGCTGGGGCCAGACCCCAGTGGAGACTCAAGGAAACCCCGTTAAATAACCCAGTCCACTGCACCTTGCTAGAGGAGGATCTTAAAGAGTACTTTAGGTTAAATTCGGGTCACCAAGTTTCCTTTATGACCCTCTGGGCTGCGCACAAAGCAGTAATTAGGGGTAAGATTATTCACCTTTCAGCCAAACTCAAAAAAGAGAGAAAGATTGAACTGGTTAAGCTGGAGCGAGACTTCCATAAACTCACTAAAGCCCACAAGCAAAACCGTCCCCCCAGTCTCGAGCCCAACTGGAAGCAGGGAGGGCTGCCCTGAATCTTGCTCTAACCACCAAGGCCGAGAAACAGACCCAATGGACTAATGCCCAATTTTATATCCGGAAAGACCAAATAGGTCCCAAACTAGCAGCTAAATTATCTCTGAAGTTTCAATCGTTTGCCTTTCCCAAAGTGGGAAATGCCTCGTGAGCCCTAACACAAAACCCCCATAGGATCATGGCAACATTCCATGAATTCTACTCCAAGCTTTATAAGTCTGAGTTTTCGGACTCCACCACCTCCCTGCACCAGTTCCTAGATAGCACCTTGTTACCAACGTTGGACAGGGAACATAGTCTCTAGTTGGAAGAGCCGATTTCAGAATCTGAAATATTAGACGGAATTAAGCACCTCAAAAAGGGCTCAGCCCCGGGTCCTGATGGGCTCTCCTCCGGTTATTATAAGAAGTTTGGGCCTCTTCTGGCCCCTCATTTAGCCAACTTTTTGAACTCTCTTCAAGGAGGTTTGGTTGCGGGTGCAGATATTAACTTGACCATATTTCAGTCATACCAAAACCAGGTATGGACCCCTCAGAAGTAAATAATTACAGACCCATCTCCCTGATTAACAATTTAAAGATCCTAACTAAAATTCTGACCAATAAACTGTCAGTCTTTATAGGGAAATATATCCATAAGGACCAGGTGGGGTTTATCCCTGGAAGGCAGGGACCCTATCAGATCCATAGAGCTGTGGACCTTGTCTCGCTCCTCAGATCTGGGTGGGACGGTAGCCCACCTCAGGAGTGGTTGGTGCTATCAGTTGATCTACAAAAAGTGTTTGACACGGCCCTATTTGTTTGAGGTTCTGAGACGTTGGGGGTTTGGCCCCTGGTTCCTACAAACTCTTAAAGCACTGTACTCCAACCCCAGAGCGAGCATTAAGCTTCAAAATTATTTCTCAGAACCGTTCCCTATCCATAGGGGCACTAGGCAGGGATGCCCCCTTTCTCCCTTGATCTTTGCTATTGCCATTGAACCCCTGGCGATTGCTATTAGGGAACACCCTGATATCCAGGGAGTGAGATGCGGTCCACACACACACAAATGTGCCCAAATGTCCAAATCTGCAGCCCTCAACATTAATGTTCCGGAGTCAATCATTCAACAGCTTAACCACTTCCTTACTGGGCACTTAAACCCCCCTCCTGCCCAGACCAATTTTCAGCTTTCAGTGCGCTCACACTTTGAATGACAATTACTCAGTCATGCAACACTGTACCCATATGAAATTTGCATCCTTTTTTTCACACAAATAGAGCTTTCTTTTGGTGGTATTTAGTCACCGTTGGGTTTTTTATTTTTTGCGCTATAATTAAAAAAAGACCGAAAATTTTGAAAAAAAAACGCAATTTTCGTAATTTTTGTTATAAAATATTGCAAATTAGTAATTTATCTTCATAAATTTATAATGTTACATATCGTTGGTAAAAAAATAACCCAAATTAGTGTATATTATTTGGTCTTTGTGAAAGTTAGAGAGTCTACAACCTATGGTGCAAATCACTGAAAATTGATCACACCTGATGTGCAGACGGCCTATCTCATTTCATGAGACCCTAAAAAGCCAGCAAAGTACAAATACCCCCCAAATGATCCCTTTTTGGAAAGTAGACATTCCAAGGTATCTAGTAAGTGGTATGGTGAGTTTTATGAAGTTGTCATTTTTTCCCACAATTCTTTGCAAAATGAAGATTTTTTTTTTTTTAACAAAATTGTCATTGTAACAGGTTATTCTCTCACATGGCATATGCATACCTCAAATGACACCCCAAAACACATTCTACTACTCCTCCTGAGTATGGTGATACCACATGTGTGGGACATTTTTACAGCCTGGACACATACAGAGGCCCAACATTGAACTAGCACCTTCAGGCGTTTTCGAAGCATAAATTACACATCTCATTTTTCGACCACCTATTACAATTCTGAAGGCCCTGGAGCACCAGGACAATGGAAACACCCACAAAATGACCCCATTTTGGAAAGCTAACACCCCAACGTATAATCTATGAGGCATAATGAGTCTTTTGAATGGTTCATTTTTTTCCAGAAGTTTTTGGAAAATGTGGGAAAAAAAAGAAAACGCATAGTTGTCAATTTATTGGTATTTCCAACATATAGCATGTACAAAGGAAAAATTACACCCCAAAATACATTCTGCTACTCCTCCTGAGTATGGCAATACCACATGTGTGAGACTTTTACATAGCCTGGACACATACAGAGGTCCAAAATGCAAGGAAGACCTCAGGTGTTCTAAAGACACATAGCATTACAAATACCAAGAATTACACCCAAAAATTCTGCTGAGTAAAGGGTAAACAAAACATTACCTGTGGTTTTAGTATTGCAGCTGTCCACAGGAGGATAGCACTGGTCCAGGCAGCAGGCAGGAACTTGGTCAGATACAGCGAACACAATTGTCCAGGCAACCGGCAGTGAATGCAATTGTCCAGGCAACAGGCAGGAAAACTGTCCATAGTACAGGCAGGGATATTGTCCATATACAGTCCAGGGTCAGTGCAGGCAGAGATGTTGTCAACAGTGCCAAAATATTGGTCCTGGTAATAGGACAGCAAACACAATTGTCCAGGCAACAGGCATGAATACTATAGTCAGTGCAGGCAGCAGGCAAGGATATTGTCCACATACAGCCCAAGGTCAGTGCAGACAGAGATATTGTCAGCAGGCAGAAACATGGTCCATAGTCCAGGTAGCAGCAGAGGTGTGGTCAGTTCATCCGGCAGGCAGAGGCATGATGGCAATAAGTCCTACAGGCAGCAGGCAGAAGTAGGGCCTCGGTCAGGACAGAATGGGGACAGGGGTAGAGGCTTCTCCCACCCAATCTCTTTGAAGCCTCCGAGTCAACAGACCCTAATCTGGGAGAGAGAAAACAAAAACAATGTTTTCTTCTTCCAGAAAAAACATTCTGGAGCCCCTCACATATGTGAGACCCTGTGTTGTGAATCCCACTAATCCAGTTGCAGGGTACTAGATCAGTCCAAGAGGCAGGCAAAAAACGTGGTCAAACAGTCCAAGGTCAGTTCCAGATCAGGCAGAAGTATGTACAAAATCGGTAGGCAGAAGCGTGGTCGAATAACAAGCCAGGGTCAGTTCCAGAGCAGGCAGTGGCATAAGGGGTGCAAACTTGAAAAAGAAACTAGGGAATCAATAATTGAGTAGGGTATGATAACGCCGGAAGCAGTCACCTATGCATAGACCTGGTTGGGAAGGGCACTGGGCACAATGATAAGTGGTGTCTCTTCTAACTCCACTACTAGAGCACACCCGGCATCTTTTCTGGCGTCTTTGGCCTGTTGGTCTGGGAGGGATTTTATCAGGGAAATGGTGCTCGGAGAGTCTACTACACACATCAGTTCTAATATTTTCTGGTGGGCCGTTGGGGTATAAAAGTGTGGTGATGATATCCTCCTGGTAGGCAAGGAAGGGTTTGGGGTTTACTGAAGAATTTCGATATATGACATGGGTATTGTATATGGCCATATGAAAAAAATAGAGGGCAACTTTTTTATACCAGTGGTATGTTCGTCTGGTAGGTAAATAAGGTTCCAAAATTTGATCATTTAGATCGACTCCTCCCATATACAGGTTGTAATCATGGATACAAATGGGTTTCTGTAGTGGGCCATTTCTTCTGGGGATCTCTACCAGTGAATTATTGTGTATAGATGTTAACATGTACACATCTCTTTGGTCCCTCCACTTCACAGCCAGAACTTCCTCATTACATAGACTCGCCGTCTCTCCTTTTCCAAGTCTCATGTTCACTAGCCTTTGAGAAAAGCCCACCCGATTTTTTCTGGCTGTGCCACAAGCTGGTGTACTTTTCCTGTAGAGGTTCCAGAACAGGGGTAAGCTAGTGTAAAAATTATCCACATACAGGTGGTAGCCTTTGTCCAGGAGGGGGTAGATTAGTTGCCAAACAATTTTACCGCTTGTGCCTAAATATTCTGGGCAATTGGGGGGATTCAGATGGGAGTCCTTCCCTTCGTATACTCTGAAGGCGTAAATGTACCCCGTGGTTCGGTCGCACAATTTGTAGACCCTCACTCCATAGCGGGCCCTTTTGCTGGGTATAAATTGTTTTATTCCCAGCCTGCCGGAAAATTTCACCAGGGATTTGTCAACACATATATGCTGGTCCGGGGTAAATAATTGGGGAAATATTTCTGTAAAATAATTTAGAATTGGGCAAATCTTATAAAGCCGGTCATAATTTGGGGAATTTCGAGGGGGGCACTGGGTATTGTCGTTAAAATGTAAAAATCTCATGATCATGAAAAATCTTGTCCTGGGCATTATGGATGAGAAGACCGGCATGTGGTAGATGGGGCGGGTGGACCAGTAGGAGCGGAGTTCATTTTTGTTATTAAGTCCCATGCAGAACGTGAGGCCCAAAAAAGCTTTGAATTCTGCCACCGTTACATCTCTCCACTCAAAGGGATGGGAATAATAGGAGTTTGGATTAGCCTGGATAAATTGGTGTGCATATAGGTTGCACTGGGCAACAATGGATCGCAGCATGTCCTCAGTAAAAAAAAAAAATTAATAGGGAAAAACTTTTCTGTGTCCACCTGGACTCCTGGTTGGGCAGTAAAAGGGGGAATACTAGCTTCTCCTGAATTAGGAGGAAGCCACAAGGGGTGCTGGAGTGAGTAGGGAAGGCCTGCATGGGATCTCACCCTTTGGAGCTGAGGTACAGCGGTGCTGGTGGATGGCACTGGGGTGCTGGTGGATGGCACTGGGGTGCTGGAGGATAGCACAGTGGTGCTGGTGGATGGCACTGGGGTGTTGGAGGATAGCACAGCGGTGCTGGTGGATGGCACTGGGGTGCGGGTGGATGGCACAGTGGTGCTGGTGGATATTATCGCCTCCTCACCAATGCGCCTTCGTCTGGCGGGCGGACAATATTCCTCTTCTGAGTCCAGCTCTGATTCGCTACTTGAGACGGGTTCATAGGCCATATCAGACTCAGGCTCAGACTCAGAGGAACCTGCAGGAGAGAGCTCCCCATTGCTCTCATCGGCCGCAAGAATATTGTAGGCCTCCTCAGCAGAAAATGATCTCTTTGCCATTGTTGCAGCATTAATTGGCACTGATGACACTTGATGACACTGACAGGTGGCACTGATGATGTGTGGCACTGACAGGTGGCACTGACATGTGCCACTGATGACAGGTCAGGTGGCAGTAAAACACGTGGCACTAATGACAGGTCAGGTGGGACTGATGACAGGTCAGGTGGAACGTTATGAAATGTGGCACTGATGGCACTTGATGGCACTGACACGTGGCACTGATGTGTGGCCCTGACATGTGGCACTGATGACAGGTCAGGTGGCACTGACACGTGGCACTGATGACAGGTCAGGAGGCACTGACACGTGGCACTGATGACAGGTCAGGTGGCACTTTATGACACGTAGCACTGATGACACTTTGATGACGTGACACTTGATGGCACTAATAGGTGGCACTGATGATATGTGGCGCTGACAGGTGGCACTGATACGTGGCACTGATGACAGATCAGGTGGCACTGACACGTGGCACTAATGACAGGTCAGATGGCACTGATGACAGGTCAGGTGGAACTTTATGACATGGCACTGATGACACTTGATGGCACTGACAGGTAGCACCGATGTGTGGCACTGACACGTGGTATTGATCACAGGTCAGGTGGCACTGACACGTGGCACTGATGATGGGTCAGGAGGCACTGACACGTGGCACTGACAGGTCAGGTGGCACTTTATGACACTTTGATGATATGTGACACTTGATGGCACTGACAGGTGGCACTGATGGTATGTGGCACTGACAGATGGCACTGGTATGTGGCACTGATAGGTGGCACTGACGATGTGGCACTGACAGGTGGCACTGATGATATGTGGCACTGACAATATGTGGCACTGACGATATGTGGCACTGACAGGTGGCACTATGATGGGCACAGTAATGATATATCACACAGTAAGGCTTACTGTAATGTACAGCACAGATCGCTTTCTCTCTCTCCTCACACAGCGGTGTCTGTGTGAGGAGAGAAGGCAGGCAACGAGAGATGATCTCATATGTTTACATTTGAGATCATCTTTCGTTGGACCCGTCGATCACGTGGTAAACGGCCGCTGCAAAACTTTAGGTTGTTTCCACGTTCTAGCTAATGTGATTTTGGCTCCGAGGAAAATTAAATGTATTAACTTACGGGAATATTTGGGGACACTAGGGAGGTCTGCATTCAACATGGCTATGGTCGGCAATCTGGGGAGATGTCAATTTGTGGTTAAGGTGATCAGGTTGAAGATCGTCTTCCAAAAGGTCCTAATCCTGGGACAGCTCCACCATATATGAAGGTGGTCACCAGTCAATTGGCAATTTCTGAAACAAAGAGGGTTCGCTGATGGGAAGAAAATCGTCAATTTGGCAGGTGTGAGGTACCATCTGGTGAGGACCGTAAGGTTAGCTTCAATTAGAGCAATATTAAGGATACCTTTATAGGCTCTGAAACAGTTGGTCTGCCATCTTTCCAAGTCCCAATCGAGCTGCAGGTCCTCTTCCCAGGCCCCCATGTAGCTGGATTTGGAGTTGGGTAGGGAAAGTGACTGATAGATGATCGATCCATCTATCTGATCCCTGGCCTGCCCACACCAAAGTTCATACGGAGTGATAGAGGGGAGGTTGGCATTTTTTTGCAAAGGGAATTGAGGAAGTGATGGATTTGTCTAAATCTGTAATGCTCGGAGGTGGGCATCTCCAATATTGTGGTACAATGTCTCATTGTAATGGGACCCAAAGAGTTAAAAAAGTGTCCAATCCGGTACAATCTCTTATCCACCCACCACTTGAAGGCCATAATGTGTTGTCCGGGGGGGCTGGGTTGTGGAAAATGTGTGCGAGGGGAGTGAGCTCGGACACTAAGGTGGTTGAAGATCTTATATTGTCCCATAGGGCTAAAGATTGAAAGAGGATCGGGGACAGAATGGGGAGTCTGTATTTGGGGTTCATCCAAAGGAGGTAGTCTAAAGTGAATGAGGGAGCAGCCTGTCTTTCTATCTGCAACCAGTCAGGTTTGTCATATTTCAAATAGACTATGGAGAGTTGGGCAATTCTGGCTGCTTGGTAATACCATTGGAAGCGGGGTAACCCTAGCCCTCCCTTGGATCAGCTCCTTGCCAAATAAATTTGAGGACCTGTTGTTGAAACTTGCGTAGGTGGTCTTGTCTAACCAGAATGGGAAGTGCTCTAAAAAGGTATAAGAGCCGTGGGAGAAGGGTCATTTTGATAGAGTTGATTCTGCCTAGCCAGGATAGACTATGACCTGACCACCCCTTGAGGTCAGCTTCAAGTTTCTTGTATGTGGGGGGGGGGAGTTCAGGGGATAAAAGAGGTCTAATCTGGAGGTAAGGTTAACTCCGAGATATTTGATATGGCAGTCTTTCCATTCTAATTTGAAGGTCTCCTTCAGTCTAGTGACCAGGTCTGGTTAAAGTGATATGTTGAGGGCCTGGGATTTGGCATAATTGATTTTAAGGCCTGAGCAATCTGCAATGTTATTGAGAAGATTAAAGAGGTTTGGAAGGGTGATTAGTGGGGAGGAGATAAAGAGGAGAATATCGTCTGCGAATAGACCGCATTTATGGGACTGGGGTCCACAGGAGACTCCTTTAATGTTTGGATTGTGGCGGATTGCAATCGCTAAAGATTCTATCGCTATAGCGAAAAGTAAAGGCGATAGGGGGCATCCCTGTCTCGTACCCTTGGCAATGGAGACTGGGCTCGAAAGTTGACCTCTAAGGCGAATGATTGCCTTTGGAGTAGAGTAAAGTCCTAGAAGGGTATTCCTGAAACAAATCCCAAATCCCCATTGTTCCAGAACCCTGAATAAGTACGGCCAAGCAACCGTGTCGAAGGTTTTTTGGAGGTCTAGGGAAAGGAGCATACCACTTTGTTTGGGGCCTTTATCCCAGTTGGAATTAAGGATGGAGACTATATCAATCGCCCTCCTAATTTGATCAGGTCCCTGTCTGCCTGGTATAAATCCCACTTGGTCTTTATGGATATACAGGTTGATGAAGGAGGCTAGACGGTTAGCTAGCACTTTGGTAAGGATCTTGAGGTCATTATTGATAAGGGAGATGGGTCTATACGAGCTGACTTCTTCAGGGTTTTTGTCAGGTTTGGGAATGACCGTGATGAAAGCTGTATTGAGATGAGAGCCTAGCGGGGTGCCATTTGCTTTATGGTTAAAAAAAATTGCCATGAAGGGTGCTAACTTGGTGGGGAAAGTTTTATAATATGGGGCTGATAGGCCATCTGGGCCTGGAGCAGAGCCCGTCCTAAGTTCCTTGATCACCTCGAGGATCTCCTCTTCTGTGATGGGATCCTCCATCAAATCCCTATGGGTCGCTGAGAGGGAGGTAAGAGGTGAGTCCTCCAGGAAAGTACCTATTAATTGCTCCCTATCTGTGTTATCTGAGCCATATAGGTCAGAATAAAAGCTGTGGAAGGCTTTTAGGATTTTATGTGGATCGGCAGTTGGGGGTTGACCTACTCTGATTCTGGGGATGGTATGGCATTTGTTCCTTGGGGTGAGCTTGTGCGCGAGCATGGAGCCAATTTTGTCTTTCTGGGAGTAGAATTTAGCATAATTCCAATGAATGCGCTTCTCGGCAGAGGCTGTGAGGGCAATATCGAGGGCAAGCCTAGCGGAATCGAGCTTAGCCAGGGAATCGGGGGATGGGTGCTGCTTGTGTAGCTTTTTGAGGGAGGAAAACAACTGTTCGAGTCGCAGGATATCTACCAGGGCTTTCTTATTCTGAGCTGCTATCTGAATGAGCTTGCCCCTAATGGTGGCCTTATGGGCCGCCCAGAGGGTTTCCAGGGAGAGCTCTTGGCCTCCCTTTAAATTAAAATATTTTTTGATAGCTTCCTCAATTTCTTTAACTCTAATGGGATCCTGTAGAATTGTTTTGTTTAGACGCCATTGTCGGGAAGATTGACTGTGAGGTAGGTTCGCTAGGGAGAGGATAACCAGAGAGTGATCTGAGCAAGCTGTGTCTTTAATAGATACTGAGCTGGTGGTGTGGATCAAGGAAGGGGAGGTTAGGATGTGGTCGATGTAAGATTGGTGTGGGCAAGAATAGTGAGTGAAGTCTCGCTTAGATGGGTTTAGTTCCCTCCAGATATCTATTAGGTCATGTGAGTGGATGAGTTTCGCGATTTTGAGGCTAGAGTTCGCAGGGCGGGTTAGTTGATCTCCAGGGGGTCTGGATTTGTCTAACCGCTGGTCGAAAGCTGTATTTGAGTCGCCCCCGCAGATGACTAAGCCCTCTAATCGGGGATTGAGAGTTTTAAAAAGAGATT
Organism: Glandirana rugosa; assembly: GCA_018402905.1. NCBI lineage: Eukaryota > Metazoa > Chordata > Amphibia > Anura > Ranidae > Glandirana > Glandirana rugosa. The sequence continues at coordinate 1,054,051 of BLSH010005573.1, read as the reverse complement.
GGAAAAATTGGGATTGGCCTCTATTAGGGGCGTAGTAGGAAACCAGGGAAAATAACTTATCATTCAGTGTACCCTTAAGGAGGATGAATCTCCCCTCTGGGTCTTTATAAATTGACATACATGTAAAGTTACAGTGTTTAGAAAAAAGTATTGCTACCCCCCTAGTCTTGTCATTTGCATTGGCAGTATGGAAAACCGGGAAGTGAGGGTGGAGGTATTTAGGACTGTACCGGATCGGAAAGTGAGTCTCCTGGATCATTACAATATCCAGTTTGAGTCTTTTATACTCCTCGAGGACCTTCCTCCTTTTAATGGGGGAATTGAAGCCCTGCACATTGTGTGTGGCTATCCTGAGGACTGGTGGTGAGGTGGGGTTAGCCATGGCATGAAAGGGGAGGACTATCGGCCTCAAAACAGACACTTACCCATGCAGAGATAGTGATACAGATTTGTCTTGGGTCCCCTGGAGTGCGGAAATCCGGGAACAGGGAAGTATATAGGGTTGCCCACCCCTGATTGACTGAAAAAAAGAAAGAGGTTAGAGACAGAGAAAAGAAAGAGGACAGGAACATTAAACAAGAGGGTCTTCTACTAGACCCTTTTAGATCTGGGAGGAGAGTTTCCTTCTGAGACCTCAAACAAAGGTCATCTGCCCCAGCATGTGGGGTGGACGTCTTATCCTGTGATGACGGACGAACCGCAACCACGGGGTAAGAGGGTGCACATGGGGGGGACCAGGTCCTGCACCAGCAGCGCTGTTAATCAGCAACAAGAGCCTGTAAGAGACACAATATTAGGCAAATGTCAAACATAAGTAAAGATATTAGGTGTCCATCTTCATGAGTCTGGGCCAGATGCTAAGGAGTCAGTCTGCAGTGGATAGCAGCTCCTGTGGGGAAATCTGGCAAACTCCCGGGAAAAGTCTTGAGCAGTAATGGTTCAAGAATAGTAAGAGAAAAATAAGTCTAAGGCCCGACTTCTAAGAGGTACGAAGTAGCAGCTGTTAGCAACGGCTAGTCGGGCCAGGTGTGGAAAAATTCAGTGGCAGTCAATGAGTAGTGAGGGCCTTGAACCCCCTATGACAAAAATAAATCCGCAATTGGCGGTCCTTGGAACGTGGAGCAAATGAGAGCCTGAAGGTAGGACCATCCGGGTCAGGGGGGTAAGTTATCCTTGGATCTTTTGGATTTCGCCTTGCTCCAAAGGGGGGTGATCCCGATGCGGAGCCAGAACAGTCCATGGGTGCTTCTTGGGAGATCAGCTTAAGGTCTAGCAAAGTCTTTTCGCCCTCCGGAAATGAGGAGAAGGAGAGAGTTTTGCTTTTCATATGAATTTTACTGCGAAGGGAAAGGCCCACCAGTATTTAATATTTTTTGCTGCGAGAATGGATAGAAGAGGCTTGAGTGCTCTTCTCTTTTGTATGGTGGACGGGGCCAGGTCCGCAAAAATCTGTATCTGGTGCCCCTGACAGGATACCTGAGAGTTGCTGCGGGCCCGCTTCATAATTTCCTCCTTCATGTGGTAGAAGTGTAGAAGTGGGGTTTCACGATGACATCCCTGGGGGAGCCATCTTTCCTGGGAGGCCCCAGAGCTCTATGAGCCCTGTCAAGTTCCAAGCGATATTGTGGGGCGTCAGGAATGAGGTTCTTCATAAGATCATGGATAGCTTCATGAACGTCAGTGATGGACTCTGGGTGGCCCCTGACTCTGAAGTTCTGTCTCCTGGATCTATTTTCCATGTCCTCCATTTTGGCAAGAGCAGTGTCCTGTTGTTCCTGCAGGACCCTAATATGGTCCGAGTTCTGATTAGTTCTCGCTACCGTTACATCTATTTTCTGCTCAATGGACTCCATTCTGGCCCCCAAGTTCTGTAGATCCGCTTTAATAACGTTTGTGTTCTTAGCGGCTGTGTTGGAGAGTCCCCTTTCTAGGAGAATCCTGAGGAAAAGGTCTGCTGAGTTTAGAGGAGATTCTGTGGGGGTCTGACTGGGATCCGGGCTATCTGACTGAGAGGCTTGCCCGGGCCTACTAGGAGTAGCGGCCTTGTCTTCTAGCACATGCCTCAGAAGGGATTCCGTGGAGGCTGGAGAAGGGGACATCGCTAGCTGGGGTTGCCCATAGGTCTCAGGGGAGAAGATGAGCGATGGAGGAGACAGTACCTGCCTGCGGTCTGATTTTCCTGACTCGCTGGAAACATGAGCCAAGGCCGCGGCGGCCATCTTGGTATTCCCGGTGGCGGCCTGGGTCTGAAATTGCGGCTCCAGGCTTCTCCTCGCCGAGGATCCGAGCATCGGAGAGTGTGCAGGGGGGGTTCCGATGGATAGGGGACCAGGATCCTGAGATGTCTGCCCATTGTGTCCTGCTGTAGAGCTGCTGGTGTACGGGCCTGATGCGGAGCTCCTGGCTTATGCAGCCATCACGGAGCTCCCACAAATCCACCATTTTATAACCTCTGTATGGAAGGTTACTCGGTCACTGGAGAGTATTACCCTCTACGAAATGTGGTGTTCTGATATTAACAACCAAAAGGGGGTATCTCTTTAATATATGCTATTCTGACAGATCACCCTGAGAAACCTCCCTACGCCAAAAGCTGGGAGGGGGACCTGGGCTTAAGTTGGGATGTGGACAAGTGGTATACCCTTTTCCTTAAATCTTTCAAGGGTTTGGTTAACATTCCCCTGATGGAAGCCAGTGTTAAGGTGATCTCCCGATGGTACTTAGTCCCATGCCGACTTTCTATCATGTTTCCAAACTCCTCCCCGCTTTGTTTTAGAGGCTGTCTCCTCTGGGGCTCCTACTACCACACTTGGTGGGAATGTCCTAAGATCAGGGTTTTTTTGGAACAGAGTCTTCTCTCTGCTGCGGAAGGTTACAGGTCAGGCAATACCGCAAAGTCCAGAAATTGCTCTACTAAATTACAGACCAGATGGTCTTTCCAAATCCTTAACCAAGCTTTATCCTACTGGGAGCCAAGATTACTCTAGCGAAGGCCTGGAAAAAACCCTCTGTCTCCTTCAATGCAGCTAAGAGAAAGATCACCTGGATCATGACCCAAGAAAAACTCCCTAATGTCCTCCTTGACTCCTCGGTTAAATTTGACATAGTGTGGGAGCCCTGGAGAAAGTACCTCAACTTGTCCTTTTGTCCAACCTCCCCTTCCTCTGGGTAATGCCTCCCTGGAGCCCTCTTTATTTCTCTCTTCTCTGTCCCTGTGCTTCTTCTCCTTTTCCTTTCCTGTTGTTTTGTAGGTTATATTTTGGTGTTCTTCTATTTTCTCTTCAGATCGTATCAATCCTGTGAAGCCAAGTGGCTACAAGAGCATATTCTTTTGTCCCTCTCTGATGTTGCTGATCCAATTTATGTCAGTGAAGGGGGTGGCCCGTCCGGGCGCGGCCCTGTCCCTCCTCTGGACACAGTTTGTTCCCAGATGGGGTGTCGGGTGGGGGACCGGGGCCTGTCCGAGGGGTCTCCCCTGGCTATGTTTTAAAATGACTAAATCCATATTTGTATATGTATGCATATGTAAGGGTCATCCGTCGTGTATTTTTGAAGGTTCTCTTGGTATTGTCCTCCCATACCTACTGTACCTTTTCTCTTTGTTATTTCTGAAAACCCAATAAAACTTTCTAAAAAGAATTATATTTAATAGTGATTATACTGTTCCATCAAAGGTTAGTTTAACCACCTCAGGTCCGCCCACCGTCGGAGCGGACCTGCTCTCGTTCCGGGTGGACGTCATATGACGTCCTCCCTTTAAGCCGGGATTGCACGCGATCGGGCGCGCACATCCCGGCTCTGTCGGTGTCGGCGTGTCCCCAGGATACACCGCTTCACCGACAGGGGTCGAATTT
>BLSH010005573.1:997184-1010660 GCA_018402905.1 Glandirana rugosa | reverse complement strand
CATGGGTTCACGGATAGACGTCGGGTAGTCTTACGGACTCATGGATAGATCACACTTTTGAAGGCCCTGGAGCACCAGGACAGTGGAATTACCCACAAAATGACCCCATTTTGGAAAGCAAACACCCAAGGTATATTCTACGAGGCATGGGCTGCAGATTGGTACTCAAGTATTCTGATGGGCTGCAGATAGGTACTCAGGCATTCTGATGGGCTGCAGATAGGCACTTGGGTACTTTGATGGGCTGGAGACAGGTGCTCAGGTAATCTGATGGACTGGTAAAAGGTACTTGGGTACTCTGATGGGCTGCAGATAGGTACTCAGTTACTCAGATGGGTTGGTGACAGGTACTCGGGTAATCTGAAGGGCAGGTGACAGGTACTCGGGTACTCAGGTGGTCAGGGGATAGGTACTCAGGTACGCTGATGGGCTGGTGACAGGTACTCTGATGGGCAGGTGACAGGTACTCGGGTACTCTGATGGGCTGATGACAGGTACTCGGGTGCTCTGATGGGCAGGTGACAGGTACTCAGGTACTCTGATGGGCAGGTGACAGGTACTCGGGTACTTTGATGGGCAGGTGACAGGTACTCAGGTACTCTGATGGGCTGGTGACAGGTACTCGGGTACTTTGATGGGCAGGTGACAGGTACTCGGGTACTCTGATGGGCTGGTGACAGGTACTCAGGTACTCATTGGAAGAGCACCTTGTGAATAAAAAGTCTATAGAGACCTATAAATTCTATAAAGTGCAAGCAGTGCTAAAATTCAGACACCAAAAGTGCAGTTAAAATGTCCATTCAAGATGTATCATCCAGGGACAGGATCCAAATCCAAGATGAATCATCCGCCACCACACCTCGTGAGCACACAAAAAGACGGGGGGGAATTATGCCCCCCCTATATGGAACACTCACCAAAGACTGATAGATCTCAAAGACTGATAGATGGCTCTTTACACTGATCGGAGCTGGGCTTTGTCCGAGGGACAAGCCTCAGCCCCGATCGCCGCGCTGCGTGCCCCCGGGGGCGTGCACGAGCGGCATGCACGTGAAGGTCGGTAGTGACCGGCTGTGATTGGACACAGCCGGTCACGTGGTAAAGAGCCAATTTTATCGGCTCTTTACCCCGATCGGGGGGGACACGACCCCCCGGCACACGATCGATCCGCAGTAGCGGCGAGAAGCGGCCGATGTCATATGACGTCGGCCCGGATCGATGAGCGTTCCTGCCAACGTAATTTTTTTTTGTATATCAAATTTTATTGTTTTATGCATGGAAATACAGATCAATACATAAATAGTATCTATATGATGATAAAGAGGGGGAGAGGGAGGGAACCACAATAGAAGAGAAAGGTAAAATTCAGGGTCATGAGGAAATATGGAACACAGTATTTATTTCCAACGAATTTGTGGCAGGGAAGGAAGGGGAGGGAGAGATAGAGGGGGAAAAGGTAGAGAAGAAAGATAGAAGTCACTTGCGAGAATTAATCGACAGATTAAGGTAGAACCTCTCTTTGTAAAACCTTAAATGGTTAGAGAAGAGAAAGAAGCCGACCATAGTTCAACCAGGCCAAGTTCAACTTTGAACATGAGATGCTACTGATAATTTTAGAATAAGCTTAAATCTGGATGGATAAGAGAGACCTGTGGTCCAGACTTCCACCCCCCCATCCCCAAAAGAAGGGGGGGGATGGCACGGGGCCCGATCTGCGTCCAGAGATTGAAGATATGTTTTGAAGTTGACATCAGGATAGAATGGTGTAAAAAAAAAAAATAGAATAACCTGGCGTGGTAGAAGAGTAGAGCACTACGGCATGTACAGAAATTTGGAGCAAGGTAAGTCTCCTACAGTTTTCTAGACATTAGTGATATTGACTAGATGGAAGAGAGAGATGCACAACGGGTAGCTTGAGAAGGTAACTTCTGGAGAGTATATGGGAGTTAAGAAAAGTTCAGATTGAAGTCGTTGGTGTAGGCGGGACTCCATGGCGGTGGAGAGTATAGGGGTTGGTATGCTTGTACCGCAAGTCATAAAGGTGGGGGGGTGAGTCTTTCCTGCTCTTGTCTGGAGAAGGTAGATGTGATATAGTTGCCCCAGCATTGATGTATACGTTTTTGAGAGCCTTGTTTGTGTGCCCAGAAGTCTAAGACTTCTCTGAAAAGGAGCCAGTTTAGTTGCCGTTGAACCTCTGATATGGTGGGAGGTAGACTTTGAGTCCAATGGGTCATGATGGTTTTGCGGGCTGCTAATAGGCAGAGGTGGATCCATGGTGGGAAGTGTTTTCCGGATGGAGCATTGAAGGAGACTCGTCCCCAAAAACCATGAAAGTTGGGTTTAGAGGAACTTCCTGATTTGTGACTTTGTAGATTAGAGACCGGACTTGAGACCAGAAGGAAGCCACTTGAGAGCAGAGCCAGAACCTGTGGAAGAGGGTTGGTTTGTCAATTTTGCACCAGGGGCAAAGTTTGGTGCGAGGAGATTCCTCACGTGTGAAGTACGGTATATAGGCTTGGTGTAGGATCTTGAATTGCATTTTCCGCCATGCCTCATTAGTGGTCAGTTTCAGAATCTTGTTATATCCTTTAAGAATGGATTCATGGAGGTTCCCCTCCTGCAGTTCCTTGGTCCAGGCTTTTGAGGAAGAAACCTCCAGGGATTTTGTAAAGAAAGGAATGAGGCTCTTATAGACAAGTGAGACATTGATTGATTTGTTGTCTACCAATGAGTCCAAAACCGAGGGTTGGAATCTGAGACGAGGGTCAGCGCATATCTTACCGACGTATGAGATAGCTTGCAGTGAGAGATGAAGATGTATCCTACTGACGTTTAATTCAAACAGGTTGTATTTCTGTAGTGTCAATCTGACAGAGGGTCCTGAGCGGCTTCATTGTGACCTCATGGATAAAACCCCAGCGCAGTTAGGTTCCCATTAGGGGCACTGGGGGTTGTATAGAGCCAATTGATCCTCAACTTATGTTGACCTTTCACCAAATGTCTAACAATGCTTCAGACGTCAAAAGCTCTCGTCAGTAATTGTATGACTGTTTAGTGTCTGTTTTGCCTTCGATTGAATTCTAAACTGTTCACTTATTATACATTGTGACTTAATGGGCATATGATAACACTTAATGTATGTACATTTCATTTCATTACAAAATCAATAAAAACTTCAAACTAGAGATAGCTTGCAGTGTGTGAAGTCTGTGGTGTGCCCAAGGAATCATGTTCTGTACCTAATATGCTATATGATAAATTCTTGCGCATCAGTATGACTACGCCTGCTTTCCTGCCTACAGCTGGGGATCCTATGACTTTCCCGACCTATAATTTTTGGAGACGATGAAAGTCATCTACGCCAAGATGGGTCTCCTGTAGCAATGCAATATCTGTTTGGAGACGTTTGAGGTGTCTCAGCACTTTAGCTCGCTTAGAGGGGGAACGTAACCCCCTTAACGTTCCAGGTGACTATGCACATATTTGTGTGGGGGCGGTATGAGATATATTACGTACCCTGTAAATCAGCTGTGTGTCGTGCAGGAAAGACTCACAGTTAAGTTGGGTTGTGGTTCAGGACCCGCTGGCGTGAAGATCGGTAGATTCTTGCGAATGATTGGAGAGGGAGATCAAGGGTAGGGGGCTGGAAGTAAAAAGAAACAAGGTGAATAAGCAACTCAATTTAACAAACTTTCTAAACCTCACTTTTTTCCTCAAGTGCATACTCCTAGAACTCGGGCTTTGTCAAGAAAATACAACATTAGGGGGTAATCTCAGCCCAACTGAAAGAAACTAACAGGTGTAGATTAATTATGGGATGCCCAAGACATAGATACTTAGCGTGGGTATGTGTCCTGGTAGATGGTTAGGTGGTATTTTGAGTTTGTCAGACATGGTAGATTGCAAATTAGGCACGGACTGGCAGTGAATCTCCATTAGAGCCGCTGGTGTTATTGGGGGCAGTCTTTTTGCCGGGTCTTTTCTAGGACTTTTTTGCTCCCTAGAAGTCGGTGAAAAGGTATCCTGGGAGGTCGAGTGGCTGGGAGACCTGGCCAAGCTGGATCTGAGATAGGCCTCCGCTTCTCTAAGTGTTTGGAATGTCAGCTGTTCTCCGTTCGGAGCTTGAATTCGCAAAATGGCTGGGAAGGCCAGGGAGAAGCGAACGTTTTGTTTGTAAAGTTCCGCACAGACTGCTTGGAAGGATTTACGTTTTCTTGACCTCTGCTGAATAGTCCGCGAAGACTAGAAGGTTGGCCCCCTCAATCCATAGGCTACGTGACCTCCTGAAGGCCTGAAGCACTGCAAGTTTGTCTGCATAGTTGAGGAATTTCACTATGACAGCCCTGGGGGATATACGAATTGCATCTGGAGGGCCCACTCTATGAGCTCGTTCTACTATGCAAGGTGTGGGGAGGCCCAGCGCCTCAGGGATACGTGAGGCACATATGCATGAGGGCGTTGTTGGGACAATTTTCGGGGAGTCCTATAATCCTTAGATTGCTCCTCCGGGATCTATTTTCGAGATCCTCAAGCTTTTCTTGTATGGCTGCGTGGGCTTTGTCATATTTCTCTAGCATGCCATTAATCTGGTATATCTCATCATCAATGTCAGATATCCTAGCTTCAGCGGCAGAGAGTCTGCGTGCCTGTTCCCCTATGTCCCTCTGGAGCTGGGCCATACCTGCTTGTACCGCTGAATCCACCACCTGGGTGATGTTGGGCAGGAGTAGGGCCACTGCCTGCGCAATCTTCTCATATTCATCTGGTGGAGACGAGTTTTGGAGCTCTGGGGCCTCTGTCTCCATCGTGGCTTGTTCCAGCTCTGATGCGGTGGCCATCTTGGTACACCCGGCTGCAGGGCTTTGTGAGTTTGTGCGGCCTGGGGATGGAGAATCGGCCCTGGAGCTGGTTAGACACTTCTCCATCAGGGAGAGGAGGGTGTCCACTTGTGAGAGAGAGCTGTGTTCAGGGCTGAGTCCCGGTATAATGAGCCGATTGTCGACTGTAGGAGCGGAGCTGCCCACCGTTACTCCTCACACATGAGGCGCCGGAACCGGAAGTGCCAACGTCATTTTAATATGACTCGGTAGGGAACTGGTTAAAAGACACAAGGGGGAATCTGGAGGATTTTTTAGAGGCACACATTACGGTTCTGCCCAAGCCTTATAAAGATCTGGCGGATTGTGCCAATTACAGGCCAATTTCGCTTTTAAACCTTGATCTGAAACTTTTCATGAAAGTTTTGGCTAACCGGCTGAGGCCATTTTTGCAGCAGCTGATTGGACCAGAACAAGTAGGCTTCATGCCCAGAGAGGAGGCTAGGGATAATGTCATAAAGGCCCTAAACCTTATCCAAAAAGCTCACTCGGAGGAAGTAGAGGGTATGGTTCTATCCACCAATGCAGAGAAGGCCTTTGACCTGGTGTCATGGGATTTCCTCCAAGTGACGTATACACATATTGGCCTCAAATCACATATGCTCACTTGGATAGCAATTTTGTATAGCAAGCCCACAGCTAGGATAAAGGTAAATGGCACACTAACAGATAAGGTTATAATCCGCAACGGAGCTAGGCAAGGCTGCCCTTTGTCGCCATTACTTTTCATCCTTACTCTAGAGCTGTTGATTCGGATGATAAACATCAATCTGTCTATACATGGGTTTAGAGATGGCCAAAGACATTACAAGACCGCAGCCTATGCAGATGATTTGCTATTTTTTGTCTCACAACCACACACCACAATACCTAATTTGATGAAAGTATTCCAAACATACGACTACTTGTCCAATTTTAACATAAATTATAAGAAGTCGGAGACTCTAAATCTAACACTACCTTCTAAGGAGTTGCAAAATGTGAAGGTTAATTGTGCATTTAGATGGGTAGACAAAGCAATTAAATACCTTGGCATTTGGCTTACCCCCAACTTGGAAGGGATTTATGCCGCTAATTTTAAGCCGCTACTCCATAACATACGGACAGACTTAGAGAAATGGACACTGAAGTTTTTTTCATGGTTTGGTAGGGCGGCAATAATCAAAATGACAATATTGCCCAAAGTTTTGTATTTTTTTCAGACCCTACCGATTAGGCTACCCTTGAGCTTTTTCCATAAACTTGACACTTCCTTTGGGCGTCCAGTCACCAGCGTATAAACCCACAACTATTGACGAAAAGTAAACAGACCGGTGGCATGGGTTTTCACAACTTCAGGCACTATCGTGCGGCCACCCATCTGGGCCACATTGTAGACTAGAACTGCCATTCAGATAATAAGGATTGGGTGGGCTTGGAAAATAATGTGGGATCTATACCTGTTATCTTTTCCCCATGGATTGCAAGGGAGGTTTGCCCTAATCGACTGAAAAACCACCCGGTTATTGGAACCACGTTACACATAGCACATAAAATAGGAAAGATAATGAATTTACTCTCAATATTGGGTCCCTTAACCCCACTGAGCTTTAACCCAGAGTTTCAACCTGGAATGGGCACACACCTGATGTGGGGAGAATAAGGGAGGAATATAATGTTTTTCTTAGCAACCCACGGATTTACAAGAGGTAGAATAAAAACTCTTGCAGAATTTAATAAGGAAGAAGGGCGAAAACCTCTAACTCAGTGGGAATACCGCCAGATTTATAGCTTTCTTAGCGATACCTTGAGACGCAAACAATTCACTAAATCACCCTCTTTGCTAGAACAGATGTGTGTGAAAGCTGAAAGGGTAGATAGGACAATTTCCCTAATATACAAATGGCTCCTAGCATAGACACAACCTACTCAAGACAAACATAAGCATTCCTGGGAGAAAGCATTAAATACCAATTTTACCGACGATTAATGGTTACATGCATGTGTATTCACACACAAAAGCTCCATTAACACACGAAGCCAAGAGACTTCTTACAAACTGGTACAACACACCCACGAAAATAAAGAAGTGGTTCGACCTCCAGTCTTTGCTGGCGGTGTGGAGTGGGGGAAGGCGACTTGATACATATATGGTGGGGGTGCCACATGATTCACACATTTTGGAATCAAGTACGTGATGCCATAAAACAAATTACAGAAACCACCATACCCTTAGATGTATGCATGCTGCCTCCTCCATATATCAAATGGTACAATGAAACGCTACAAAAAATCCATAACTAGATTTCTCCTCACGGCAGCCAAGGATCTAATTCCGAGATATTGGAGGTCGACAAGGGTGCCCACTTTACAGGAATGGCTTCACCGCATACAAGATATATACAATATGGCAGAAGTTAGGGCCATAGCAGCTGAAAATACTGAAAATGTTAACAAATTATGGAGACCTTGGGTCATGTTTAGCCACTCTGATGATTTCCAGGCTAGATTGTCAACGGGGTAAGCTGGTAAATGCAGGCTTGGTGGTTGCTCCAGGTTCACGTATTTCCTCTTTCGACTTCCCTTTTTCTATTTCTTTTTTCTATGTCCTTCACGTTTCATGTTATCATTCTCATATTCTATATTTTATTTTATGCATAAGTATGCTTACACTGTTTATCAATGGTAAACATATAAAGGGAAGATGTGTAAATGAGGTTATGTAAACAAAAAGTTCTATAGTTACAATGTTTATGTCACTACAATATTCATAACTTAATAGAAAGCTATTTTGTCTTACACTGATGTACAGATTTCTGTGAGATATACTTGTTCCTTCTGTTTGATTACTCATTGCAATAACAGATGTATATGAAACTTTTCTTTTCAATATTCAAATAAACATATTACTGTTGAAAAAAAATATCTGTTAAATGTTGTCACAGGTTTCAAGTGATTTGGTTATATATATATATACTGTATATATATTTGAGGACCAAATTTTAAGTGGGGGGAGAATGTGGTCAGGAGTTAAATAGTGCTCCTTTATTATGGGACATTTGATATTTATTAATGTTGTAGAGACTCCCCTCTAGCGTTGAAACTGCTGAACAGAATGGTCATGTGAGAGGTATTGCTTGTGGGATTTGTAGTGCTACAGAGGAAGACGGACTCTGGACTCTGCTATGGAAGGACTTCAATTCCCAGGATGCTGTGCTGCAGGAAGAGCTCTTTTGAAGAATGATGCTTTGTTGGAGAATCTATTTTAGTGGGGGAGGAGTAGGCACCAGTCTCTTTGGACGGCACAATGAATCAATGGGGAGTGGGGACCTGTTTGTGTGTGTTCCAGCAGGATTGCGGCCTGCAGCCTAAATCGAGTGAACCAGGGGGCTAAAGTTACACAGTACCCCAGTGAACTGCAACACTGTTTGTTCCAGAGAGTGACCAGCGGAACCAGCATTCCACCATCTGAGTTGTTCCAGTTCCAGTGTCATCTGCAGTGTGAGCAGCGGTCGATCTGGAGAGAATTGCGGGAAGAGCAGTGAAAGCTGGTTTCCTCAAAGCAAAGAGCAAGCTTATACCATCAATTCCAGCGTCATCAACACAATCTGAGCAGCGGGTTGGTTTTCTGTGATCAACAGGGTGGTGAGCAGGCAGAGGCCTATCTTTGAGTATATTCTGTTACCACCTATTTCTTTAACAAGACCAATTCATCTGTCTTATTGGATTACAAAAAAAAAAAAACGTGCACAGGTCCTCTTATAACGGCTGTTATAATTTAAAGTCTGCAATCATTATAAAGGCTCCTTCTTGAAGGTTTACACACAGTGCGTAATTTGTGCTTTAATTCATGGATTAATAAACAGTTTATTTAAGGTACCCAACTTTAGTAAACAGAAGATTGACTTGAACTTTATTACCGGATCTGTTGCATATCAGTAACCCTCTCTCACATGACTAAAAAGTTAAGGTTAAATCTCCTAAAGAACTCTTTGCATTAGATCAGAATTGTGTTAGCTAATTGTTATCTAATTACATTATCTGTGCTGAACTACTGTATATTGAATCACCTCAGAGTTAAAATAATATCCCTCAGGTCTCATGTGGCTGTATCAATATATTTGATAGTTCACTCATTTGAGTTATTTCAGTGCATGAGTGATTTCCCTTATTATAGTCACTCATTGTCTTTCTCTACATTTTAAACTATTGCATCATTATGTGATCATCAGATATGTAATTACGCTCTAACAAAGACAATGGTAATATATTTTCCTGTTACACTAATTTTGTTTATAATAGTGTCAATGTTTACTATTATTGTGTTGAATTGATATCTTTTCTTGCTCAGACAAATAATTCATTATTGTCTGCAATAGTCAGTTTACTTTTAAGAGCTATAGCTCTAAGCAATTTCAGTAAACTATTCTGAATTGAATTCAAGTGTGGTCTATATTACTCTTAAGCAATAATAAGTATAACACTGTATTAAAAAAAATGAGTGAACCCAGAGTGTCAGGGGTGATGGAGGACTCTGGAAATGAGGAGGACCAAGGGGGAATTGATTTCACATGGGACCCTCAAGAGGGCAGAATTACACATAGTTGCCCAATTAAACAGTGCATGTGAGGTCGGCTTGTAAGTTGGAGACATCCTGTAAGCACGTTATTCCACTTCATAGCTTGGTGTCATCTGCAAACACTGAAATGCTTTTAATCCTAGCCCCTATATCATTTATAAATACACTGCTCAAAATTAATTAACACTTTGAAAACACATCAGATCTCAATGGGGAAAAATATCATGCTGGATATCTATACTGATATGGATTGGGTAATGTCTTAGGAATGAAAGGATGCCACATTGTTTGATGGAAATGAAAATTATCAACCTACAGAGGGCTGAATTCAATGACACCCCGAAAATCAAAATGAAAAAATGATGCAGTAGGCTAGTCCATTTTGCCGAAATTTAATTGCAGCAACTCAAAATGGGCATCACTGAGCCCCTGAACAGACTGAGGTGCAACCTGACGGCATCAGATGGACCGAAACATAATGTCCCAGAGGTGTTCTATTGGATTTAAGTCAGGCGAGCGTGGGGGCCATTCAATGGCACCAATTCCTTCATCCTCCAGGAACTGGCTGCATATTCTCGCTACATGAGGCCGGGCATTGTCATGCACCAGGAGGAACCCAAGTCTCACTGCAGTAGCATAGGGTCTGACAATGGGTCCAAGGATTTCATCCCGATACCTAATGGCAGTCAGGGTGCCATAGTCTATCCTGTAGAAGTCTGTGTGTCCCTCTCTGGATATGCCTCCCCAGACCATCACTGACCCATCACTAAACCAGTCATGCTGAACAATGTTACAGGCAGCATAACATTCTCCACAGCTTCTCCAGACCCTTTCACATCTGTCACCTTTGCTCAGGGTGAACCTGCTCTCATCTGTGAAAAGCACAGGGCACCAGTGGTGGACCTGTAAATTCTGGTTCAATGCCAAATGTCAATCGAGCTCCATGGTGCCGGGCAGTGAACACAGGGCCCACTAGAGGACATCAGGCCCTCAGGCCACCCTCATGAAATCTGTTTCTGATTGTTTGGTCAGAAACATTCACACCAGAGGCCAGCTGGAGGTCATTTTGTAGGGCTCTGGCAATGCTCATCCTGTTGCTCCTTGCAGGAGCAGATACCAGTTCTGCTGATGGGTTAAGGACCTTCAACGGCCCTGTCCAGCCCTCCTAGAGTAACTGCCTGTCTCCTGGAATCTCCTCCATGCTCTTGCGACTGTGTTGGGAGACACAGCAAATCTTCTGGCAATGGCACGTATTGATGTGCCATCCTGGAGGAGTTGGACTGCTTGTGCAACTTCTATAGGGTACAGGTATCGCCTCATGCTACCAGTAGTGACATTGACCCTAGCCAAATGAAAAATTAAAATAAAAAGATGAGGAGGGAAAAAAAATATCTGTGGCCTCCACCTGTAAAACCATTCCTGTTTTCGAGGTCATCTCATTGTTGCCCATTTAGTGCACCAGTGATGACGTCCTGGAGGTGGGTCAAAATGCGTTGACAAACCTTCCAGTTTCTTGTACCACTGACGTCACGTCTGCCCTCCACGGAACACGGGGCGAGTTGCGGCGAACCCGGAACAGTTCTTTGTCCATTTTTTGGCCTGAATATTCAGCTATTTTGTAAGTAAACATTTTTATGGCGCATTAAACATTTTTATCAGTAATGCACTATGAGCCTGTTTATGTTTCCACAGAGCCTGGTGGAGATTTACATTACCCAGAAACCTTGGTCTGGAAGTTTTTTGTCCATTTGAGAGCTGTGTTTGGAGAAATCCTGTCAAGGATTGACAGAGCCCAGATCACAAAGCTGAGGGTCCATTGTTTCTGGTGAGTGGGGAAACAAGAGGGGAGTGTGGCACCCTGGCACAGCATGTTTATTTGAAGCACCTCAGCACTTTCGAGCTATTGTTTGGAACACTTGAAGCACTTCAGCACTTTCAAGTTATTGTTTGGAACACTTGAACACTTTATTAAAGTGGTTGTCAACTCTACTCCCCCCCAAAAAAAACAAAAACCTGCAAACAAAGGCATAATGAGCTAGTATTCATCGCATACTAGCTCATTATGAAATGCTTACCTTGGAACTAAGCTGTTGCAGCGTTCTCGGCACACCACTGTGACATGCTTCTTCCGGGTCCGGGGCTCCAGCGCTGTGATTGGCGGAGCCGCGCTGATGTCACTCCCGTGCATGAACTGGAGGAGCCTCCAGTTAAGGCACATTTACAGAAGAAACAGCACTCTGGGCCACTCCGGGGGGCCATTCAGTGCGCATGTGCCAATGACGTCGGCACATGCAGATACAGGGAAAATCTCCTAAACTGTGCAGTTTAGGAAATATTTCTGGGACCTACAGGTAAGCCTTATTATAGGCTTACCTGTAGGTTAAAGTGGTTGTCCAGAGTTGACAACCACTTTAAGACTTTAAATATATATATATATATATTTATATTAATTTTTGTATACTTTTGATTACTTTTAGCATTTTTGGCACAAATTGTATTTAAGTTTTGCTGGCGCTGTTTTTATATGTTTTATCATCTAGTGCAGTGTTTCTCAACTCCAGTCCTCAAGGCGCACCAACAGGTCATATTTTCAGGCTCTCCATTATTTTGCACAGGTGATTTGATCAGTTTCACTGCCTTAGTAATTACCACAGCAATTTCATCTGAGGGAAACCCTGAAAACATGACCTGTTGGGGCGCCTTGAGGACTGGAGTTGAGAAACTCTGATCTAGTGCACGTGTTGTTAATTTTATTAACACTAGAGATGGGCTGAACAATACCCTGCTCAACTTCCGAACATTGCAAACATTCGGAACCAAATAACGAACCCCCATTGAAATCTATGGGACCCGAACTGGAAAAATCAAAAGTGCCCATTTTGAAGGCTTATATGCAAGTAATTGGGCATACAATGGTTATGGCGGGTCCAGGTACTGCCCTGGGGGGACATGTATCAATGAAAACAAGCATGTAAAAATATAATTTTTGAATAAGCAGGGATTTACGGATGCCTAAAGTGAAACCATAAAAATGAGGAATAACAATAAAAATGAAAAATTACTTTAAATATAGTGCCTGTACCGCAGATAGAGCCTGCTGCAGCAATAATGACATTTATAAAGCCAAAAAAATGACATTTTCCATCCAAGCTTTCTTAATTTTCATAAACAACGGCTCGGGGAGCTAGTCTGTATGATGAGGCCATAATTTTGTGCATTCGGAACAAGATTAGAGATTTTTTGGATAAATTCCGGTGTCTCTTTCCCAGATTTTGGATAGAAGTGACAGCAGGGGTGAATCCGGGGTCTAGTCTCAGAAGGGGCACTGCCACGAAAATAAGGTGTTGCTTACAGAACTGAATTGAATGTAACATACAGTGTACATAGGACAGTAGTATGTAGGGCAGAGCATGTAGGGCAGAGTACAGAGGTCAGTAGGATGTAGGGTAGTATACAGAGGTGAGTAGTATGTAGGGCAGTGTACAGATGTCAGTAGAATGTAGGGTGTTGTACAGAGGTCAATAGTATGTAGAGCAGTGTACAGATGTCAGTAGTATGTAGAGCAGTGTACATAGGTCAGTAGTATGTAGGGTAGTGTACAGAGGTCAGTAGTATGTAGAACAGTGTACAGATGTCAGGAGGCTGTAGGGGAGTGTACAGAGGTCAGTAGTACAGTCAGGTCCATAAATATTGGGACATCAACACAATTCTAATCTTTTTGGCTCTATACACCACCACAATTGATTTGAAATGAAACAAACACGGTGTGCTTTAAATGCAGACTTTCGATGTTGGAGACATGTGATGGGATGTATGATGACTGGATACATGTGACGAGATGTATGATGACTGTAGACATGTGACGAGATGTATGATAACTGGAGACATGTTGTGGGATGTAAGATGACTGTAGACATGTGACGGGATGTATGATGAGTGGAGACATATGATGGGATGTAGGATGACTGGAGACATGAGACGGGATGTACGAGACGGGATGTATGATGACAGGATACATGTGACATACAATGTAAGTTAAGT
>BLSH010005573.1:934892-950679 GCA_018402905.1 Glandirana rugosa | reverse complement strand
GTTTGTATAGGGGTACTAGTAGAGAACAGGCTCAGCAGTGGCATGCAATGCCAAGCTGCTGCAAGCAAAGCTAACAAAGTGTTGGCATGCATCAAGAAAGGGATTAACTTCAGGGATAAATCAATAATTCTCCCACTATACAAGTCCCTGGTGAGGCCGCACCTGGAGTATGCCGTCCAATTCTGGGCACCAGTCCTCAGGAAGGACGTCCTGGTATTGGAAAGGGTTCATAGAAGGGCAACAAAGCTAATTAAGGGATTAGAGGACCTTAGTTATGAGGAAAGATTACAAGCACTGAACTTATTCTCTCTGGAGAAAAGACACTTGAGAGGGGATATGATTTCAATGTACAAATACTGTACTGGTGACCCCACTATAGGGACAAAACTATTCAGCGCAAGGGAAAACACGAAGACACGGGGCCATTCACTGAGAATGGAAGAAAGGCGGTTTAACCTTAAGATGCGTAAAGGTTTCTTTACGGTAAGAGCAGTGAGAATGTGGAATTCTCTTCCAAAAACAGTGGTTTCTGCTGATAGTATAGATAATTTCAAAAACTATTAGATGCACACGTAAGGAACCACAACATTGGGGGATATACAACGTAATACTGACATAAAAACACACACATGGGTTGGACTTGATGGACTTGTGTCTTTTTCCAACCTCACTGACTTTGTAACTATGTAACTTTAAAAGCCATTCAGGCTGACTGCCTGTATTAATTTGAAGTGCAAATTTGAGTCCTTGTTTATACCATTGTTTGTCACAGTTTACTATTTTTTTCTGTCATTTGAATCTTAGTGTGTGGTTTGTTTGAATGTGGAAAGTCTCCAAGTAAACAACCCTTCTGTTTACTCCAATTGTGTCTTCCTTACTGTGAATTGCAAGTACACTATTGCTAGGTGTGCCAGAGGGGTTGGGAGTGGGACAGTTATTTGGGGTTGAGAGGCAGAGGCCCGGAACAAATATAAATCAAATTAGCAGCTCCTTCGGGGGTGCCGCTACACTTGGGGGCTTGTCCATCTGGGATATTTCCACTACTCTGTCGTAAACTTCCTTAGTCACCATCCCTATAGGCATCAAGATGGATCTTGCTTCTGCGTTCCGTTGGTGTGGCGAAGAAGGCGCCTGCATAGAGTCGCGTGTGGTGATCGAACTACCTGGGGAGACCTGGACTGAAGAATAAATCATTCAGGCAGTGAAGGCATTGTCCCCAGACAAGAAGGCGTGGGTGATTGATGTCAGACCAGACCGTGGGATCTCTCACACTTATGCGATGTTACAGTGGAAGTACCTACAGGGGAGGACAACTTTGAAGAATGGTTGGACCAGGCCACACAGGCTTTGGATGAGTGGGACATTCCTGAGACCCATAAGAAACAAAGAATCACAGAAAGTTTGAGGGGGCCTGCTTCAGAAGCCATTTGAAACTTGAAGCTTAGCAAACAAAATTGTGTTGCCCAGGACTACCTTAACATTCTGCAAGATGTGTTCAGTGCCCAGAGAAGGTTTCTGATCTCATGTACCAGTTGGAGCACACTTACCAAAATGAGAGAGAGAAGCTGTCTGACTACATGAAATGTTTGGACAAGATCATGCACCAGATCTTGCAAAAAAAAAGGTTAGTGCGCAGCAAGTCTTGAGGGGTGACCAGCCTTTGAACCCCATCACCCTCCTGTTGAGAACCCGGCAAAATGGAGGTATCCTGAAGTATCCAGATCTTATCTGGATTGTGCGTGAAGAAGAGGCCATGCTGGAAAACAAGAAAAAGAATCAGAGGCCAGAATCTGTTGCCAGCCTCAGAGTGACCAGTGCAGCTGATGGCGAACACAAGGTCGAGCTTCTTAAGACTCAAGTGTCACAGCTGATAGAGATGATGGTCCTTTTGACTGCCAAACAATCTGTTCTACCCAGTGATGAAGCTCCAGAGTTCAAGAAGCCCTATGGCTGCTCAGATGGAAAAGCCAGCAAGTCCAGGGACCTGCTTCAACTTGGTGGAGTTGGACACTATAGACGAGTGTGCCCAAGCCCAATAAAGCCTGAAGTACAGCGCCAGAAGCCGGCAGGAAACTTCAGAGGACCCCGGTTGAAGGAGTCAACTGGGTGTCCATCTTCCATAGCTAGCTCCAAAGTTAAAGACGCAAAGAGACAGCAGTGGGAGTCCAAACCCCCTCAGAGGGCCCCCGTTGTTGCCTCCGAGCGACCCAGTGTCCAGTCACCCTTGACGCGGGCTGACCGGCTTCGGAGAATCAATACCAAATATTGGTATACCAAAGTGGTATACCAATACCAATACCAAACTCCCAGAACTCAGCAAAGACAAAAGCCGGGTCAAAAACCCTGCAAGAAAGGAGTACAGCTAATGAACAAGCCAAGGCTACTGTATACTCTAAGTTCCCAGACAAGCTGGTGGGACCTTCTCCTATTGTATCCATCCAAGAAGAGGGAATCTACACCAAGGTCCTTTTAGATACTGGAGCTCAAGTGACTCTCCTTTCACGAGACTTTTTTGACCGGCATCTCAACCACCTGCCATTGCAGAAGTTAGAAGAGCTGGCGATATGGGGCATTGGGACTCAGAACTTCCCCAACGATGGCTACCTGCCAGTTTTATTGACCTTTGATCCCTCTGTAACTGGAAAGGCCGGGACCTTTGATACTTTGGCGGTGGTCTGTCCCCAGTTATCTAATCATTGGGACTAATACTGACCTCGTCAGGAGGCAGTTGACACCACTTGTCCTAGAGCCTAACACCCCAACTGCTAATGTGCACCCTATGCTGAGACAAGCCTACCGGCACCTAGTACAGGAGAAGAAGGCCCCAGCAGAGGGGGTAGGAGAGGTGTGGCGCCTGAATCAGAGTGAGAGGGTACTACAGCCCAAGGAAGTGGTTTGCAGAGTTGAAGAGGACAGGTATCATCAGAGAGTCTTGAATTCCATACGCTTCTCCGATAGTGGTGGTATGGAAGAAAAATGGGTCACTGAGGTTGTGCATCGACTACCGAACACTGAACCACAGGACCATTCCAGACCAGTGCATGTCCCCACGGATAGAGGATGCCTTGCAGAGTCTGTCAGGGGCAAAGTGGTTCAGTGTGCTGGACCTGAATAGCGGGTACTACCAAATCCCAATGCATCCTGAAGATAGGGAGAAGACCGCTTTCTTTACCCCGTAGGGTTCTTCGAATTTGCCCGCATGCCTCAGGGCCTGTCCGGCGCCCCGGCGACCTTCCAAAGGCTAATGGAGAAGACTGTGGGTGACATGAATCTCACTGAGGTGTTGGTGTATCTAGATGACATCATTGTCTTTGGCAAGACCTTGGAGAAGAACGAAGAACGCTTGGAGAAGTTTCTGAAGCCACATTGTGTCTGCTGAAGGAGTGGCTACCGACCCTCAGAAGCTAGAAGCTGTTACTTCTTGGCCCAAGGCCTACTAATGTGACAGAGCTTAGGTCATTTCTGGGTTTCTGTTCCTACTACAGAAGGTTCATTGAGGGATTTGCTAAAATAGCTCGCCCACTCAATGAGCTGTTGAGGAACAAGGAAGATGAGAATGACCTAGATCCAGTAAAGCCTGTCAAATCAGCCGGAGGACCCAGGAGACCTAAAAAGTCCATTCAGGGACAGTGGACTGATCAGTGTGAAGAGGCTTTCTGATAGCCGAAGTGGAGTCTGACGATCGCTCCAGTCTTGGCTTACGCAGATCCGACCAAGCCATACAAGCTTCATGTCGATGCCAGTCAGGAGGGCCTAGGAGGAGTACTCTATCAGGAACATGGTGAGCACTTACGACCAGTTGCCTATGTGAATCGGAGTTTAGCACCTGCTGAAAAGAACTACTCTACCCACAAACTCAAATTTCTTGCTCTCAAGTAGGCAGTGGTGGATAAGCTGAGGGATTACTTGTACGGGGTAAACTTTGTGGTCAAGACAGATAATAATCCTCTCACCTACATCCTCACTACTAGAGTTGAGCGAACCCAAATTTTAAAGTTTGGGTTCGTACCGGACTTTAGGGTGTCCCTGTCCCGAACCCGGACATTTGAGAAAAAGTCCGGGTTCGGGGTTCGGGTATTTTTTCGCGCCTTTTTGGGGAGCTAATCAACAAGCGTTTCACTCGTTTGCCCTTAGAAGCCATCACAGCCATGCCTACTAATGGCATGGCTGTGATTGGCCAGTGCATCATGTGACCCAGCCTCTATATAAGCTGGAGTCACTTAGTGCTGCATGTCACATCATCTCATACTAGTGTAGGGAGAGGATGCTGCTGTTGCTGTGAGGGACAGATTAGCTTTAGAAAATCTGTTAAAAGCGATTTATTGGTGAGTGGGTGCTAGAGGAGATTTTTGTTTGCTAGAGTACATTTTGTTTGCTAAGCAAAGTGCCTCATATAAAACCTAAGCAATTTTTCTGTTTGTTAGGTGGGCGTTTGCAGCCATTTTTGCAAGTGCAGTGCACTTTGCAACTGCTTGTGTGTCAGGGACACTACTTTAATTGTGTTCTGTTAGTTCAGTTAGCAACATTTTGGCATATTTAAATACTGCTTTTACATTGCAGTTAAACAATTTTTTTTTTGTGCAAAATATTACATTTGCTGCCAGCGGGGCATTTCTTGCACAAAATTAAAAAGTGCGTCTACATTACTGGTTTAAAAAAAAAAAAATATTCTAAATACTACATTTGCGCCCAGTGGTGCATTTCTTGCACACAAATAAAAAGTGCGTCTACATTGCTGGTTTAAAAAAAAAATTCTAAATACATTTGCGGCCAGCGGTGCATTTCTTGCACAAAAATAAAAAGTGCGTCTACATTGCTGGTTTAAAAAAAAAATATTCCAAATAATACATTTGTGGCCAGCGGTGCATTTCTTGCACAAAAATAAAAAGTGCGTCTACATTGCTGGTTTAAAAAAAAATATTCTAAATACTACATTTGCGGGCAGCAGTGCATTTCTTGCACAAAAATAAAAAGTGCGTCTACATTGCTGGTTTTAAAAAAAAAAATATTCTAAATACTACATTTGTGGCCAGCGGTGCATTTCTTGCACGAAAATAAAAAGTGTGTCTACATTGCTGGTTTAAAAAAAAAATATTCTAAATACTACATTTGCGGCCAGCGATGCATTTCTTGTACAAAAATAAAAAGTGTGTCTACATTGCTGGTTTAAAAAAAAAATATATATATATATATTCTAAATACTACATTTGCTGCCAGCTGTGCATTTCTTACACAAAATTAAAAAGTGCGTTGACATTGCTGGTTTAAAAAAAAAAATAGTGCTACATAGTACATTTGCACCTTGCTGTGCATTTCTTGCACAATATTAAAAAGTGCGTCTACATTGCTGGTTTAAAAAAAAGAATAATAAATAGTGCTACGTAGTACATTTGCACCTTGCTGTGCATTTCTTGCACAAAATTAAAAAGTGTGTCTACATTGCCGGTTTAAAAAATAATATAAATTTGTGCTAAATAGTACATTTGCGTCCAGAATGAGGAGAGCGTCAAATAAGGGACGTGGTCGTGGTTGTAGTGCTGCTGGTGTTGGTGGTGTTGGTGAAGCTCCTGTCGATCTGTGCCAGCTACACGCACAAGTGAAACACCTTCCTCGGGTGCGAGTAGCTGACAGAACCTTCAACATTATATGGTATGCTGCTCAACGAATGGTGAGGCCAGAACAAGTACAGGTGATAGTAGATTGGGTGGCTGACAATGCCTCCAGTTCCTTCACATTGTCTCCCACCCGGTCCCTTGCTGAAAGCTCAGAGTTGGCACCTGAACCCCATGTCCATCTGTCTTTCACCTCAGCCCCTTGTAAATCAACCAAGCAGTCTGAGCCCCAAGTCATGCAGTAGTCTCTTTTGCTTTTTGATGACTCTGCTGGTGTGCTTTCCATGGGCTATCCACAAAGCCCTGGCCCAGAAGTGGAAGACATTGAGTGCACCGATGCCCAACCACTTCTGTTTCAGGGTGAGGACATGGAAACACCACCGCAGCACGTCTCTGATGATGACGAAACACAGGTGCCAACTGCTGCAGCTTTCTACAGTGTGCAGACTGACAAGGAGGGCAGTGGTGAAGAGTGGGTGGAAGATGATGTGGAGGATGATAAGGTCCTAGACCCCACATGGAATAAAGGCCATGCGAGTGACGTGTGCAGTTTGGAGGAAGAGGTGGTGGTCGCACAGAGGCACCAGCACAGCAAAAGAGGAAGCAGGTTGCAAAAGCAGAGTGACCGTCCCCTAGACAGTACGCCTGCTACTACCCACCGCACCCAGGGACCTAGTACACCAAAGGCAGCTCAAAGGAGTTCCCCTGGCATGGCAGTTCTTCAGACAATGTGCTGACGACAAGACACGAGTGGTTTGCACGCTGTGCAATCATAGCCGGAAGCGAGGAATAAATGTTCTAAACCTGAGCACAACCTGCATGACCAGGCATCTACATGCAAAGCACGAGCTGCAATGGAATAAGCACCTCAAAATCCAAGAAAGGTCTCGGCCTCCTCCTGCTTCCTCTTCTGCTGCTGCCTCAGCCTCTTCCTCCACCTCTACAGTGCCAGTGTCACCTGCCACCTAGCAAACAGACGATGTGACAGCAACGCCACCATGTCCGCCACCGCCCCCAAGCATTTCCACGCCATGGTCCCATGGAAGATTGCAGCTGTCCATCTCCCAAACACTGGAGAGAAAGAGAAAGTACCCCCCTACCCACTCACGATCCCTGGCCCTGAATGCCAGCATTTCAAAATTGCGCGCTTTCAGTTTTCACCCTGCTGCTGCTCACCTGTTTGCGCTGCAGCGCAACTTCTGCCTTCCTGCTCACCGCCTCCTATGCAACGTGCCCACAAGGTGGAACTCCACCTTGCACATGCTGGAGAGACTGTGCGAGCAGCAGCAGGCAATAGTGGAGTTTCAGCTGCAGCACGCACAGGTCAGTCGCTCTGCAGAACAGCACCACTTCACCACCAACAAGTGGGCCTCCATGCGAGACCTGTGTAACATATTGCGGTGTTTCGAGTACTCCACCAATATGGCCAGTGCCGATGACGCTGTTCTCCCATTTCTATGTCTCCTTGAAAAAACACTTCGGGCGATGATGGAAGAGGATATGGCACAGGAAGAGGGGTCATTTCCATGGTTATCAGGCCAGTCATTCACAAGTGGCTCGGAGGGTGGCTTCCTGCACCAGCATAGGCCAGGTAAAAAATTTTCAAGCCAGTTCTGGAGGATGAGGAGGACGAGGATGATGAGGAGGAGGAGTAACCATGTTCACAGCAGGATGGCACCCAATGCAGCTCGTGGGCATCACTGGAGCGTGGCTGGGGGGATACGGAGGACACAGATGATACACCTCCCACAGAGGACAGCTTGTCTTTGCCTCTGGGCAGCCTGGCACACATGAGTGACTACATGCTGCAATGACTGCGCAACAACAGCTGAGTTGCCCACATTGTAACTTGTGCTGATTGCTGGGTGGCCACCCTGCTGGATCCCCATTACAAGGACAACATGCCAACCTTAATTCCCTCACTGGAGCATGATCGGAAGATGCGCGACTACAAGCGCACGCTGGTAGACGTGCTGCTGGGGGCATTCCCAAATGACACCGGGGGCTCAGTGGAAGCACAAGGCGAAGGCAGAGGAGGAGGTCTCCAACGCAGCTGTGGCACCGCCAGCACCTCAGAAGGCAGGGTTAGCATGGCCGAAATGTGGAAAAGCTTTGTCAGCAGCCCGCCACAACAAACAGCACCACCAGCTGATAGGCAACTTCTTAGCAGGAGGCAACATTTCAGCAACATGGTGGAACAGTATGTGTGCACATGCCTACACGTACTGACTGATGGGTCTGCCCCATTCAACTTCTGGGTCTCCAAGTTGGCCACATGGCCTGAGCTTGCCCTTCATGCCTTGGAGGTGCTGGCCTGCCCTGCAGCCAGTGTATTGTCTGAACGTGTGTTTAGCACGGCAGGGGGCGTTATCACAGACAAGCGCAGCCGTCAGTACACAGCCAACGTGCACAAGCTAACCTTTATTAAAATGAACCAGGCATGGATTCCACAAGACTTGTCTGTACCTTGTGCAGAATAGACATTTATACCGGCCTCACACAGCCATTGGTATACTTAAGTGAACTTATTCTTTTTTTTTAATAGAACATAAGTCTTTATTGGAATTTGTAACAGGAGAAACATGAAAAATAAACCATGGTGCATATCATATGGAAAAAGTGAACCCGTGCTAGAACATCTCTGGGTTTGTCTGCAGATAGTGATCTTTTTTTTTAATATGTCTCAATATTTTGGGGGATACCCCAATTAGAAAAAAAAACAAACAAAAAACAGTGTTGGCTACCTCCTCCTCCTCCACCACCACTTCCACCTACAATGCCACGGCCACCGCCTCCTCAACCTCCTACTCCACATCCACCTCCTCCTCCATTTTTTTTTTTTTTATGTGATTTTAAGTTATTTCCCTATCCACATTTGTTTGCAGGGCACTTGTCCTACACTTACCCCCATTTTGCTTCCTTTTGCAGCCCTCTAGCCCTTTCCAGGACTTTTTTAGAGCCATTTTAGTGCTCAAAAGTTCAGGTCACCAATGACTTCAATGGGGTTCAGGGTTTGGGGTCAAGTTCAGGGTCGAACTTGAACTTTTTCACGAAGTTCGGCCGAACCCGCCGACATCCAGGTGTCCGCTCAACTCTACTCACTACCGCAAAGCTGGATGCCACCGGTCACAGGTGGTTGGCTGCTCTGTCCAAATTCACTTTCAGCTTGAAGTATCGCCCGGGGATCGGAAACAGGGATGCCGATGCCTTGTCAAGAAGGCCACCTGATTCTAGATTCTAACAACAATGCCACATCTACACATCTCTGCCATGATCTAATTATGACCCTCTACTTCAGCGGCATACAGCCGCGAAACGCGCAGAGCTACTAACTATGATGCCTATGTTTTATATGCGGTATTGATATCATAACATTTTGACATCCCTAAGGGATTTTGAGGTCATTATATGCAGAGTTAAACAAATTTTACCCAGTGTACTATAACTTATTTTGATGGACGGGGGCAGTTTACCTTGTGATATCCCATTATATACAATTTTTGTACTGAATTTAACCTGTAACATGAGACACAATCTGTCGTTCATTGTGTTCAGTGATATTTCATGTATCCTTTGTATGTATTAATTGCAATGTATAATTAAAAATAAACCCAAATTTAAATATCCATCAAATTATTTGTCATCCATCACGCGCTCCACATAAAGTCCCAATTTTCTTTTATTTTGCTGTTATGCAATTTTTTAATACAATGTTAGGGTTGGAAGCTAACCTTACCAGGTTTAGTCTTCATATAAAGTCCCATTTCTCTCTTTCCCCCATTTCCCTCCCCTGTTTTTTGGGTGATTCTAGAGACTCTTCGGAAGAGTGGACCCAGCTGCTACCTGAAGGTGTGCGAGCCCTTTGTCAGGGAGCCGAGTACCGAGCTGGAGGTGGATCGAGAGCAGAAGAAATTGCTGTCAGAGCTGCTGGAGTCCCCAGGAGTTACTGCAACCTCACCCAGGTCGGAGAGGAGGGCCTGCCGAAGCTCTCAAAGAAAGATTTGAGGAAGGATCAGATGGAAGACCCTCTTTGTAATTTGGTGTTGAAAGCTGTAGAGAGTCAGTGTCCTGATCTGCTCCTTACTGACAACCCAAAGGAAACTCGTTTGCTTCATAGGGAGTGGGATCGGTTGCAATCGCACAACGGAGTGGTCTACCGAAGGGACCCCTCTGGTGATCCCGAAGATAGATGACAATTATGTCTACCTGAAAAACACAGATAGACTATTTTACCTGCTCTACATGATAACCATGGCCATCTAGGGTCCGACAGAACTTTTAACTTGGTAAGAGACCGGTTCTACTGGCCCTGTATGCAGGCCGAAGTTGTGAGCTACTGCCACTCATGCATCCAATGCATTCAGAGGAAGACTCTACCTCAGAGAGCTGCCCCGTGGGCCACCTTCAAAGCCAAGGACCCATGAAGTTGGTGTACATTGATTTTCTGTGTCAGGGGCCTGACTTGAGTGGACAGGGAAATATTTTAGTAGTAACTGATCATTTCACTAGGTATGCCCAGGCCTTTTCTACAAAGGATGAGCAAGCATCCACCGTAGCTAAAACCCTAGTGGAAACATTTTTCATGCACTATGGCCTACCCCAACGCATCCACTCTGACCAAGAGAGACATTTTGAGGGATGCCTCATCAAATGACTACTAGATCTTCTTGGCATAAAGAACTCACAAACCACTCCATATCATCCCCAATGGGATCCACAGCCAGAGAGATTCAATAGGACTCTCCTGGATATGCTTGGTACTCTTACCTCAGAGCAGAAGCAACACTGGAGTAAACACATAGCGGCCGTTGTGCATGCATACAACAGCACATCGAATGATGCCACAGGCTGCACTCCTTATCTGCTGATGTTCAGAAGGGAGGCTCGGTTGCCCGTTGACCTGGCCTTTGGCACCTCATTGGACTGTACCTCAGCAACCTCTCACAGAGGATATGTGGATTGTCTGAAGAGAAGTTTAACCACTTGACCACAGGGCACTTAAACCCCCTTCCTAACCAGACCAATTTTCAGCTTTCAGTGCTCTCACATTTTGAATGACAATTACTCAGTCATACTACACTGTACCCATATTAAATTTCTGTCCTTTTTTTCACACAAATAGAGCTTTCTTTTGGTGGTATTTAATCACCATTGGGGTTTTTATTTTTTGCGCTATAAATGGAAATAGACCGAAAATTTTGTAAAAAAATGCATTTTTCTTTGTTTCTGTTCTACAATTTTACAAATTAGTCATTTTTCTTCATACATTTTGGCCAAAATTTATACTGCTATATATCTTTGGTGAAAATAACCCAAATTAGTGGATATTATTTGGTCTTTGTGAAAGTTATAGAGTCTACAATCTATGGTGCCAATCACTGAAAATAGATCACACCTAATGCACTGATGGCCTATCTCTTTTCTTGAGACCCTGACAAGCCAGGAAAGTACAAATACCCCCAAGTGACCCCTTTTCAGAAAGTAGACAGTCCAATTTATTTAGTACGAGGCATGGCAAGTTTTTTGAAGAAGTAATTTTTTCCCACAATTCTTTGCAAAATGAAGATTCTTTTTCTGTTTTTTTCCACAAAATTGTCATATTAATAGATTATTTCTCACATCCAGCATATGCATACCACAAATTACACCCTAAAACACATTCTGCTACTCCTCCTGAGTATGGCGGTACCACATGTGTGAGACTTACAGAGGCCCAACATGCAGGGAGCACCATCAGGTATTCTAAGGACATAAATTACACATATAATTTCCTGACTACCTCTTGCATTTTTGAAGGTCCTGGAGCACCAGGGCAATGGACACTCCCAAAAAATGACCCCATTTTGGAAAGCAAACACCCCAACATATATTCTATGAGGCATAATGAGTCTTTTGAATGATTCATTTTTTCCACAAGTTTTTGGAAAATGTGGAAAGAAAATGAAAACGCATTTTTTTTTTAAACTAGGTTGTCCATTTATAAAATATTTAACAAATATATTCTGCTACTCGTCCTGAATATGGCAATACCACATGTGTGACACTTTTACACAGCCTGGCCACATACAGAAGCCCAACATGCAGGGTGCACCATCAGGTGTTCTAGGGGCATCAATTTCAAATCTGATTTGACTACCTATTACATTATTGTGAGGCACTGTGGTGGCACTGATGGGTGCTGTAGTGGCACTGATGGTGCTGCATGCATGCGTGAGCACAGATGCATGGGTGAACACGGGTGAGGCTGGATGGGTGAGCACGGATGAGGTTGCATGGATGAGCACGATTGGATTGGTGAGCATGGATACATGGGTGAGCATGGATGCATGGGTGAGCATGGCTGGATGGGTGAGCACAGATGCATGGGTGACGGATGAGTGAGCAAGGATGCATGGGTGACGGATGAGTGAGCATGGATGGGTGAGCGCAGATGTATGGGTGACGGATGAGTGAGCATGGAAGGGTGAGCACAGATGCGCGGGTGACGGATGGGTGAGCACAAATGCATGGGTGATGGATGGGTGGGCACGGATGGGTGAGCATGGATGCATGGGTGACGGATGGGTGGGCATGGATGGGTGAGCACAGATGCATGGGTGACGGATGGGTGGGCATGGATGGGTGAGCACAGATGCATGGGTGACGGATGGGTGGGCACGGATGCATGGGTGACGGATGGGTGGGCACGGATGCATGGGTGATGGATGGGTGAGCACAGGTGGGTAAGCACGGATGCATGGGTGACGGATGTTGTGAGCATGGATGTATGAGCATGGATGAGGCTGTATGGGTGAATGAGGGGTCCCAGACTGGCACATAGCGGTGCTGTGGGCACTTCAGCTCCTGCCCACAGCACCGCTGCATCTCATCTTTGCCCCCTCTCCTCTCACACTGCACCGATCGGTCAGAGAGGGGAGAGACAAGCCGGATATCCGCCGGCTTGTCTACATGTGTTCGCGCCGTCATTTGATGGAGTGATCACATGGTAAAAGGCCGCTGTGAGCGGCCATTTACCGCGATCCGTGATGTGCCGGGTCTCACGGACCCGGTGGTCATGGATGCTCCCGGGTGCGCGCCTCAGGGGCGAGCAATGGATCCACCTTGCAGCCGTGTAATTACATTACACAGTCGGCAAGTGGTTAAAGACAGCCTATGACAAGGCCCAAGCTGCCTCAGATGCCAGAGAACAGATTAATAAGAAGAACTTTGATCTGAGGGTGAGAGTGCAAGACTTCCAGCCAGGTGACAGGGTACTGTTGAGGAATCTGGTTGTCCCTGGGAAGCACAAGCTGGCTGATCGCTGGAGGTCACAGCCCTATGTGATTTGTAAACAACTGCCAGGGCTGCCAGTATATCAGATCCGACCAGAAGGAAGTACAGGCCAGCTGAAGAATTGGCATCACAATCACCTGTTGCCCTTGTCCGAAGAAGTCCGTATGTCACCACCACTGGATCCTCAGTCTACAGCTGCATCCTCACAAAGGTCTCGTCCTAGATCTCAGTCAGCACCCCTGGATGCAGAAGATTATGACAGCAAGGATGAGGAGATGGGAATAGATTGGCTGTGGCCATCCCAAATGTTAGAACTTGTTAGTCCTTCGCCCTCTCCCCTCAAAGTGACAAATACTGAGACCCTCAAGGGGGAGGCCCCAGAATTTGTACCCCAGAGACAGCCTTCAGAAGATATGGAAGATTCCCTATCCCCTATGTTGGCAGCAGACTCTGAGGATCCTCACCCCTTTGCTGAGGAGGAGGAAGCTGAAGTAGAAGAAGAGAGGGAAGAGGAAAGTAGGCCCACAATATCTGAAGCCAAGGAGCAGAGAGAGAAAAGAGTTATTCTCCCACCAAAGAGACTGACATATGACAATTTGGGTGAAAGCTCTGAGGAGGTGATCTTCACTTCTCAAAGGACTCTTAAAGAGCCTGGTTCTTCCACCACATATTTGGTGGAGGTTGACCCTAACTCAACCCCTGGCACATCTAGCTGGGCCATTCCAATTAACGTGGCCTGTAGGCAGGACAACCTTCTCTCCTATGCCCATTGGCGGGAGGTTCCTCTGCCAGGGTTTTATGAAAAGCACCAGGGCAATGGAAACTCCCAAAAAATGACCCCATTTTGGAAAGCAAACACCCCAACATATATTCTATGAGGCATAATGAGTCTTTTGAACGATTCATTTTTTCCACAAGTTTTTGGAAAATGTGGAAAGAAAATGAAAACGCATTTTTTTTTTACACTAGGTTGTCCATTTATACAATATTTCTAACACACAGCATGTACCTAGCAAAAATTTCACCCTAAAATATATTCTGCTACTCATCCCAAGTATGGCGAAACCACATGTGTGACACTTTTACACAGCCTGGCCACATACAGAGGTCCAACGTGCAGGGAGCACCATCAGGCGTTCTAAGGACATAAATTACACATATAACTTCCTGACTACCTCTTGCACCTTTGAAGGTCCTAGAGCACCAGGGCAATGTAAACGCCCAAAAAATGACCCCATTTTGGAAAGTAAACACCACAACATATATTCTATGAGGCATAATGAGTCTTTTGAACGGTTCATTTTTTCCACAAGTTTTGGAAAATGTAGAAAGAAAATGAAAACACATTTTTTTTAAACAAGGTTGTCCATTTATACAATATTTCTAACACACAGCATGTACCTAGCAAAAATTTCACCCTAAAATATATTCTGCTACTCGTCCTGAGTATGGCAATACCACGTGTGTGACACCTTTACACAGCCTGGCCACATACAGAAGCCCAACATGCAGGGTGCACCATCAGGTGTTCTAGGGGCATCAATTTCAAATCTAATTTGACTACCTATTACATTATTGTGAGGCACTGTGGTGGCACTGATGGGTGCTGTAGTGGCACTGATGGTGCTGTAGTGGCACGGATGGGTACTGTAGTGGCATGGATGTGTCATGGATGAGAACTGATGTGGCATAAATGAGCACGAATGGGGGTGGATAAGCCGTGGATGGGGATGAGTGAGCATGGATGGATGGCTGAGCATGGATGCATGGCTGAGCACGGATGCATGGCTGAGCACGGATGCATGGGTGAGCACGGATGCATGGGTGAGCACAGATGTATGGGTGAGAACACATGCATGGGGGAGCACGGATGGATGGCTGAGCACGGACAGATGGGTGAGCAAGGATGGATGGGTGAGCACAGATGGATAGCAGAGCATAGATGCATGGGTGAATACAGATGAGGCTGGATGGGTGAGCACGGCTGGATGGGTGAGCACGGATGAGGCTGCATGGGTGAGCACAACTGGATTGATGAGCACGGATGCATGGGTGAGCATGGCTGGATGGGTGAACACGGATGCATGGTTGAGCACAGATGGATGGCGGAGCACAGATGCATGGGTGAACATGCATGCATGGGTGAGCACAGATGGATGGCGGAGCATAGATGCATGGCTGAGCATTGATGAATGGCTGAGCACGGATGCATGGATGAGCATGGTTGCATGGGTGAGCACGGATGCATGGGTGAGCACAGATGGATGGCGGAGCATGGATACATGGGTTAGCACGGATGCATGCATGAGCACAGATGCATGGGTGAACACGGGTGAGGCTGGATGGGTGAGCACGGATGAGGTTGCATGGGTGAGCACGATTGGATTGGTGAGCACGGATGCATGGGTGAGCATGGATGCATGGGTGAGCATGGCTGGATGGGTGAGCACAGATGCATGGGTGACGGATGAGTGAGCAAGGATGCATGGGTGACAGATGAGTGAGCATGGATGGGTGAGCACGGATGTATGGGTGACAGATGAGTGAGCATGGAAGGGTGAGCACAGATGCGCGGGTGACGGATGGGTGAGCACAAATGCATGGGTGACGGATGGGTGAGCATGGATGCATGGGTGACGGATGGGTGAGCATGGATGATGGATGGGTGGGCACGGAAGGGTGAGCACGGATGCATGGGTGACGGATGGGTGGGCACGGATGGGTGAGAACGGATACATGGGTGACGGATGGGTGATCACGGATGGGTGGTGGGTAGGCAGTGGGTACGTAGACACGAGTGGGTAGGCACGGGTGGGTAGGCAGTGGGTACGTAGGTACGAGTGGGTAGGCACTAGTGGGTAGGCAGTGGGTACATAGGCAAGAGTGGGTAGGCACGGGTGGGT
>BLSH010005573.1:911926-923098 GCA_018402905.1 Glandirana rugosa | reverse complement strand
TTATTCCCCGGGCTGGACCTCCTTCTCGTTGTTCGTTCGTGTAAAAACGGTTGTTTTAGACTTTACCGACTTTACAAGGTCTTCGAGCTTCACAGTGAATTCCTTCTGTATTACCCGAACGCATGTCTAGACCCTGTCTAGGAGTTTTCCCATCTTCTTTGTCTCCTCTCTCACCTTTTTGTCCCCCTCGTCTACGTATTATATGTCTACCTTGTTGCATTATATTCTATGTCTAACCTTCTGGTCCTCGTGGCTTCATCTTCCTCTTTGGACTCCTAGGCCCTGTATGGTCTCTTAGATAGTCTTCTGGTAGTTCTTCTCCTAAATGTCCGTAAATCCTCTTCTTGATGGTCTTCTGATAGATTCTCTGGTATGTCCCGGATCCTCAGGTTTCTCCTTCTACTTCGGTGCTCCTGGTCTTCCAATCTGTATCTTATATTACGTTGTTCCATCTGTATATTATGCATCTGCTCCCCCTGTTTTTCCACTCTCTCCTCTGTTTCTTCTACCCTTTTGAGGATCTGTCCCAGATCTGTACGCAAGCCCATTATGTCTTCCTTAAGTGACACTTCGAGCTTCTGGAACATTTCAGCCATTTCAGATTTTGTTGGCAAAAATGTGCTTGCTTGTTGCTCTTCCTCCAGGTCGGGCCCCTTATTTGTTAACCCCGGGCCCCCCCAGGTCTCTGTTCCCATTGATTGGCTCTTTAGGGTTCCTTTATTCGTTGACTCCTTTTGCTTATTCCTTGCTCCGAGTTGCTTTTCCGGACTTTCTAGCCTATTCTCCTGCACCATGTATTTTTTAATGGTGCTTGGGCTAGCGCTGATCTTTGGGGGGTTTACCCCCGCCCCTTTTACCGGTTTCCCCCTCATATTGTCTTATTTTTTTGGGGTATACTTCCTTCCTTCTTATGTTCCTGACAAGTGTGGGTGCAAGTCCCTGTTTATTCCGGTCAAGTTTCTCTGGCCGTTTACCCACGGTGCAAAGGTACAAGCAATCACATAAAATTCAAAACCCTTTTCTTTTTTTTTTTTTTTTGTCCACAGAAGATAAACTGGGCAAAATAAGGAACTTATAACTCACCAATCCCTTGGTGTGCTTCTTGCCTTCAAGGAGGGTTACATGGAAATAAGCAGAGATAGAGCGACTTACGTTTGCTCCCGCTGGATTCTTCTACTGCTCTTCCCTCCTCTCTTCCCTTCCCCCTCTCCCTTTCCATGAGCTCCTGCTCAATTACTTAAAGATACATTGGAGATTGGGCCAGGGAAAGAAAAGAAATGCAAAACCAAGTTACATACAGAGTTCAGAATGGGGTAACGTTGTAAGAGGGCGGAATTAATACTACCGAGTGGCTAAATTAGGGTTTTCTTTTCTGGGTGTCCCGATCCCTGTCCGCTCAGCCTGTGTCGACACCCCCGCTCCTCCTCTCACAATCTCCTGTCCTGCTTCTTCCCTTCTGGGGGGCTGGTAATCTGCCACCATCTTCTAGGGTCTCATATAACCCCCGCTGCCACCGCCCCGATACACTGGACGTTCCGGGAGTGTGAGAGACGCGGTTTCTCTATCTCTGCCCGCAGCATTAGGAGGGCGTATGGGCTGGCCCTCTCCCACTACCACCGCACAGGTACCTGACCGTTCCAGGTGTATGGGGGCATCGGTCTCTCCATTTGCGCAGTCCAGCAATCAGCTAGGGAGGTATGAGCCGGCCCTCTTCCACCAAGCCGTCAGCCCGACCCTCGCTCCCAGCCCACCCTCCTACCTTCGGCTGCTCTTCTTCGCCACCGCCTCCACTTTCCTATTGGTAGTCTCTTCCCGAGCACTCCAATTCTGGCAGGATTCCAACAGGGCCGATCTTCCCCGATGGGGGGAAGGGGGGGAGATGTGCGGCAACGCTCCGTCCTAGGGGCTACCCGAGGCTGCTCTCAGTCAGACCTTCCTCCTCTTCCCCTCCATTCGTGCTGCGAGACGGACCTCCCTCCACGGACAGCATCAGCTGACGGTCTGCGTTACGTCCGAGCTCCTCCCCCCATGACAGTGGGATGTCAGAAGATTATACTAACCTGTACACAGGTCCCTCATTAACAGATAATATATTGATTCCAAGGGTATCTGTGCCCATTTGCAGGAGACAGAGGCACTGCACAGACTGAGTGATATTAAATCCTGTGTACAGGTGTCATTGCTCTTTTGCTCTGCTGTTCAGCCACTACAGTTCACTTTGCTACCAGGACATCAAGTGCACCAACGCCAGGCTAGCCAGAGATCTTGGACACATCAATTGTGAGGACGCTCACTATCACTCTTTTTGGTATCAGTAGGTTAGTGATCCCAGTGACTACCTTTTAAGGGGAACTCTCATTACAGCTGTTACAGTAATGATTTGTATTGGTGGCCTATAGCTTTACATTTTCATAACTTGGGTCTGTGATCTCAGGATTCGAGGGAAACAGACTGGTGGTTACTAAGCCAGATTAGTCCCCCTTTATGCCTGAGTGCATAGGTAACTTTAAAAGCCATTCAGGCTGACTGCCTGAATTAATTTGAAGTGCATATTTGAGTCCTTGTTTATACCGTTGTATGTCACAGTTTACTATTTTTTTGTCATTTGAATCTCAGTGTGTGGTTTGTTTGAATGTGGAAAGTCTCCCAGTAAACAACCCTTCTGTTTACTCCAATTGTGTCTTCCTTACTGTGCATTGCAAGTACACTATTGCTAGGTGTGCCAGAGGGGTTGGGACAGTTATTTGGGATTGAGAGGCAGAGGCCCGGGACAAATATAAATCAAATTAGCAGCTCCTTCGGGGGGTACCGCTACATATATACAGTAGTTGCACATTTTCCAGTATTATGTACTTAATAAGTGGAAATAGGGGTAATGATTGAAAGAAAAACAAAATGGTTTTAAGATAATATAAAAAAATACAAATACATAACCAAAAACACAACCATGCCGATACTGTAGCTACCTATGCTTACAACACATATAATATGTATAAATGGCTCAAAATGATAAAACTTTAAATCTGAATTGCAGTATGAACAGCAGATGGAGTAGATGAAGTATGTATATGGAAGCTGGTTTACCTGCCAAAAACATGCGTTTTCTCTGCTACAGTTCAGTAATACTAACAAATCTTGTTCCACCCCCATCCTGTGAATGGACATTGAAAGAGAAACAGCAAGCTGATAAAATCATTGTGTTTATACCTCTGGCAGATGTCACTATTTACAATTGTTAGTTATATAATACTTTCTATACTCTGTACAGGTTAGTTCCTGTTCCTGTTACGATATACTCGTGGATGCCTGAACCTGTTAATAATGCACTCTATAACTACTTTGTCTCCCAGACTGCGGGACTCAGATTGGTGACAAGTACTGTATGTCTGTCCTATTTCTACAGAAGCCTCTCCAATTCCTCCTCACTCTGGAGAGCCTGCAATGCCTTTTTACCTCATATGTTTGAGAATTACATACTTACTGCTAATCAGGAGGCCCCGCCTACTACTAGAAAGCATACTTTACTTTACTTTAAAGTAACTCTACAGGCATTTTCTTATTTTTTAACAATAACAAACATGTGATACTTTCCTGCTCTGTACAATAGTTTTGCACAGAGTAGCCCCGATCCTCCTCTTCTTGGATCCCCTGCCAGTGCTCCAGGCTCCTCCCACTCCCTTCCTGAGTGCAGGCATAGCAAGCTGCTTGCTATAGGGGCACGCCTGCATGCTTGTTCCTGAGCTCAGCCCCACCCCTGCTCCCTTCTCACTGGCTGTGATTGACAGCAGCAGGAGCCAATGGCTCCCGCTGTTGTGTTTGAGCCAATGAGGAGAGAGAGGAGGGAGTCTTTGCTCTCATGCACATTGTTGGATCAACAGTGCACTCAGGTAAATATAAAGTCAGGGTCTGGGGGGAGCTGCTTGCAGAAGGTTTTTTGCCTTACTCATTAAGGTAAACAAAACCTTCAAACTTTAGAACCACCTTAATTCACTGCCTGGAAAAGCAAGACAACATATTTTGTATGCTTTACCAGCAGATGATTACAGCTATGATACAGCTTTTGCTGCTTTAAAAAAATTATATAAGTCTAAGGGTAATGTGGTTGCAGAACCATATACTGTATATTCAACATGGACAGCATAATTGTGACTCCACAGTACAATTTATAGCAGCTTTGGTTGCTACCTGTGAGCTTGGTGTCCTAAAAGATTAAATGATTAAAGACCAACTAGTATAAAAAAACAAACTCAGCTCATATTACTAAAAGACTGCTCTTGGAACATAATAGATAAAGAAGGGGGGGTCACTTAAGTTCAGTATCACAAAGGCGTTTAATGGGCAAACCGTTTGCCCATTAAACTTCTTTGTGATTCTGCACTTAGATGGCGCTCCCCCCTCTTCTTTTTCTGTCATTTCTACAGAGCTGGCTTAACTCTGAGGATAGCAGATAGTGCTTCAGGCCCTGGCAGAAGATACTGAATGGGCTATCACAGCCTCCATGCATGCTTTGTCACATGAACTAATGACTGCTTACACTGCATGCGCCTGAATATATTGTCTTTCTTGGAACATAAAGTAGCCCTTTCACTGCCAAAACCTGCTTTTCACAATTCACTTCGGGTGGCAAGACCATTTTGCAATTTTTCCCTTTTTAAAAATTTTCCACTTACAACTTTGAGAGTTAATAAAAGATCCCCGTTAAAACATCTATTTCCTGGATCATCAGAATAAAAAGATATCATATATGTTATCAATTCTGTAGGTCCCAGGATAGTTGTACAATTCTTTAACAAAACAATATTTTCCATAAAAATACAAATAAAATTACTATTGGCACACAAAAACAACATAACTTACAAAATCCTTACTGAGTCTAAAGCATTAAACTTTATTGAGTTGATAAATAACAAAAATTTGTAAAAAAAATTAATTGTGAGTATTTTGCAAAGTCGTGTAAATTGCAAATCTGCATTTCTTATGAATAACTGTGATCAGTGGTTTTTCAGAACCAGAATCAATTCTTGAAGGATTCTATTCCACATTTTCACAGCTTAAACTTTGAAGAAGCCTTTCCATATGTGGAGGTTAAATCTTTTTTCCTCTAGACTTAAAGGAGAAATACAGCTTGTTTGGCTGTACTTCTCCTGTAGATCACAGGAGTGCAATTCGTTCTGCATTCCTGTGACCCCGCTATTGGCTGACTGACATCACAGAACCGGTACAAGCTCAGGCAAGATCGCAACCACATGGTCGGGATCCGCTCACATGCCTGGACTGGCACCCGGCTCAGCCTCTCAGGAAGCCGCCAAGAGTCTGAGCTGACCCCTCCCGCCCCCTCCACAGCACAGTACTCCAGTGAGGATGGGGGGGGCAGAGCAGAGAGAGCGGTGACTGACAGTCACCAGCTCTCTGCTGAGGGAGCTCTGAGAACCAAGGGATCGGCGATGTTCGATTTCCTCGGTTCTCAGTGTTTACAGGTTCCGGGGGACAGATGGAGCATCGGACCTAGGTAAGTATGGTTCTTGAAAAAAGCAAAATACCATACTTCTCTTTTAACAAGTTCCCACCAGCCTATAGCAAAATGATGGCCGGGTGGAATTTTCATTCATATGATGTCGCCCTTGAGCACTGCCCTGATCACGGGACTGATCACTGTACCGGCCCGTTGCTGATACCATGTGACTGCTGTGACCAATTGTAAACAATGGATGGCTTCCTTTCATGCCATCCAGTGTACAATTGTGTTGCTAGCTGTGACTGGTCACAGTGATCACATGGTATCACATGGTACAGATAGGGCCACAGCTCATTTGTACCATGTGATTAATCAAACAAACAAAAACGCATTTTTTTTTCAAAATGTTTGGTCTTTTTTCATTTATTTAGCAAAAAAAAAAAAAAAAACTGTGAAAGAAAGCTCTCCTTCTGTGAAAAAAATGCTAAAAAATTCATATGGGTACAGTGTTGCATGACTGTACAATTGTCATTCAAAATGCGACAGCACTGAAAGTTAAAATTTGGCCTGTGCAAGAAGTGGGTAAATGTGCCCGGTATGGAAGTGGTTAAAGCAATATTAAAATCCACAAGCAAACATTTAATGTATTGCAACTTATCAATTCTTAAATGTGGTGGCTGCATTCGTTTTCTTTTTTTAGGCTTTCTCTCCCTTATTTTCACCTGATCATCCTACTAGTAAGTCTGTTGTTTTGCAAAAGAACAAGCTCTCTCGTGCAGATGTATCATTTACAGGGATGAGACAAACCATTTACTACTGACAGGGATGCTAACAATGGTCAGCTGTTATTTATATATATGGAAAACCTTTACCACAAAAGGAAAAACACTGTTTTGCTACAACTGCTTATAAAGTATTAGCTGGAGTTTGGCTTCAGTTTGTTGGTGTTGCTCTGCAAGCCTTTGCCTAGCACCGATAACATCTTCTGGGTTCCACGGACTGGAGATGGTGAAACTCTATCTCCAGATACCAATTCCAGAGACTGGGGATTTAATAGACTTTTCTTCTGAGGGGGAACAACCCAGTAAGCCTCCAACAGAAGAGCTGGCTTCAGAGCATGGCACTGTTGACCCCTGCACACAACAATCAACTCCACAGGAGCTTCAGGAACAGAATGCAATCTGCACCTCACAACTGCAACTTGAGCTTGTGCATGTGGATGGGACTGCGGTCTCCACTGACAGCAACACTGCAGAAAAGCTTGCAACAGGCCAGAGTACTGCTGGCCTCTGCCCTCAACTAACAAAAGATGGATTTCTTGTGGTAGTGGATGGGACTACGGTTTCCACTGACACAAACCCAGAAAAAGGTCTGGCATTGGGACAGGAGGATATCAACTAAGCAAAAGACGGTCCCATCACAGCCAATGAGAACCAAAAGATAGTCAAATGAATGACTACCAGCCCGTGTGAATGGATAATATGCTCAAATTTATTGATATTCTATGAAGATATATAAAAACCAACAACCTAGTGGCTGCCCATTAAAATGTAGATATGCTAACTTACCCCCCCCAAGTCACCAAAGTGGCTACGTACATACAGAGACAACACAAACATGACATTAAACAAATAGGACAGACCACATAAACAAAAAACATCCGGGCGCCGGTACCAATGCACATGGAGACATTCAATAACGGCTATGCCGTGTGTGTATGAGCCACTGAATTGGTTGTCTCCCTGGGCATGTGTCACCGGGGGCTCGAGTCACTGGGGAATGCACGGGAATGCTGGATGGCTACAGAGGGACTATAGAACAGTGGGTATTGACAGTGGGGCTATTATAATGAAATGTTCAAACACAATTCCTGGTAGCGCAATGGCTAGTCCTCACTGTATACTCAGCTTGTTACCTCCTTGAGACACTACATCCCCTTGATTGGATTTATAGCACCATGTTAGACACCTGTGATGTTGCAGTTGGATGGCTAATCATGTGATCTATGATCACTACATGCAGCAAAAGATTCAAATAGTAGTCCAGCACAGAGTATAGGTGATGTTACTCCTGTAGGTAAATACTATATGCAAATCATGTAAGTGTAAGGACAGTCCTGGATAAAACTAAGCAGTGTTCCCCTACTATTAGCTAGGTGCAAATAGAATGAATAACAGT
Source organism: Glandirana rugosa (assembly GCA_018402905.1). NCBI lineage: Eukaryota > Metazoa > Chordata > Amphibia > Anura > Ranidae > Glandirana > Glandirana rugosa. The sequence goes on along the minus strand of BLSH010005573.1, from coordinate 915,465 downwards.
GAGGCTATTGTATCGAAGTGTTCATATACAATTCCTGATAGCACAGTGGCTAATTCTCACTGTATACCCAGCTTGTCGCCTCCTTAGGACACTGTGTCCCCTTAGTTGGGATATACAGCACAGTGGTGAATGCCTGTGATGTTAAAGTTGGATATCTGATCATATGATCAGTGATCACTGTGAGCAATGAAGGAATCAAACAACTGTCCGTAAAGTATCAATGATATGGCCCCGATGGGTAAACACTGCATATATTTCATGAAACTGCAAAGACAGTCCTGGATAGTTCTATGGTGTATTCCACTGCCTTTGGCTAGGTACATTACCGTCTGATGATTAGTCAATGCATCAGCTTCCTCCTAGATGGTGAGGGACTCATGGTGATATTTTCCTCCTCCTGTGCTGACTCAGCAACCGGTATCGATGGTGCCGTCACTCGGGGTCCAACGCATCACAGCTCTTTACCATATTCCTCACCACTTCCGATAACACTCCAAACCGGCGTCACCTGACGTTGTGACGTCAACGCGTTTCGCAAATGCGTAGCTTCGTCTGGACGTATACTGCAGTAACAAGTCCACTCCCTATTACAGCGTAGCAGTCATGGCTAAGAGCCACCCACAGAGAAACTTGTAAAGGGACATTGAATGGTTGACTCTGTTTGCATTTACTGTGTGTCTCCAATTTGGTCTTTTTGGGCCTTACGGCCCCCTGGGGACCCCACTAAACGTATAAGGGTTCCAAAGCTGAATTACCCACTAATTTTACTGGGGAAGAAATGCACCACTTATAAAGGTGATGTACAAGCTGTGCAGGTATAGATCAGGTGGGGGGATGGGGAACAGATAGACAGTACATTAGGACAAGTAAACAATATATAGAAAAATAGAAGGAGAAGAGTGGGACTTTATATGAAGCACACAGGTTGTTAGAACAATAATCTTTTATTTGAATAGATATTGTCTAATAAAATTCATCAATTATATATATTGTAAACAATTCATATGCATATATTCATACACATTTAGGGCATACAGCCTCAACATTTCAAGTAGTACATATGAGATAGTAAACAGTCCATGATTTGTATATTGCACAATAAGTTTTGACACGGCATATAACAGCTCTACACATTTTGTGGAGGTTAATACCCACTCATCAGGAGGATGCGCGTGACTGACAACTGTAATTAATAAGAATAAGAAATATATGTATTATCACCATTAAATGAATTGAAAAACTAGCAAGTAAGGTTTGGAAAATGTTTGGAAAATGTAGGGAACCGACATACCTACACACATGGTCGCACCAATAGGTGCGATACATGGACCCGATACATCTCAAATGGGGTGTCTCCTCTGTGAGGTGGGGGGGGGCAACCCGGGACCACTGGTTTATTTATATGTTGACCTATCTGTACTTAATTCCTTGTAAGCGCTGGATGCAAGATTGTCTCCCTTGGCTATCTGTATCCTGGCAGCAGGCTCCGGCCTACCTTTCTCGGAATGACGGGTGTTCTGTGTTGATTTGGCCTGTCTACTCTGAGGGCCTGTCTGGTAATTCTAATATGGGTATGATGTGCTCCCCTCAGCCTGGTAGATATGTCTGTTAGATGTGTCTCTCACAATGTTCACGGCCTAAACTCTCCTCAGAAGAGACAGACAACCTTTTCAACATATAAGCAGATGCAGGCTAAAATACTGCTGCTACAGGAGACACATTTCACAGCAACCTCACATCCTAAATTTTTTAACAGGGCATACCCTCAGGCATTTTTTACAGTACATTCCACTAAGGCTAGAGGGGCAGCTATCTTTTTGCATGCTTCGCTCTCTTTTGAGGCACAGCATGTTTATAGAGATAAGGACAGTAGATTTGTTATTGTGAAGGGCTCTCTGCACGGTAGGGAGCTCACAATTGCTAGTATATATGCCCCCTGTGACCCACCGGTCTCCTTTTTTGCATCCTTCTTTGAACGCCTGCATAAATATAATTCCCCACATGTCATTATAGGGGGGGACTAATATGGTAGCTAATGTCACTCTGGATAGAAGCAGTAACTCCTCGAACGCAAAAGCCTTCCCAAAATCCTTTCATCGGAGTTTGGTAAACTTCCAACTGATAGACTCCTGGCGAGCTCACAATGTGGACTGCAGAGAGTTCACATTTTACTCTCACCCACATAGGAGTTATGCCAGATTAGATTATATCTTCGCCACCCCAGTGATTTTGGCAAACTCCACTGAAGCCTCTATTCACGCATGCGCGTGGTCAGACCACCAAATAACCTCTTTTTCCACAAAATTTATCAAACTAGCTCCTATGACACACTCCTGGAGACTTAATGAGGCCTTAATCTCGGACCCAAGTGCAGAGGCAGAGGTCTCGCAGGCGGTCACAGATTACTTTGAGCTCAATGGCGCTCCTGAGACCTCCATCTCCACGTTGTGGTTAGCCCACAAAGCGGTTTTAAGGGGGAAGCTGATCAGCCTAGCCTCCGCTCGCAAACGGCAAGCGGCGGCAAAAATCCTTTCCCTGACCAAGGAATTGAATGATTTATATAAAGACACTTCTAAGCTTGATTTAGAGTCCACCAGAAGCGCCATTGACCAGAAAAGGTTGGAGTTGGATTCTTTGCTCTCCTCCAGGACAGAGAAAGCTTTACGTTGGTCTAGAGCTAGATTCCTGCTCCATAACAATACAGAGTCTACCCTTTTTGCCAGGAAGCTGAACCAATCCATATCTCCCCCACATGTCTACAAATTAAAATCGGCCTCCGGTGGTGTCACTTCGCATCCGCAGGAGGTCCTAGAGATATTTAAAAAAATGTATTCCTCACTGCTGGCCCCCGTAACAGCGCAACCCTCCCCATCCAGTGTGGCGTGGTTTGCTGATATCCCAATTCCCACTATAACCCCTTCACAATCAGTTGCTCTAAACTCCCCCATCACCCAACAGGAGGTACTAAAAGTCATAGGCTCTCTCCGGAGGAGTTCTGCTCCTGGCCCGGACGGATTTTCTGCCCTTTACTACAAAAAATTCTCCTCCCAGCTGGCCCCTAGACTGACCCAATTGTTTAACTTTATTCTTCAAGGGGGTAACATCCCTGAGGAGATGCTCCTAGCAAATATGACCCTTATCCCCAAACAGAATAAGGATCACACATCGCCACAAAATTACAGGCCAATCTCGATCATCAACAATGACCTAAAGATCTTTAGTAGAATATTAGCAGATAGACTGGCTACAGTTATTCCATCCCTCATTTCCCCATATCAATCTGGTTTTATCCCTCATCGGTTAATCACGGACAACATTAGACTTGCTACTAACATCATTCAGAATGCCAATGCAACCTCTAGGAGATTGCTGTTGTTGAGCCTGGATATACACAAGGCTTTTGACAGTGTATCCTGGAGCTATCTCTCCCCCTTGATGCAGCGCTATGGGATATGTGGGGAATTCCTTCCTTAAGGGGTGTATAGGGTATCGCGACGTAGTTCCCCCTCTCTATCGAGGTCCTATGTGACAGTTTTCGG
>BLSH010005573.1:860110-872892 GCA_018402905.1 Glandirana rugosa | reverse complement strand
TCAGGCCCAGGCCCAGGCCTGCCTTGGGCTTCCTAGTGTGCCTGTTGCTTGGGGTAACTTTAGTTACTTACTTCCTTTTGCAGCCCTCTAGGGCTTTCCAGGACTTTGTTACAGCCATTTTTGTGCCTAAAAGTTCGGGTCCCCATTGATTTCAATGGGGTTCGTTGTCCGTGTGATCCTTCGGGTTCCGTCCGGACCCGGACCCGGACTTTGTCACGAAGTTCGGACGGACCAGCAGAACCCGAACTTCCAGAGGTTCGCTCAACTCTAGTTATGAGCGCATAGCCCAGGAAAAAACGAGATCAACAAGGGGGGTGGGGGGTCAGCTGGAATAAAAATCATGATTAAAAGTTCAATAGGTGAAAAAGTATTGTAAAATGGCATAAAAAATTATAAACGCTAAATGGGGAAAGAAAAAGAAAATAGATTTGAAAAATGGAAAAATAGAAAAAAGGAAAAAATTATACAAAATTACAAATATACAAAAAAATACAAAAATACAAAAAAATGGATACAGTAAAAAAAAATATGAAAAGAATAGAAATAAAAATAAAAGTGAAAAAAATGAAAAAGTGTTGAAAAATAAATATAAAAAAGAAAATGAAAATAATGCTGATACTATAAAATAATACACAAAAAACAAAAATAAATAAAAATAGAATTAAAAGAAGTGTGACGTTGGAGAGAAAGCACTGGGGATCCATTATATAAAAAAGAACAAAAAGGGAAGGGGAGGAGGGGGTAGGGAAGGGGGGCAGGTTAGAAATATGTTCATAATAGAGGACTATGGGGGGGGGGGGGAGGAAAAAAGGAAAAAGGCTAGACCTATAAATGAAAAAAACACCAAAAAGTGAACCAGCTCTGCGTTAGCTTACAACATGTAGCAAAAAGAGTTATTTTAAAATGGTATTGATGTCCAATTCCTCATTTAATCCATTAGGCGGTAATTAGTCCAAAATATAGATCCAATACGTTTTGCGTTCACATAAACGAGAGAAATGATCGGCCTCTGACAGATGATTGGGTATAGACTCTAAAACCCAAACTTGTAGGCCTACAGTGGATCTATTGTGGTGCTCCAAACAATGTCATGGAATTACATCCTTTTTCCACAAACCTGCGATGTTTGCCAAAACGTTGTCTCAAAGGGCGAATGGTGTGGCCTACATATAGCAGTTTACATGGACATGTGAGACAGTATACCACGTAGTCCGAGAAACAGTTGTGGAACTGATCAAAGAAATATGTTTGACCCTTGTGTTGGAAATGTTTCTGACCATGCTCCACAAAATCACAGGTCTTGCACAATGCTTTATTGCACCGAAACATCCCCACAATGGGAGTGATGCTTAATGAATTGGCCATTTTAGGTTCTTTTAATTTGCTGGGTGCAATCTTATTATTTAGTGTAGGGGCCCGCCTATATGTAACCACAGGTTTGTCTCCCAAAATGGTATTTAAATGGGGGTCCTGTTTCAAGATGTTCCAGTGTTTATTTAGGATTTTTCTGTGTTAGCAATGGTATCTGGTGACGAATCTAACAGTTACATTGGCGGAAGTTTTTGTCGTTTTGGGTTTTTTGCCCGATAAGTGTAAGGAATAGGCCTGTTCGACTACTGGTGCAGGATAACCCTTGTCCTGGAATTTTTGTTTCATGTGAGTGCTTTGAAGAACATAGTCACAATCACGTGTGAAATTTTGTCTCAGTCTGCAAAATCACCTTGGGTATATTATTAACCCAATTGGGTTGATGGCAGCTGTTATAGTGCAGATATGAGTTGCCCCCAGTAGGCTTTGTGTAGTTACGGGCAAAGATCTGACTGTGGTCATGCCCTAATTCTAGATCTAGAAAAGCCAGGGTGTCAAGGTCACACACAGAAGTGAAAGCCAGTCCCAAATTATTGTTATTGCAGTAGAAGACAAAGTTATTTACCCGGGAGGAGGAACCCTCCCAGAAGATGACAATGTCATCTATATATCTGCCACAGAAGATTATATTTCGGGCAAAAGGATTGCTATTCCAGATGAACTTCTCCCATAGTCAAATTAGCATAAAAAGGGGCAAAATTGGCACCCATGGCAGTGCCATGGGTCTGTAAGTAAAATTCCCCTTCAAAATGAAAATAATTATGTGTCAGACAAAAACGAAGAGCCTCCAAAATGAAAGCCGATTGTCTGGTATTGATGAGAGGATAAAAAATGTTCTGTGGCCAGCATCCCTATGTCGTGCAGAATGGAGGTGTATAAGGAGCTGACATCTAAAGACAGCCACAAATACCTATCATGCCAGGTGTAAGGTGCCAGGAGTTCAAGGAGATGTGTGGAATCCCAGATGTTTGACTGGAGGCCTTGAGCTAGGGGCTGGAGAAAAGAGTCGATATATAATGAGAAGCCACTAGTGACACTATTCATAGAGGGCACAATAGGTCTGCCAGGAGGGTTTGTCTGGTCCTTGTGGACCCTGGGTAAGTGGTAGAAGTAGGGCGTGCTGTAGAAGTCCTTGTGTAGAAAGGCCGCCTCTTTTTTATTTATGACCTGGTCAGAAAGGGCCCGTTCTATTAGTTCATCCACTTCTAGGCGAAAGGTGGAAAGAGGGTCAGAAGGAAGCTTTTTGTAAATGATGGGGTCAGACAATAGTCTATATGCCTCTTTTACATAGTCAGCCCTATCCTGAAGCACAATTCCTCCCCCCTTATCTGCAGATGTAATCACCAATTGGGTATTATACGTAAATTGTTTTAAGGCAGACTTTTCCCCAGGTGTGAGATTGTAATAACAATGTTTATTGGGGTTGTTGGACTTGTCACACAGGGATTGTAATTCTACAAAGACCACTCTATAGAATGCTTCCAGATATGGTCCCTTAGACTTGGTAGGATAGAACACAAATTTGGTCCTAAAACCAGTGTGTACTACGGGGGGGAGGACTGCAAATGTTGAGTAAGTAAATTAAGCTCAGTGTCAAGGTCAGGTGCAAGCTCAGGGTCCTCAAAATCAAAACACTCAACTCCATCAATGCTATATGGGCTGTATAGAGAGCTGTCTAAGCTCTCTACCGGCAACACATGGGATGCAGGGATGGCATCAGGGTTATTTAGGGCAGCTTTTTTGGCTTGAATGCAATAATGTCTTTTGAGGGTAATATTCCTGATAAACTTATTGAAATCTTTAAATAACAAAAAGGAGTTGGTCTGGATGGTGGGTGCAAAACTTAGGCCTCTGCAAAGCAATGACCTATCGTGTAAGGTAAGAGAAGTGGAGGATAGATTGAATATTTTCAGTTTCCGCAATTTTGTTCTTACTTTTGGCGGCTCTACGTCTGCCTCTCCACCTGACAACTCCTCCCTTGGCTGACCCAGCCCCGAGTATATGAGAAGGCCTACCCCCTGCCAATCCAAATTGGGGATTGGTCAGGGTTTCCCATGACACTCCAGATGATGCCACCTCTTGTCCCACCTTCACTCTAGAGAGTTCTAGTGCTTTCCAGAAGAAGGTAGGAGGGTTTATTGACATCATATGTTGGCTGCCCCAGCCCTACCTGAGCCACTCCCCAAGCCCAGTTCAAAACACTCAGGCCTGCACTTACAGTCAGGCCTGACTAAATTGTGCCTCTCCTAGCAAAACTCACTACAAAATGCACCTATCACTATGGGGGCGCTACACATCTATATAACGGATGCTGGTGTTATTTGTGCCCGTATATAGACACATGCTTATATTTAGTCAGTGTAAATAACTAAATATGGCCATACATCCATATAAGGGCACTGATGTCAGCAGCATTGTGCCTATTTGTTTACATGTGCTGCGGGGCAGTAAATGATCCAGCCAGCAGTTGATTGGACTGAAAAACAGCTTGACATTCATGTTGGGATGGAAATAAGTTTGGAGGATGCCCATGTTCATCTCTACTGAGGAGTTCTAAAATACCTAAGGATAGGAATACACAGGCAATTGAAGGAGATGTAGGGCCAAAGTTCTTTTGGTCATACGTCTCCTGTGGGTCAGATTAGTGCACTTAGTTTTGCACTTCTGTGACCCAGATTCAGCCAACAGTGGGCTAGTTCAGGCCCTGGAGGGATCGCACTCCAGCTCCCTCCACAGCCTGGTACTCCAGTGAGCACTGGAAGGGCAGAGCACAGAGTCTGTGACTGACTCAGCTTTCTGTTCACTGAAGACCGAAAACTGAGCAATCGGCGATCTTTGGCCACTCAGTTCCTGGTCTTAGGGCAGCCATACATGGTTCAAACCATTAGTGGGCAGGCTGAATGTACCAAATTATATTAATCCAACAACTTGGGTACAACCAGCCTGCCAGATTTGCTTGCGATTATTGCAAGTGGCTGCTATAGCTGCTAGCGATAATCACTGTCTTCACCACCTGCTGGGAGAAGACAATTGCCCAGGATGAGGGATTTCCTTGTCAACACTGTTGACACAGGTTGCAGGAAAGACATTTGTGCCATCTATGGCCTGCCTTAGAGTAGGTGGGGGACAAATATGATAGTTTGTTTTTTTAAAAACCCACACTTCTCTTTAAAATATCTTTGGTAGTAAAGGATTTAAAGCCTATCCAAACGCAAAAACAGAAATCCAATATATTGCAGCGAAGAGAAAAAAGGGAGATCTTGGAGCACAGTACATAAATACAAAAAAGTCTTTAATCAGTAATCTAAAAAAAATTCTAAACATTACAGACACAAGAGTGTATATTAAAGATAAGCCATAGACACACTTACTGAGGCCCCAATACTCCCAATAAAAACTTAAACTTGGGTTGTAGATGCAGAGCTGTCATTACATAGATGCTGTCAATTTATATTGTGCGCTGTCCAAAAAAGAAATAACTAAAGAAAAGTTCCACTCTGCTTCTGCAATAACATTTCCATAGCACTTACAGTTCAGGCTAATTGTATTCAAGATCCTGAGTTATTTAAGGGGCTTTAGACTCAACTTCATCATTTTAAAATTAATCTAAAGAATAGCCCACATTTCCAGTAATTCCCATCAAGCTGCAGTTCTGCAATTTAGCAATTAAGCAATTCCCAAGTTTAAGAGCACTTATGTTTTAAAAGGGCACTGTTAATTCCATCTTCACTAATTCAGTTAATTTGATTGGAGAACATTATATCTCTTTACCCATTAAAATAAAATAATGAAAGCAGTAAGCAATGTAAAGAAAGACCATGTGAAAAAGATATAACCCTGTAAAGAGTACAGAGACGAAAAATGGAAGGATAATGGGTACAAGGAAACCAATTGACAACCACAAACGTAAACCAATTTCCAGCTTTAATGGGCATTAGGTTACCATTATTCTAACAGTGCAAACAAATGGTCACAGCCCCCCACCTATAACTGGCCTTCGCGGCAAGGAACCCATGGACGCATGTTAAACAAAGCCAAAGAAAATTCCCAGCTCAACTTACCAACCAGCCTGCAACCAACCAAATTATCCTGTCTAACAGTTTGCGTTAAAAACAGAGGTTTAGTTTGCAATACATGCGGAAGCTGCAGAGCCACTCCACGGCACCCCCGTATTATCTGCAGTCCTAACTCGATATACCGCATTTCCCCAAAAATAAGCCCGAGTCTTATATTTACTGAGGAGGGGGAGCTTGAGATCCCCCACTGACAGCTGGGAGAAGAGGAGGAGAGCAGCAGGAGGTCAGCTGAGCAGTGCTGTACCAAAGTAATTTGGCACAATTAGATTACAGAAACATATTGTAAGAGAAGTCCAGTAAACAGATGTGTGTTGACGTGCATGCGAGGGCACATCAGGATGTCCACATGAAGAAATATGCATTTATGCAGGTGCGAGCATGTGCACACACTGGCACCAAACGGCCTATTTAAACCAAGCAATGACATGAACACATTGCTGAGTGGTCTTTCAGCTTGTTCCTGTTTGACTGTGCCCTGACCTGTTTCCTGCCTACCTGTGTTTGACCTGGCTTTACCTGAACTCTTCTCTGGATTTCCGCCTACCTGTGACCTCGGCTTGTGTTTGACTCTGATCTCATCTCATGCTCCTGTACCTTGTTGCCCAATTGTTTACCAGGCCCGGCTTGTATCCTGTTCCTTTTTCAGCCTCACGTTCCTGTACCTGCACTGTCCAGCTGTTGATGAACCCCTGGCTTATGTTCCGGCTATGCTCCTGCCTACTGGTTCTACATCACAGAGTTCCAGTTCCAGCCACCTACGTGGTGATCCATGGCCATTGGGTCCCTGAAAAGCCTCAAAGGGTGCCACCTGCTACACCAGCCCTCATGCCACTCTGTGTTCTACAGTCCCTGTCATCTCTATCAGGGGCGTTGGACAGGAGGTGCAAGAGAAGCCCTCTCTATTGCTCAATCTCCACCAGGTATGTGACACATACACGGTTTATGTTATATAATACTGTAATAGAGTGAATACTAGGATTTTACAACCATTTTAAACTAGAGCTTATTTTCCGGGTAGGGCTTATATTGCAGCTCTCCCCAAAAACCACAGTAGGTCTTATTTTCAGGGTAGGTCTTTTTGTTCAGGGAAACACAGTATTTTGGAGAGCCTCCATAGTAGAAGCATATACATAATAATGGATAGATAGAGTTAGGACTGGAGATAATACTGGGGTGCCGTAAAGTGGCTCTGCAGCTTACTCATGTATTTGCAAATGTGTGCAGCCTAAACCCCCGTTTTTAACATATACTGTTCAACAGTATCATTTGGTTGGTTGCAGGCTGGTTGGTAAGTTGAGCTGGGAACTTTCTTTGGTTTTGCTTGACATGAGTCGCCCTTCCATGTGCTCCTTGCTGCGAAGGCCTGTTATAGGCAGAAGCAGTGGCCATTTGTTTGTACTGTTGGAATACTGGTGAGGGGATGCACTGCACAACTTTGCTGCCATTGTGCTATATGCTTGGTATCTGGTGTACCCCAGTGCCTTTAAGGAGGGTTGGGCTACCTCCAGGCTCACCTACCCTCTATCTATCCATTATTATGTATGTGCTTCTACTATGGAGTTTCTCAAAAATGTATAGAGTTAGGACTGCAGATAATACTAGGGTGCCATGAAGTGGCTTTGCAGCTTACGTATGTATTCACAAATTTGAGTAAATGAAGTCCCTGTTTTTAATGCATACTGTTAGACAGGATAATTGTGTTGGTTGCAGGCTGGTTGGTGTGTTGAGCTAGAAATTTTCTTTTGTTTACAATTATTAGAGCATTAGAGAAAAGATATTTGAAGAAAAAAAATATCTGTTACAGAGATTCCAGTATTGCAGAATTCTTGTACAATATATGGCTTTCATCTGATTTTAAATGAAGATTGGGACACTCCATTAAAGGGACAACTCCACCCAAGCATGGGTGAAGCAATAGGATATCTACATGAATAATTGTTACCTACCACAATTCTAGAGATGTGCCGAAACACCCACCAGTTCGGATCACGCCAGAACTCTCGAACATTGCAAAAGTTGGGACCCAAACCGCGAACCCCATTGAAATCTATGGGATTTGAAAAATCAGAAGTCCCCAAGTTTTTAAAGAGTAAACGTTTTAAAGGAGCAGTGATTTTAATCATGTTTAAGTGAAACAAAATGGAAAAATCCCTTTAAATATAGTGCCTGTGTGTTCCCTTAGTCTGCCTGTAAAGTGGCACATCTGTACCAGGTATAGAAGTTGCTGCAGCAAAACTGAATTTAAAAAGGAAAAAAAATGACATTTAAATTGATTTTCCCTGCAAGCTTTCATTATTTTGCAAACAACATCTTGGGGAGCCAGTCTGTATGCTGAGATAAATTTGGTGTCTCTTTGGCAGACTTTGGATGGAAATAAAGTTTAGCACCACAGTGAGCAAGCCTGTGAAGAAGTCAAATTATAGTACACTCAGGCCAAGATTAACAATTTATTTTTTTAGATAAAGTCTGGTGTCACTTTTGCAGACTTTGGATACAAGTAACAGGTGTGTTAGGCTTTGGGTGTTGGTGGTGCCTTCACACTGTAACCCTATGGAGGTAATCTTGATGAAAGCAAGAATGGGCCTTGCTGTAAAAAAATTAAATGTGACGCCCCTGTCACACAGTTGTGGAAAAATTGTGCTTTGGGTCTTGGTGGTGCCTTCGCCCCATAACCTTCTAAAGGTGCTCTTGATGAAAGCAAGAATTGACCTTGCTGTAAAAAATTGAAATTTGATGCCCCTGTCACACAGTTGCGGAAAAAATTGGTCTTTGGGCGTTGGTGGTGCCTTCACACCGTAACCCTATAGAGGTACTCTTGATGAAAGCAAAAATTGGCCTTGCTGTAATAAAAATTTTAATTTGATGCCCCTGTCACACAGTTGCAGAGAAATTGGTCTTTGGGTGTTGGTGATGTCTCACTCAGTAACCTTCTAGAGGTACTCTTGGTGGTCAAGGAGGGTTGCCAACCAATAATCATTCTCCTTGATGCCAAAATTCTCAGGCCCTTTTGCAGGCTTTGAAGAATAAGGGAGCCCAGTCACTGAGGATTACAGTGACTGGGCTCCCTTATTCTTTTACAGTACAGGATTACAGTATCTGGAACTGCCTCCTCCCAGCCACGTATTACTCCCAAGGTTTCTGGGGACTGAAAACCCTCTCTTAAGGTTTGACAAATGTCTTCCTCTGATTTAATGCCCCCAAAACGGCTATAATCCTCCTCTCTCCTCCTCCTCTCTTTCCTCTTGTGCGTTCTGTGGCATCGCACGAATGGCTTCTGCATAAAGCGGCCTTGAGAAGAAATTAAGTCCTCTTCTTCCTTCCGCTGCTCTGCCTCGAGTGCCCTGTCCATAATGCCATGCATAGTACGCTCCAGCTGGAACACAAGAAGGATTGTGTCACTGATGCATGCATTAACCACAGCTCACCATCCTTGTCACCTCCTCATTGGTGACAGTACAGTGCATACATCGTTTATCAGCAGCCATTGGCATGGGGAAAAAAGGCCGAGCTGCTCTGAGCCTGTCCTTTTGCCATACTCACACGGGTACTTGTTGACGGCCCTCTGCTGCATGTGCTGCTGCTGCAGCACTCCCAAAGTTGAGTTCCACCTGGTGGGCATATCACAAATCAGGCAGTTTATGGGCAGGTTTTTTCTGAATTTCAGCCAACCGAACACTGGCTGTGTATGACCGCCTGAAATGGCTACAGACTCCTCTGGCCTGCCTTAAAAGATCTTGCAAACCTAGGTACCTGTTTAATAAATGCTGCACCACCAAATTGAGGACATGTGCCAGGCATAGTACATGTGTCAACTTTCCCTATCGCACACCACCATTCCTGGCTCAAGCTGCTGTGGTGTGAAACACCTATGGGCCGGCCCTTGCAGACCTGAAAGAACCTCTGCTCCAGTATGGCTTCTGTCCCCTAAGAGATCAGCTGAAGCACTGAATGGCATCTTTTATTTTGACTCGTTGAATAGTCCCTTGAATGCTTAGGGGGTATTAGTGGTTCATAGGACAATTCAGCAGAGGAGGGCATGGAGGAGGAGGAGAGTGTGGAGCTGACAAATCTCACATCATTACCACCAGTATGGAGACGTGATGGGAAAACAAGCTCCAGCACTGAGCCCTGTCCTGCATCCTTCCTAATTGCAAGCAGAATTGCATAGTGTGCTGTGAACAAAATATATGGTCCCTGAACATGCTTGCTGAACCACATGTGAGCAGTAATGTGAGCCTTGCTGCTGATTGCCTTGCTCAACAATGCCAAAACACTGCCCTCCACGTGATGGTACAGAGTTGGAATGGCCTTACGACCAAAGAAATAGCGACTGGGAACCTGCCATTGTGGTACAGCACATTCTGCAAATTCACGTAAGGGGCAGATTCCACCAGACGGAAAGGCAGGAGTTGCAAAGTCAGCAATTTGGACAAGCCGGAATTTAGACGCTGGGTATGTGGGAGGCCGGAAGTGTATTTTTTTTTCAATGCAGCAGCTGGGGCAGAGAAATTTGCCTGCTATACTCTTCAGCTGGTGGTGTGCTGCTGGCAGACTTGTTGCAAGGACCTGTGACACCCTTTTTTATACCATCATCCCTGTCAGTGGAGGCTGCTGAGAGGTTATGAGATATAGTGGGGGTAGACATGAAAGGTGAGGAGTAGAAGAATTGTGTGCCTTATGTGTTGCTTTCAGGTGCTCTTGTCAAGGGGCTGAGTGGTGAGAGGTTAAATGCCTTGTCAAGCATGTGGTACGCATTGTGTACTGAAATGGCTGGTGTTTTTGCCATGCTTGATCTGCTTGCGGCAGAGATTGCAAAATGCAACAGTGTGATCGGTTGCACATATGCTAAAAAAGGCAAACACAGCTTTGGGAAGTGGCTTGGGAGATAACAGCTCCACAATCTGATGGAATAGGGTGGCTGCTCCCTACTCTTAAATGATGGCTGCCTCTGGAGGACATCCTGCCTTGTTGTGGTTGTTTCCCCTCCTCACTTTCTTCCTCTGTTCTATCCAGCACCCAAGTCACGTCAGTGACCTCATCATCATCATCCCCTCCATCCAGGGGTGGATTGACAACTCATGGGGCCCACGGGCAATAGGAGATCATGGGGCCCCCTGTTTCCCCACCCACACTCAAGCCACACCTACACAAAGCCCCACCTACATATGGCCCTACCCACATTACATGCGTTCCTTACAGAATTTCTCTACACTATGTTCAAAATAAATGTTTATTATAGAAAATGAAGAAAATTAAACTTACATTAAAAGTGCAACAGTGGTACATTTCCAAAATTAAGGTTTTTATAAATTAACAAAATATAACAGGTGCAACAAATGCCTTCTTAACTGAACAGTTTAATAAAAAATATACAAAAAAAAATATTAAGCTCTGACCAGCATGTTACAAAATTATGGCCATAGAATTGCTCTCATTTTGACGTTTACTTACATGTGCTCATCTACATAACGCTTTTTATATAGAGCATGTGCGGGGGTCATGGGTGTGCTTTACATCTTTTTACAATAATTTTTATTTACTTTATATAATTTTCACTGACCACCAATGTGAGGGGCATTCTTCCTACAGGCCACCAATATAAGAAGTTTTCCTCCCACTGATCACCAATTTAAGAGGCTTTCTCCTCATCAACCACTAATATGAGGTGTATCTTCCCACTGACCAGCAATTTAAGTGACATTCTTCTCACTGACCACCAATGTATGGAACATTCTGCTCACTGACCACAAATGTAAGGGACATTCTTCTCAATGACCACCAATGTAAGGAGCATTAGTCCCACTGACCACCAATATAAGGGACATTCTTCCCACTGATCACCAAATGAAGGGAGCATTCTTCTCACTGACCACCAATGTAAGGGACGTTCTTCCCACTGACCACCAATGTAACCAGTATTCTTATCACTGATCATCGATGAAAGGAGCATTCTTCCCACTGACCACCGATGTAAGGAGAATTTTCCCACTGACCACTGATGTAAGGAGAATTTTTCCACTGACCACCAATGTAAGAAGCATTTTCCCACTGACCACCAATGTAAGGGGGGTTCTTCTCACTGATCACCAGTGTAAGGAGCATTCTTCCTATTGATCACCAATGTAAAGAGCATTCTTCCCACTGATCTCCAATGTAAGGAGTATTCTTCCCACTGACCTGACCACCAATGTAAGGAGCATTCTTCCCACTGATCACCAATGTAAGAAGCATTTTTCCTGCTGAAGTGTACAGATGTCAGTGTTAGGGAAAAGCATTCTGTATAGATAGTGACTGATATTCCCTACACAGTTGTGCTCATAAGTTTACATACCCTGGCAGAATTTATGATTCCTTGGCCATTTTTCAGAGAATATTAATAATACATTTATTATCAATCAACTGTGTTTACTCTTTTTAAATCATAATGACAACAGAAACTACCCAAATGACCCTGATCAAAAGTTTACATACACTGGTGATTTTGGCCTGATAACATGCACACAAGTTGACACAAAGGGGTTTGAATGGCTATTAAAGGTAACCATCCTCACCTGTGATCTGTTTGCTTGTAATTAGTGTGTGTATAAAAGGTCAATGACTTTATAAACTCCTGACACACCCTTGCATCTTTCATCCAGTGTTGCACTGAGGTTTCTGGATTCTTAGTTTGGGGAAAGCAAAAAGAATTTTCAAAGTATCTGCGGGAAAAGGTAGTTGAACTGTATAAAACAGGAAAGGGATATAAAAACATATCCAAGGAATTGAAAATGCGAATCAGCAGTGTTCAAACTCTAATCAAGAAGTAGAAAATGAGGGGTTCTGTTGTCATTATGATTTAAAAAGAGTAAACACTGTTGATTGATAATAAATGGCTTCAGCCAAACATTAACCATGAGTGAAAGAAATGTTTATCATGTTATGATTCATATTCTCTGAAAAATGGCCAAGAAATCATAAATTCTGCCAGGGTATGTAAACTTATGAGTAGTGTTGAGCGAACCCGAACTGTAAAGTTCGGGTCCGTACCGAACATTGGGGTGTCCGGAATCCGGACCCGAACCTGGACATTTAAAAAAAAGTTTGGGTTCGAGTTTGGAGTTCTGGTATTTGATTCTACGTGTTGAATAGCTGCCAAGGGCAGCCAATCAACAAGTGTTTCACTGGTTTGCCCTTAAAAGCCATCACAGCCATGCCTACTAATGGCATGGCTGTGATTGGCCAGTGCATCATGTGACACAGCCTCTATATGGGGCTGGAGTCACCGTTAGTGCCACTGAGGTCGGGGTATATCTCCGACACAGTGTACTACGTGACCGGTTAGTGTCGGTACGGTAATCA
>BLSH010005573.1:773907-788406 GCA_018402905.1 Glandirana rugosa | reverse complement strand
GACATCTTGCTTGTCGTGACCGATGTCCTTCGTCCTTCAAATTTATCTCGACGAGGAAGGTCCTCGATCTACTTTGTTAGTTGACACTAATTGGGAATCGTGTCAGAAGATTGTAACGGGGGGGGGTTCCCCGTCGGAGGCCTACGGGTTTGCCTGTGAAGAAAGAACCGCCAAGGAAAACTTCCGAACTTAATCGAGGAGACGTACTTGTAAACGAAGACCGAGGGTCCTTAAAAGGAGTCCCGGCATCGGGAAGGTAAATTGGTCTATGACCGACCGAGCTAATTCAAGCCTTCAAAAGGAACCGCCAAGAAAGAAGTGTCCGTTTGGGCATCCGGAGGCTGCCCCTTGGGGGGGGGCAATGTTAGAAGACTGTGCTAAGGGTTAATCACAGTTGATTGTTTCATCTAGCTCCTGGAAGGAGCAGCTCTATTTAAACTTCCTGCTTCCTGTAGCCAGTGCTGTTCGTTCTACAGCATGTGAGTGTTTCTGAGTGTCCTGATTTCCTGTTTATCTGATCCTAAGACCCGGCTTGACCTAGACCTTGTTGATTTCTGCCTGCACCGACCCCCAGCTTGCCCATGACCACTCTTCTGCCTGATCCTCTTGTACTTCTGCTGCCAGCCTGTTGACGACCCTGCCTGCACCTGACGACCCCTTTGCCTGCACCCTTTGTACCGCATTGCCTGCCTGTTACCGACCCGGCCTGTACGACCATCCGCTACCTGCACAAGCTGCACCGGACCATCCTTATCACCACCAGGGATCCTGTCCAGCCCTCGTGCCGCCCTGAGCTCCTGGGCTCCCTGTCTGCTCTACCGGGGACCCTCAAACCAGGGCCGCAAGAGTGGTTGCTTCCTGCACAAGACAGACTCCACCGCCAGGTATGTGACACTGCCAAACAATTCAGCTTACCCGGTATAAAGCGTACTTTAATCCACATATTAAGTGCTAAACGTTTAAAGACCAAACATTTAAAAATTTTATTCCCTGGGGGGGATTTTGTAGAAAGGCAATTGATTGCAAAAATGACTATCCGAGCTTACAATCAAACGTCTGTTCCTAAAATATGCTCCCCAAATTTCAACTGCAATTATAATTGGAAATAGTTCCAACAGTACTATGTTTTTACATAAACCATGGACCCTCTATTGGTTTGGCCACTGCTCTGCACACCAATGTGTTCTCCAAATAGTGGAGAAACCAATGGATCCCGCTGCATCGCTAAATAACTCAAATGCTTCGTCAGTAATGAATTCATATTGCCAAATCTTGGTGCCATTAACATTTTCTAAAAATTGTAACCATAATAACATATCCTCCTTTACCACCAATGTCAATCTAACATGGCTGGATGGATATTTAAGGCCAGAAATTAGATTATATAACTTCCTGGAAAAAATTCTGCCAATAGGAAGAATCCTAGTAGCAAAAGCCAATAAGCCCAGTAATGATTGCATTTCTTTTAGCGTAATTTTTTTTTATGATAAAGAACCTTAATAGTTGTGAAAATTTGGTACTCTTGTCCAAAGGCAGTCTAAATTCCATTATTACAGAATCTATGGTTATCCCTAAGAATTCCAGGCAAGTAACCGTCCAACCGTTTTTTCCTTTGCTAATGGTACGTTAAAATACTTACATACCACAAAAAAAGTGTTCAACAAATGTGAGCATTCTTCCGCATCTTTTGATCCGAGGAAAAAAAAGATCATCCAAATAATGTATCATTAAAACATTGTCTGCTTCCTTCTTCGTCACCCATTCCAGAATTGATGAAAAAAACTCAAAATTAAAAGCACGCTAACAAACACCCCGTGGGCAGGTATTTATCTATATAATATTTTCCCTTGAAATAAATTCCTAAAGAACTAAAACAATCTGGATGAATAGGTAATAGCCTAAAAGCTGATTTTACATCCACCTTAGCCATTAACACACCTTCCCCTAAGGATCTAAGTTTGTCAACCACCGCTTCAAAAGAAACATAAGACACTGACAGTAGCGTCGGGTCGATCTGATCATTCAATGAATCCCCATATGGGAAAGATAAATATTGAATTAGCTTATATGAATGAGGCTCTATTTTAGGAATTATCCCTAGAGGGGATATTCTTAAGTTTGGAAAAGGAGGTTGCTCAAAGGGGCCTGCCATTCTACCTTCCACCACTTCTTTTAACAATTTTCCTTCCACAACTGACAAAAGATTATTTACCGATGGTAAATTGGCCACTACTTCACAGCCAATGCCTGTAAATTGCAGAAGTCTAAATCCTACAGAAAAACCTTCAATTAAAATTGTTGCTTTCCCCTGTTCTGGGTAGAGTTTGAGCCATGGCAACATGTTTTCCAGAATCACTGGGGTTTTGGCTTTTCCCACTAAATTCTCTGTTCTGCTGTTGGGCAGGTGCAGATAATTTATGAAAACACTTTACCACCGGGTGAGACCCCAAACAGAAAGTGCACTCATGTTGGTATCTGCAGGACTGTAACCACTTGCACTGGCTTTAATTAAACGCAAAGCATACTCCTCTTTTATATGCTGAAGAATAGGAATTCACTAATGATAACCCAGTGGAAGTGCTGTTATGCACCCAAGAGGCTGTAAGCCTCTGGGGGAGGAATAAACTGAGCCATAACCCCACATCCTTTACTCCCTAGTTCAATGATGAATGAATGCTTAATTTTTGTTTAAGCGCCTCATCATATTGGAACCAAGCAAAACCGCCAAAACTGCGATATGCTTCCAATATGATGTCTATATGTTGAAATAACCCTGGACTTTTATCCGGAAAACGCTCACAGAGCACGCTTGCATAAATAGAAAATGCTTGAAGCCAATTAAAAATTGATTTAGAAATTGGTCTCCTCCTTTCTTCTTCTGTTTTCTCATCTTTTTAATCTTTATAGATGAAGTCTTTAGAAAAAGGCAACAAAGATAATAACTCAATATACTCTGCCCTCCAGATCTTCTCCTTTACCCCCTGTGATAAATGAAAACCTAAAGGTGAGATAGTACAAGGCATCACTTCCTTACCGTAACATCCCTTCCTGATACTGGGTTAGAAACCCCCAGACCTGCTATTATTTTTGACAATGAAGAAGACAATTCTGTCAATAATTTCCTAGTAGAAGACTCACCCTGATCTATGTCCAGCTGACTTGGTGATGCCACTGCTGGAGGGGAAGTGCAGATAACTGGTATACTCTGCCGTTCTGCACTTTTCTGCACTTTAACTGGGCTCCTGCTTCTTCTGTTAGAAACTCCTGCTGCAGACTTTTGAGACCTGCCAGCCTTCTCATTGCTGACAGCCTTAGACCAGTCACCACTTCTTGTGCTGCCCCCTAGCGGTCAGCTCCGCACACTGCACCGCTCTTTGACTGCCTTGCTTCCTCTGGCTCTACTCTTTTCTTCACCTGAGATGACCCCCCTAGCTTCCTCAGCCTTCACTCTGGTAGGGGCGGCTATAGCTCCGGCACTGAATGTGCCTCCTCTTTCCGAGCCTTCGTATGTCTGCTCCTCCTCTAGTGACGTCCGCCGCCTGTTGGCTCTCTCCCTGGATATCTGCCCACTTCCCCTTCCTCCATGCCTTCTTCTTCCACAGGCTGATGCCGCTCCGAGCAGCCGCTGGATGTGCCTTCTACCGTGTCCTCAGGTCCTGTCTCCTCTGGTGCCGCACTCCCCGACGGTAAGGCCAGGAATTTTCTTAGCCAGTCGGTATCTTCAGCTCCAGCCCGCTCTAGCAGCTGCCGAAGCAGCGTCTTCATACTGCCAGTTACGGGTAAAAATAGCACATAATGTGGTGGACCCCCCTGAGAAAAACCTGCACCTTTTTGGATGAGGTGGGTTTTTTCAGTTAGGGGAGGTGTACCATATGTAGAAGGTCAGCAACAAGAAGACGTAAGACTACCACCTTTGAGTCTACAACAGGAGGAAAAACGTACAAAATGAATAAATTTATCCCTTGTGACACGCGGTATGTCACTTATTTGCTGACGTGCACCTGTGGTCTCCAATATGTAGGGCGTACAACCCGTAAGTTACGAGTGAGACTGAGGGAACACATCAACAATATAAGAAAGGGCTATAAATATCATAGCCTGTCTAATCATTTTAGGCTTGTCCATGACAGGGACCCCAGTAAACTTTCCTTCTGTGGCATAGATAGGATTGAAAGAAATTGGAGGGGAGGCAATCTTACTAGGGCGGTCTCACAAAACGAGACCCAGTGGATCCAGAGACTGGGCACTATAAATCCGCAGGGTCTCAACATAGATCTGGACATAAACTGTTTCTTGTCTAATTGGTAGGGTCTTAGTTTAAACATGGGTTCCTTTGAATTATTAGAAATGCCTGTTTGTTAGTAGGGACACTTGACAGGAAAGGGATATAAAAAGATATCCAAGGAATTGAGAATGCCAATCAGCAGTGTTCAAACTCTAATCAAGAAGTGGAAAATGAGGGGTTCTGTTGAAACCAAATGATGGTCAGGTGGACCAACTAAAAATTCAGCCACAACTGCCAGGAAAATTGTTCGGGTTGCAAAGAAAAACCCACAAAAAACTTCAGGATTCTCTGAAAACATGTGATGTGGCTGTTTCAAGATGCACAATAAGGAGGCACTTGAAGAAAGATGGGCTGCATGGTCGAATCGCCTGAAGAAAGCCATTACTATGTAAATACCACAAAGTATCCCGGTTACAATACGCCTAACAGCACAGAGACAAGCCTCAAACTTTCTGGCACAAAGTCATTTGGAATGATGAGACCCCCACCGTAAATCCTACATTTGGAGAGGAGTCAACAAAGCCTGTGAAACACGGAGGTGGATCGCTGATGTTTTGGGGATGTTTGAGCTACAAAGGCACAGGAAATTTGGTCAAAATCGATGGCAAGCTGAATGCAGTATGTTACCAAAAAATACTGGAGGAATATTTGCATTCACCAGCCAGGAAGCTGTGCATGGGACGTACTTGGACATTCCAACATGACAATGATCCAGAACACAGGGCCCAGTCGGCTTGTCATTGGTTACAGCAGAATAAAGTGAAGGTTCTGGAGTGGTCATCTCAGTCTCCTGACCTCAATATCATTGAGCCACTCTGAGGAGATCTCAAATAAGCAGTTCATGCAAGACAGCCCAAGAATTTCTAGGAACTGGAGGCTTTTTGCCAAGAGGAATGGGCAGCTTTACCATCTGAGAAGATAAAGAGCCTTATCCACAAATATCACAAAAGACTTCAAGCTGTCATTGATGTTAAAGAGGGCAATACACGGTATTAAAACCTGTTTGTTAAACTTTTGACCAGGGTCATTTGGGTAGTTTCTGTTGTCATTATGATTTAAAAAGAGTAAACACAGTTGATTGATAATAAATGGCTTTAGCCAAACACTAACCATAAGTGAAAGAAATGTTTTTGTGCTTCATTCATCCATATTCTCTGAAAAATGGCCAAGAAATCATAAATTCTGCCAGGTTATGTAAACATATAAACACCATATATATATATATATATATATATATATATATATACACAGTGCCTTGAAGAAGTATTCATACCCCTTGAAAGTTTCCACATTTTGTCATTTTAAAAACTAAAAATATGAATGTATTTTAGTGGGATTTCATGTGATAGACCAACTCAAAGTGAAACATAATTGTGAAGTGGGAAGGAAAATGATAAATGGTTTTCAAATTTTTTTTACAAATAAACACCTGAAAAGTGTGGCGTGCATTTGTATTCAGCCCCCCTTACACTAATACCCCTAAGCAAAATATAGTGGACCCTATTGCCTTCAGAAGTCACCTAATTACTATATAGACTCCACCTGTGTGTAATTTCATTTCAGTATAAATACAGCTGTTCTGTGAAGCCCTCAGAGGTTTGTTAGAGAACCTTAGTGAACAAACAGCATCATGAAGGCCAAGGAACACACCAGAGAGGTAAAGTTGTGGAAAAGTTTAAAGCAGGGGTAAGTTATAAAATAATATCCCAAGCTTTGAACATCTCATGGAGCACTGTTAATCCATCATCCAAAATTTGAAAAAGTATGGCACAACTGCAAACCTACCAAGACATGGCCATCCACCTAAACTGATAGGCCAGACAAGGAGAAGCAGTCAAGAGGCCCACGGTAACTCTGAAGGAGCTACAGAGATCCGCAGTTCTAGTGGGAGAATCTGTCTACAGGACAACTATTAGACCCCTTTCACACTAAGGTGCTTTACAGGCACTATTTAACTAAAAGTAGCACCTGTAAAGTGCCTCAAAAGTCACTCCTGGGGGGCGGAGCTTGCCGGAGTCCGAGATGGCCGCGTGAGATCGGAGCTCCGGAGCATACGGGGGTATATCGGCTTCTAACGGCACACCCGAGTGACAGCGAGCTATCTCCAAGGCGTGACCCGCTCCACAGAGATCCGGAGCAACGAAGGGGAGTATGCCGGGGAAAAAGAAGGATGGATCCCGCCGCAGAAACTCACGGCCTACTTCAACCAGGGGCCTAAGCAAAATGGCGCGGGCGCGTCTTCCACCCCTGTAGCTGAAGCACAGCAGTACTCGATCCAAAGGGGAGAGACGCACAAGAGGAGCAGCCCAGCACAAAGCCGGAGATCCGCTCCGTCTACACCCTCATCAGGGAGTCCTGAAAAGGCCCGATTCAAGCTGGATGCGATGGAAAAAGAGGTGAGTGGAGGACATGATTCAGAGGATGATACCAGGGAGCTCCCAGACTCTATTGACATGTTCCCCACGAACAACCAGCCAGTCATAGACACTGTCCTCAAGGACATGCTGGTGTCCCTGAGAAGCTCCCTTCAGGCTGACATATTTACATGCGTTCATAAATTCAGATCAGAATTGCATGCTGTGACTGACAGGGTTGACCATATTGAAACTAAAATGGGAGAGTATGCCTCCACTATAAACGATCTTATTGATGCTCACGACACGAAGGAAGAGGACATTGAACAAATTAAGCTTAAGCTAGCTGATATGGACGATAGAGCCAGGAGGAACAATATGAAAATAAGGGGCATCCCTGAATCTGTGCCACAACAGGAATTACGCAGCTATGCAACAAAATTGTTCCAAACCATGATTCCTGATCTTTTGGACCTAGACCTCACGATCGATCGAATCCACCGCTTACCTAAGCCAGCCTTCCTGCCAGATGACATCCCTAGGGATGTCATCTTGAGACTACACTTTTACCACGTTAAAGAACGGGTAATGGCTATCTCAAGGAAAAAAGATTTGATTCCTACTCCCTACAATCATCTCCAATTTTATGCAGATCTGTCCCAGTACACCTTACAGAAACGAAGGAACCTCAATAGCATCACGAAAGCCCTACGAAACCACAACCTTGGCTACAAATGGGCTTTCCAACAAAACTAATTGTCTCCAAAGAAGGGAAAGACTATGTCGTAGACTCACGTGATAAAGGAGTGGTCCTACTAAAGGCCTGGGGCATTATAACAGATCCCCCAAATCAGCAACGACAACACAACACCCCTGCCAATGTGGAACCAGAATGGCGTACTGTCACCACTAAAAACGCATGTACCCATACCTAACTCTGCATGGATAAACTAAATATCACGCAAACCCCCAATATGCTGTAGCTCCATGAGAAGCCTCTTCTCCTCCTACCTTTACAGGTTCCCCCTAGAACTGAGTGGCGGCTGCCACACTCATGACTGATGTTATGTTTTTTTACTGGCACGCCAGTAATGGTTATGTTGACTTTTACTTGTTCGAACTCTTTACCTTTCCTTTTCCAAGCAGGATTTACAGATTAGGAGATACCAAAAAAACGGGATGCATCGTGCATTACTCTTCTACCACGAGACTTTGCCCTGTTACAGACACCACCGTCCTCAAGAACTTCACGTGGGTCACTGTAAGTAATGATACTGCACCACTTTTTGCGCATCACCATATGGCCAATTACAAATGGCTTTGAACTTACTGTCCATAAATTCAAACGGCCTTAACCATCCTGCAAAACGCAGGTCTCTGTGGAAGGAGGCCTTGCAGAACAACTGTGATATTTTGTGTGTGCAGGAGACTCATTTTAGTGCCCTTGCACCACCTAAATGTACTCACCCAAGATTCCCACACATCTACACAGCCAACGCACCTGCGAAGAAAAAAGGAGTAATGGTGGCTATAAAGGACTCGGTGTCTTTTGTACTGCACAAAGAAATTGTGGACTCTCAGGGTCGTTTTCTGATCTTAGTATGTGAAAAAAACTCCACCAAATATACAGTGGCGAACGTCTACGCTCCTAATAGGAACCAGGTAGCCTTCCTCCACAGAACATTGAAAAAAATTAAGACAATACAACAAGGCTCCTTGGTCCTATGCAGAGATTTTAATCTCACACCAGATCCCAAAATGGACTCCACAGCTAACTCCAAGAGACCCTCCCCATCATTAAATTCTACGGTCAAAAACCATGACCTGTATGATGTGTGGAGATGCCTCCACACAAATGAGCGTGATTATACGTTCTTTTCGAGCAGGCATCAAACCTATAGCAGAATTGACTTATTTCTGGTGGATAAATGGTTATTGTTTAAAACATGTGCGGCTGAGATAAATGTGATAACTTGGTCTGACCATGCCTCGATCAAAATATCCATAGCAGACAAAAACTCCCACACCTCAAGTTCAGTGTGGAGAGCAAATACAAAAATTATCCAGGATGCTCAGACCAAGTCCAGACTTATTGCTCAACTTAAAGAATTCTTTGAAATCAACCAACCCTCTGTGTCGGACCCCCTTTGTACTTTGGAATGCTCACAAGGCGTTCGCCAGGGGGTTGCTTATACAGCAGGGGGCTAGGGACAGGAGGAGGAGGCAGTAGCAAATACAGGACTTGGTGGCCAGAATTGATATTCTGGAGACCCAAAATAGAAAACATACCTCCCCAATCGTATCAGAACAAATCGCGAAAACTCGCAGGGAACTAAAGGCTCTAATACTAGAACAGCATGAGAGAGCATATCGGAGGCTTAAAATGACTTATTATGCATGTGATAACAAGGCAGGCAAATTATTAGCTAATCGACTTAAAGGACATAGACATAAAACACAAATAACCTCGCTAATCCACCCCCAACACAAAACCAAATTATACCATCCCCAAGAAATAGCAAACGCCTTCAGTAACTACTATGGCTCCCTATATAATCTTAAACACGACTCTGAAACCCCACAACCAACACAGGAGACCATTGCACAATTTTTACAAACTCTTAAATTGCCCACGCTCTCAGAGGACAATCTGAACACTCTTAATTCTCCCTTTACTGAAGAGGAGATACTCCGCATTATAAACACTATACCGCACAATAAATCACCCGGTCCGGATGGATTTACGGGGGAATATTACCAGGCCTTTGGTAATGTTTTATCACCCTTCTTAGCCGAAATGTTTAATGCTGCGGCTGCGTCCTCCTCCTTCCCACCAGAGATGTTGAAGGCTATGATAGTGGCTATTCCGAAGCCGGGTAAGGATACGGAGAACCCACAGAACTTTAGACCAATATCGTTATTGAACAATGACTTAAAAATTTATGCAAAACTCCTAGCTAATAGACTGGTGGATATACTCCCACATCTCATTGATAAAGACCAAGCTGGTTTCACAAAAGGCAGACAGACCTCAGACGCTACCAGACGCCTTGTTAATGTTGTCCATCTAGCAAAAAAACTGAAAACGCCTTCTCTGCTCCTTGCATTGGATGCAGAGAAGGCGTTTGATAGAGTCCACTGGGATTTTTTGGCTCAAGTACTCACGAGATTCGGATTTAGGGGACCAATTTACTCGGCAATAATGGCCTTGTACACCACACCCTCAGCCCAGGTTTATATTTCAGGACTATTGTCAGTCCCCTTTTCGATATCTAACGGCACGCGTCAGGGGTGCCCCCTATCACCCCTCATTTTCAATCTACTAATGGAAACCTTAGCAACCCATATAAGGTCTCACCCACAAATAAAAGGGCTAACAATAGGGAAGAGAACCCACACCATCAGCTTATTTGCTGATGATGTCATCTTAATACTCACAGATGTAGAGAATTCCCTAAAAGCAACTCACCAAGCACTGAAAGACTTCACAGAAATCTCTTATTATAAGGTCAATGAATCCAAATCCTTCATACTCAACTTAGGGATTCCAAACAAAACTAGACTAAAATTAGAGAATGATTTCCCATACAAATGGACGGACACTGGTATTCAATATTTGGGTATTACCCTTACTGCCAATCTCCCCGACCTGGTGGGACACAATTACATCCCCTTTCTGAACTCACTAAACTTGAAATTAAAAGAACTGTCCCGTACGGAACTTACATGGTCGGGAAGGCTGGCAGCATTTAAAATGTTAATTCTGCCACAGCTTCTATACCTATATAGATCACTTCCTATACCACTACCTAGCTCCTATTTTGCTGCTCTGCAATCTAAAGTGAACCAATTCCTGTGGCAGGGGAAAAAAGCCAGGATAGCATTTTCCAAACTAATCAACCATAAATTAGCAGGAGGGGTGGGTCATGTACACTTGCAGGACTATTACTTTGCCACCATCTTAGCCCAACTTAAAGGCTGGATGGTGTCAGAGACAACCCCTCTTTGGGCAGACTTAGAAGCTTTTCAAGTCAACACCAACAACTTATATAACTTTTTACTGGCTACCCCATACATTAATGATTTGGACAGCACACTGGCTCCACCTATCCTTGCCTCGGTGAGGGCCTGGATTCATCTATGTAAAGCACAGACTTGGTCCCAAGAGGTTGAGACCCTTACATTTCCGATTGAAGTGATCCAATTTCTCATACCGGATGTTAAAATTGATCCATGGATCAACAAAGGTATCACACAAATAGAGGACCTCTATGAAGGTACCACCCTTAAACCATTTGAAAAATTACAAAAAGACTTCCAACTTCGTAATGAAGACTATTACACATATATACAATTATCACACCTACTTAAGGCACATAGCAAACCACAGCTAGACCTACCTACAAAATTGACCCAATTTTTTCAACATCAACAAACCCCACGAAAAGGTATCTCAATTGTATACATGTTTCTCCGCGAAAAGTATATATTTACAAAATCCAACACAATTACAGCGTCGGAAACTGACTTTAAACAGGAATACCCAGTCAGTAAATGGCGGGCTGCCTTGAAAATCACCTATCAAACAGCTAAAAGTGTAAATCTCTGGGAACTACACCAGAAACTAATGCTGAGATGGTACCTTACACCATATAGATTAGCCAAATTTCACAGACAGCTATCTCCAGTCTGTTGGAGGGATTGTGGCTTGATAGGGACGCTCTACCATATTATCTGGGCATGCCCTAAGATCCAAGGGCTTTGGAGGCAGGTAAACAACGTAATAAAAGTCCTGACGAACACCAGCGTTGAATTATCACCAGGGCTGGCTGTGCTGTCCTTAGACATAGACACGTTCCCGGCAACCCACAGGACCATAGTTTCTCATATACTAATGGCAACCCGTTTAACTATAGTCAGACACTGGAAATCACAAGAAACTCCTAACCTAACAGAGATAATCCAGACAACGCAAACCCATGCAGCATACGAAATAATGTTTTCCAGGATATGGGGCAATAGCTGCCCAGTAATCCAACAATGGGAGCCTTGGAGGCAATGGTTTTCCAAATTTGAAAACTCTAAAACACCATAGCTACATACACGTAATTTAACGAATCCTGAGAATAGAGGTGGGTACAGTGCACCCCCTTTCCCCTTCCCTTTCCTCACCAGGAACAAATCTCCTGATTTGTGTCTCCTGTTTTTCTCTTTTCCCTCTTTCCTCATCCCGCTCGTTCCAACCTCACTCCTCTTCAAAACATTTTCGGAACCCAATATCTGAACCTTATCCTCTTTTTCCCTTCTTTTTCTTTCTTCTCAATTCCTGCATCTCTCTAGTTATGACTATAATGTTTCACTTTTTATCTTACCATATTTAAAAGTTGGCCTGCAAAACAAAAAGAACAGTTGAGTTTAAGATTAATACCCATCTTTATGACAAGATGCTAGACATATAGAAGTCACAGAAGGTATCCAAAAGGTAGTAAGTCCTGGGGGTTCCCGCCCGACCAATGAGAGGGATCGGAGCGGGGATCCCAGGGGCGAAAACATATCTATACTTCTACAAAAATGCAATAGATGGCCCGACAAGAAGGATTTAATATGATTGAATCATCACTACGTGATGGCTAAACATATAAAGGAATCCATAGACTTGACAAGTTGTGAACCACTTAAGTTACATGTATTGAACTGAATGTCTCTATGTTAAACGAATTTCTATTTGTGACGCTTCTACTGAGTCAACTTCATTGTGTACTGTTTAATCTGTTGTTCTCTTAAAAGCTAATAAAAACTATTTAAAAAAAAAGTCCTGCAAGCTGCATCTTTGGAGCGGTACAGTGAGCGGTAATATACCACTCCTCTACCACCCCTGCCCATTGAAAACAATGGGGTAGCGCTTCAGAAGCAGCTGCACACTGCCTTGGAAGTGCGGAGTGCGGGCACTGTTAACCCTGTTTTAACTCCTTGTGGCGGGTTAAAAGTGCACTGCTCCCGCCACCGTATCGCCGCTGTAACAGTGATAAATCCTCGCTGTTACTAGCGGGGATTTACCGCTAATGCCCCACCGCCCCCAGTCTGAAAGTGCCCTTAGTCGTGCACTCCACAAATCTGGCCTTTATGAAAGAGTGGCAAGAAGAAAGCCACTGTTGAAAGAAAGCCATAAGAAGTCCAGTTTGCAGTTTGTGAAAAGCCATGTGGAGGACACAGGAAACATGTGGAAGAAGGTGTTCTGGTCAAATGAGACCAAAATCTAACTTTTTGGCCAAAAAGCAAAACGCTATCTGTTGTGGAAAACTAACACTGCACATCATCCTAAACACACCATTCCCACCGTGAAACATGGTGGTGGCAGCATCATATTGTGGGGATTCTTTTTGTCAGCAGGGACAGGGAAGCTTGTCAGAGTTGATAGGATACTAGATGGAGCCAAATACAGGGCAATCTTAGAAGTAAACCTGTTAGAGTTTGCAAAAGGCATGAAACTGGGGCAGAGATTCACCTTTCAGCAGGACAACGACCCTAAACATACAGCCAGAATGGTTAGATCAAAGCATATTCATTTGTTAGATAGGCACAGTCAAAGTCCAGACCTAAATTCAAATGAGAATCTGTGGCAAGACTTGAAAATTGCGGCTCACAGATGCTCTCCATTCAATCTGACAGAGCTTGAGCTATTTTGCAAAAAAGAATGGGCAAAAATGTCACTCTAGATGTGCAAAGCTGGTAGAGACATACCCAAAAAGACTTGCAGCTGTAATTACAGCAAAAGGTGGTTCTACAAATTATTGACTCAGGGGGGCTGAATACAAATACACGCCACACTTTTCACATATTTATTTGTAAAAAGTGTTGAAAACTATTTATCTTTTTCCTTCCACTTCACAATTATGTGCCACATCACATAAAATCCCAATAAAATACATTTACGTTTTTGGTTGTAACATGACAAAATGTGGAACATTTCTAGTTGTATGAATACTTTTACAAGGCACTGTGTATATATACAGTATCCCACAAAACTGAGTACACCCCTCACATTTTTGTAAATATTTCATTATATCTTTTCACGTGATAACACTGAAGAAATGACACTTTGCTACAATGTACAGCTTGTATAACAGTGTACACTTGCTGTCCCCTCAAAATAACACAACACACAGCCATTAATGTCTAAACCGCTGGCAACAAAAGTGAGTACACCCCTAAGTGAAAATGTCCAACTTCGGATAAATTAGCCAATTTCCCTCCCTGGTGTCATGTGACTCGTTAGTGTTACAAGGTCTCAGGTGTGAATGGGGAAAAGGTGTGTTAACCACTTCAGCCCCGGAAGGATTTCCAGCTTTAGGACCGAAGCACTTTTTTCAATTTGGCACTGCGCAGCTTTAACTGGTAATTGCGCGGTCATACAATGCAGTACCCAAACATAATTTGCGTCCTTTTTTTCCCACAAATAGAGCTTTCTTTTGGTGGTATTTGTTCACCACTGCACTTTTTATTTTTTGCGATATAAACAAATAAGAACGGAAATTTTGAAAAAAGATTATATTTTCAACTTTATGTTATTACAAAAATACAATAAACTAAATTTTAGTCATAAATGTTTGCCAAAATGCATTCAGCCACATGTCTCGGGTAAAAAAAAAGTAAATTGGTGTATATTTATTGGTTTGCGCAAAAGTTATAGCGTCTACAAATTAGGGTACATTTTCTGGAATTTCCACAGCTTTTATTTTATGACTGCCTATCTCATTTCTTGAGGTGCTAAAATGGAGGGGCAGTACAACCCCCCCCCCCAACATGACGGGGAGGTAAAATCGTGGAGTTCTTTACTCTATCCGTCAGTATTTTATTTTC